>QAXD01000052.1:241806-310837 GCA_004335575.1 Haematococcus sp. NG2
GTGCATCAGCTGGGCAGCGCGGCAAGGAGCCATCAGAGGGGTGAAGAGCAGCGAGCTGATGCTACGGCTTTCCTTACCTAGCAACATGTCACAGGCCGACAGGGTGATATCCGAGCTTCTGAACAGGTGGTGAAGGACGTAGTGCAAGCGAACGTAATTGTGCAAGTTAGCTTAATCTTGAAAGTTCTGATCATGTCTTGGACGTAGCCACTTGCCCTGCGTAACATCAGGAGCATGTCAGCAGCCATAACCGCAGTTCCACCTGCGGAAGTGCCGGGCTCCTCAACAGCGCCTGACAGCTACCGGTCGCCTGCGAAGGTGGCCTGCACCCATCTTCACATGCTTGCATGCAAAAGGCCAGGCTCAAGTTGAGGCAGCGCACAATGTTCACCCTTTGTTTGCTGATGCACACGACGATGCGTACTGCACTTGCACCTCAGGTCAATGCCAGGTCCATGCCAGCCACCCCGGAATCCTGCTGCTCCAGCACAGCAAGCTCAAACAGCGTCGTCAGTCGGTACGGCTACGACCTGGAGCGCGATTTCCGGGTGCTGACCAAGGTTGAAGAGCTGTGTGAGCGGATGGTGGAGCCAGAGGAGCTGCAGCAGGCAGTTGAGATGCTTCAGGGACAGCGGCCAACAATGCGTCAAATTGCGGGGGTCATCATGTCGTTCTCTCCCCCGTGCACTGACCAAGATGAGGCTAGCAGCATGGCTGGCACTGGCAGCATGCTGGCGGACCTGCCAGACCCTGATGATTTGACCAGCCTGCAGCAGCTGTTTGAGGAGGCCATGGAAGGGTGCATGGGCTTTTCTGAAGATGGCGACGACATGATCACACCGCGCTCTGCCAGCACACACTCGGTCGCATCTTCAAGCACCATCAAGAACACACCATTTGTGCCCTCCCTGAGCCTGGGCACAGTCCGGAAGAGCATGATGCGCACGGTACGGCAACTAGTGCACACCACTTTGCCACTTGCGCACAGCTGCATACACACACCTGAAGCAGTACCTGCCTTCGCTTGGTTTGGAACCGAAAATTGCATTTCATGACTGCTGTTGCCTGCAGGGCATGCCGTCTCAACGCACCATGGCGACAGGCAGGGATACTCTGCGCACACGGCGGCGCATGAGCCAGATGCTTGACCCAGCACTCCTGCGCGTTCTGCTGCCAACTGCTGCACGCAAGGCCGCAATGCGATATGCAGCTCGACAGGCAGCCAGGCAGCAAGGTTTGCTGACAGCACGTGTCGTTAAGCAGGACACTGCCGCCAGCACCAGCTCTGGGACGGACCTTTTGGAGCCCCACACAGCTGGACGGCCATCTGCTGATGACCTGGATCAGCGGCAGGTCGTGGGCACCCGGCGTGGGCACCATCAACACCACATGCAAGTCAAGAAGGTTGTGCCTGCTGGACCCAAGCCCCAGAGCAATCAGCAGCCACAGCAGCAGCAGGACGTCACGCATGCACGCGATGTCAGCATCTCAGTAGGCAGCACAGGCCGGCCACAGCATAAGCTGCGCCGTTCCTCCTTAGTGCACCGCTCAATTGCGTCACATGCACTTGGAGCGGCGTGGTGGGCCGAATACGCCATTGATGAGGAGGAAGAGGAAGTGCTGCTGCCTGAGGGCATGTGGTCCATTCACACCGCACTGCAGCAGGGTGCGCCCGACACCCTCAGCTGCCGCATCAGCGGCCGCAGCCAGCTGGCGCAGACCGCATACAGCCTGGTGTACACTGCACTGCTGGATGGCAACACGCCTGTAGTGCTCAAGATGCTGGATGTGAGCCGAGAGGACTTGCTGGCGAATGCGTTCGCTGAGGCAAGTGTCCTGGACAGCCTCCGCAGTTGGTCAGGCAGCGTCAAGATGCTGGCATGTGGCCGCAGCTCTGACAACCAGGTGCAGCTGGTGCTGCAGCGGTGTGACAAGAACCTGCGCCGCTGGGCGGAGCAGCATGAGCAGCGCGGCGCTGCTAGCTGGGCACAGGCAGCGCTTGCGTGAGTGATTTGCTGGGCGTTCGTGTTTGTGCCTTGAAGTTGTTGCAGGCGACCACATACTAGTTGCCAAGGAGGTCGTGCTAAATGCTCTGTAGGAAACCACCATCAACATAGCAACAACGGTTCGGGAGCCACCATTCATTTGCTGCGCCCAATTGCATGCGTGCAGGATGTTCCACAAAGTGGTGGTGCTGGTAGCAGAGCTACATGAGCGTGGCATTGCACACTGCGACCTTAAGCTGGACAACGTGCTGCTGCTGGACGGCTCACCAGTGCTGTCCGACTTCAGTGAGGCAGTCACGTTTGCGGATGCGGAGCAGGCCCAGCTGTATGAGAGCCGGTATGTGCGACATGGCAGTTTTGCATGTTGCACAGCTGAATGCTTCATTCTTTCTGGCATTTGAAGGAACGACAAGATGCTAGGGTACCACCACCTTGCGCTCTTGATGCGGATCTGAGCCGATGCACCTCTACCGACTGCTTGTGTGTGCAGCGGCACTGAGGCGTACCAGAGCCCTGAGATGTTCATGGGCGAGGGTACAGACGCCCGCACAGCAGATGTGTGGGCGCTTGGCTGCCTTTTGTACGAGCTACTCACTGGTCGCGTGCTGTTCCCACGCCAGGGTGACTGCCTGCGACCCACTATGGTGCGGCTTTGATGCAGAGCCGACTTGGTTTGTGTCCTATGTTGCACGGCATGGTTGCACAATGTGGTTCCCAGTCTTGCGACATTTTGATAAAAGCACAGTGCTGTCAACCCTGCGCAACACAGGTTGGCGAGCAGCAGCGCGCATGGATGACAGCAGAGGAAGTGGATGCACTCTCTTCAGCAGTCGGCGACCGCCAGCTTCAGCAGGCCACACAGGCGCTGCTGGACGCTGTACTGGTTACCGCAGAGCAGCGTGTCAACATCAAGCAGCTGGTGCAGCTGAGCCAGGTGTTGGCACAAACTGCACTGCATACACATGCTGCAGAAGGGGTTACTGCCGACCACCATGATGGCAAGCCCCTGTGGCCAGATTGGGAGGGCGTTGTACTTTGACGGCATTAGCTGAGCACCGACCGCACAAGGCTATCACCGGCCTTTGTGTATTGTTTTCTTTGAAGCCATAATGGCGGCAGGGCGCCACAACTTGTACTGGCTGCAGACAGTCGGGACTCTAGATGTACTACGTTCACCGCTTTGTCAGATCCAACGTGTTGTATCATAGCCGCTGCATTTTGGGTGCACACAGCAAAGTTCAGTGATGACTGTACATCGCGAGAAGTACTTGCTAGACCCGGCCAGGGTATGTATGCTACGTTCTGTTTGTGCGTTGCACAGCTGGTTTCTGACCCGTACCCGGATTGGGAGAAGGCACGTCCCAAAAAAAACCTTCTTAACATTTGCTCCCGCTCTGATCAGGTGTGCTTATATAAACTAGTCACGTACAGCTGGATTTGCGGCCTGCGACGTAAGATGGGAGCACTCGAGGAATTTTATCTCGGGCCTTGTCACGATGCAGTGGTTGACTTTACTACAAACTCATGCCCCTGGACAGCTGTTGGGGCGTTCTACGAGCTGGGGTGTCTTAGGGCCTGTTCATTAGCTCAGCAGCAATAGGCTGTCCAGGAGGCTCGCGGAAATCATGGCAGCAATCACAATGGCTGCTGCGCGTATACCTGGCCGGGGTCCAACTTGCAGGAATTCACCCACTCCGCGCCTGGAGGCGGGGAATGTGTCTATATTTTATACCATTGACACTCTTCCCTTCTGTTCTGCGTGCTTTTCTTGAATGCCTGGACTTCCGTTTGCTGCATGCCACAGGGGTCCTGGGTGGTCCCTGAATCAGGGGGATGCCGTCTCCATATGACAACGAGATGTTGGGGAAGGGGGCGGCAGCCGAGGGCGACCAGCCCCAGGGTGGACGCAAGGGCTCGCTAATTGCTGACCAGTATGGGCGTGGAGAGCGCATTCCCAAAGATGGCGTGCTGCTGGCTGAGAAACAGCCTACGAACGAGGAGATTGCCAAGGCTGTTCAGCAAAAAGTCGCGGTAAGTTGTGGTTTACACACTCGCAGGATACCCAAAGGTTTCGAAGGGATGCCGCACGTACAAACAAAGTCAACTTAAGGGCATGCCATGTCATTAATTCATGCCGCATGGCCTTGCATGCTTGCACATGTCCCTCACCATGCATGACTGTTTGCAGGCCGCTGTGGAAATGTCGCGAAAGTATCGCCACGTGGCGTGGTACTCCTTGTTCGTGGCTGCCTACATGGTAGTGCTGTACCTCCAGGTGGGCAATGCAGAGGGCACTGCAGCTGAGCATCTGGAAGTGGTGCTGCGGGAGATTCGCGACCATGTTGAGGGATGCCACCAGCGTGGCCGAAGGGTACATGGCACAATCATGCTGGCGCAGCCCAGTGGTACTGAAAACAGTACAACATATGACACTCGTGCTGTTTTATGGGGTGGTGCATGCAGGCAAGCGCATACAAGTCTGGAGATGTGGTGCAGACACTGAAGAAGGCATTCATGCCTGATGACGGATCAACAACAATGACATTCAAGAATGAGGATGAAGTGCTGAATTACCTGGGCACCAAGGTGAGGTGCTACAACATCACCAACCACCAGCGATCTGTAACGCTGCAGCAGAAAGCCCGGAGATCGCAAGTGATTCACAAGGCTGTGTGCAAGCAGCAACCATGTGGAGGCGCAGGATGCAGTTGCTGGTTGCAGGGCTGGAGGTCAGCTGGAGTTCAGGATAGGGTCGCGCAGTGCAGAAGGGGGTGTGCACTGCATCTTCACATGACGCAGCAGGGACAGAAATGCAACATGCCATCATGCCATTGGTGATGCCCCACCTCCAACCCAGTGTTGTTCTACCCACGGGTGCTGCGTCATGCTGCAACCTGCAACAAGTTCCTGCAACTTCTCTTATGCTGCTTGCTTCCAGCTCTCGCACCATTGACTTACAACGTCATTCACCTGCAACCACGTCCAGGTGCTGCTGCCCATTTGGAAGGACCCTGTTTGTGGTGATGGCAACTGCGAGTGGCCTTGGGAGTTCTCTGCATGGGGCCGTTTTGGCTGCCGCGCAGACTGCGGCCTAAACCCCAACACCACGTCCATCGTGGTGTGTGTACTCTGTTACTGGCTCGCCAACCATGCACCTGGCTTGTGCGCTGTGCACTTGGCCGCTGTTGGCTACATCATGCATGAGGCGTCACAGCAGTAATTCATGGTACTCATGAGGGCATGTGCATTGGCTGGCTTTTCTCTAAACAAGTTGTCTTGTCAGCATGAACGCCTGCACACCAAATCAGGTGCTGTAGCACAAACCCCTTGCCAGAGAGCATCGGTAATTTGTGACATGTGGTGATGTACACCTCACAAATGCAGTACCTGCTGTACTCGTGCCAATAGGAATGCACTTACAACACGCATCGCGCAGGTCAATGTGCGTGCTGACTTCACTGGCCACCCATCCATCTCGCCCCGTGTGCTCATGAACAACGCCAAGTGGAACCTGTGCCTGGAGGATGACGCACGGCGCAAGCGTGGAGAGGCCGACCTGTGCTGGTAGGAGCAGTTTGCTGCCGCGCATGTGAATATGTTTGACCTGTGTGCCGTCCTTGCACATTGCATTTCCGTGACGTGTGCTGCTGCTGGAGTCAGGTGCCTGGTGCTTGTACGGCTTGCCTTGGTTGCTGGGATAGCATAGTGGTTTGTCAGTGGTGTCTGTGCATCGGCTATAATGCGGATGTCTGTGAGGCCGGTGCGGCTCTTGTGCTGGCCTACTTCTGATCAAGGTGCAAGTACTTGACGTGCAACTCAAATTGTGGCGGGCATGTGCTGTGGCCTATTCTGCAGCCATTCACTTGGCTGGCGACGCTTCTGACTGGACTGCTACTCCCTTGCTGCACCTATCCCATATGATTTTGTATTGTTCGTGCAGGTACGACACGGACCAGGCGTTTGATCAGGTGCAGACAAACAGCATCAACGCGGCGCAGGTGGTGGATGGCAAGTGGTACGTCGTGGTGAAGGGCGATTACGCGGGCCGTGTGTATGGCTACGTGTACGACATCACCAACAGCACCAGCCCTGTGCAGATCCCCACCACGGTGCGTGCCGCATAGCCAGCCGCTGTGAGGTGTTGGACCTCCTGCTGTGTTGAGCAAGCAGGAGGTTGGGGCTGGGCACCGCTGGTGCAAGTCCTGGGCACATCAAGACACGCCCGTCTGCTTACCTGCATGCACAGGATTTGCAAGCCAGTGGTCCTATTTCATTCATGCTGACCCAGGCTGGAATCCAGTGGTGTATCATGCTGTCATCATGCACGGTCACACATTTACATCCACACGCACACCCTGCACATCCGCATCCCTCAGCCTGCATCAGCATACACCTGTACCCACACTACCCAGATACCATTTCCACAACTCCTTGCACATCCTTTCGCCGTGCAGCCCGAGTGGAAGATCTGCGAGCTCAAGCGGCGCCGCCGCACCTCCTCCACCTCGCTGGCTGTACGCCGCCTGCTGCAGGCCTACACGCAGGCGCACCAGGTATGCCTGGGCCTGATACCCCTTTTTGCCATGAAGTGGTCAGTGCCATGTTGTGCCACCTTGCCCCTCTCACCACCCTTGCTTGGCTTCCACAGCTTGTCTAGACTCTGGCAGAGCATGGACTTTCATCTTGTGATCGTGACCATGCTCAGTTTCCTTCTGCTAAGCGCCTGTATTTATGAAGCCCATCTTTGTTGAGGTCTTCGTTTTGTTTATGGCCCCGCTTGCACACCCAACTTTGACTGCTCACGCCCTGTCCTCTGCCCTGGTCTCTCCACAGGTGGGTGGTGACGAGGGGCAGCGCATCCTGCGTGACGCGGTGAAGGAGATCCAGTCTATGCCAGAGCTGGCACACGTTGACTGGAACAAGGCCAAGGCTGCAGCAGCGGGTGGCGCTGGGGCTGCGACTGAAGCTGCTGCTCCAGCATAAAGACTCGAGCATCAGCGCACTGAGCCACATTGGGCCAAGCCTGCTGCTTTCAGCAGGTAATGCGCACGTGCTGTGTATGTATGGAGGGCTTAGGGTGACGATTCATGCCAGGCGTAAGTCCTGCTCTGGACTGGCTTGTGAGACACTTGTAATAGTTAGATGCTGGGCCAGCACCATCTTCCTTTGTGCATGCGGATGATTACCAAAGGTGTTGGGAGGTGCAGCATGGGCTTGACAAGGGTGAACATGAGGGATGTTGATTGTTGGAGGCATTGTGCACTGTATGAACTGCAAGTGTTTGGGCCAGAGCGGGCGGGGTGTGTGTGTGTGCTGGTGTGTACTGCCACGCCCGTAGAATTCATGCCTGGCTTGCTGCAGTGGCTGCGTGCGTGATCCCGTGATTGTTCACACGCTTGCGGATGACACTAGCAATGTGTGCACTAGAGGGCTGGCATGTGTGTTTTGCCAAGCCCAGCATTAGATACTCAAAACATATCAGTCCCATGCATTGCATCCACACCTCCTGATCTCCCTTACGGTCTGCAGCTCACATGCCGACCGAGCACATGCTTGAGGACGTGGCTCTTCATTTCCTGTTAAGTCGTGTCCCCTGTTTGTTGGGTTGCGCCCTGTGTGCTGCTGCCTGTTCCAACTGCTCGGTTGGTGGATCGTCTCACCATGTGCAATTCACCCTCTTCATGCACCAGTGGTGCAATCTATTCATCACCAATTGTGGGTGTGCTGTCAAAAGTATTGAACTGGTCAGCTGACTAGTGTAAATGTAACATGGATATTCAGCCACCTCAAGTCCATGTACTGCACTTTCAAGTGCTCTGAGTCGCTTCATAATAGTATAAGACAGTAAAGACACCCTGCTGCTGTGCGGCATGCATTTGACGTTGGGCCGCAGTGCATGTGGTACGTTGCATATTTGCAGCGGGAAACAGTTTATAACACAGTACATAGGCCCACCAAACTGTATGTCAGCGTCATATGCAGTGGCAGGAACTCATATCATCCAGTGCCTGCCCCACTGAACAACATTCACTGCATCACAACTGAAGCGATGGCTTGTGACTCCAAGGACGGCATATCCGCCAGCAGCTGCTTGCCCCTTAACGTCTATGATACAGGATGGCCCAGCTCATTCAACAAAGGTATCACGTATGGGCCCCTATTCGGATTCAAAGGAGCGCCCTTGCTTTGTAGGCACTATGAGGGTCTCCTCAATCCATGTACTCCTCCTGCTCCCACAGCTCAACCAGGGCCTCAACCTGTGGTGGGATGTACACGCAAGTAGTTGCATGAAACATACTCCAGGTAGGGATTCAAGCCACCCACAACCATAGGCAGTTGTGTCAGCTTGTTGAGTGGTCGATACCACAATAAAAGCCTAAGCTGCACCAGCATGGACATGAAATAGGCCCACCATTACCCCTGTTTAGGACCTCGTACCACTTCAGGCAGGGGCACTGGCTTTGGGAAGGGCTCGAAGCTGTACATGGGCAAATACGAGCAGCAAACCAGTGGAGAGGGAGTTGGCGTGGGAATCCATCCAGCAGCATTGCAACACGCAAGAGCTGCATATCGCGTCAATAGTTGAGTTTAAGCTGCTGCACAGTTACGCAACCAAAAGCACGCACAAGCACAAACACAGCCGCAAGCCGCAATCATGATGACTTACTTGACGAGCATGTCTATGCTGATATCAGCCGGAGCAGACCTGCACATGGATGGGACATACAGGTCATCAGCTGAAGTGACAGCTGGTCCATGGCATGCAACCTGATTGAACACCATGCAACAGGACCATGTGATCACCATGCACCAAGCCTCCCATCCGGCACGCACTGTTTATTGTTGCTCCGTGGCTGCACGCTGGGGCTCGGTGTTTGCCACTGTTTCCTTCTCTCCTCCCAAGTCTTGAGCCCTGAACCCAGAATAGAAACGAACTGTCAGAGAGCACGCGCACGGCAAAAGTGCGTCACGATACACAAGCACATCGCGCCTGTGTTGGGCGCAGGAGGAGGTTGAGAAGGTCCGGGGCTGGCCATGTGCACTACGCTTGTGAGCACATTAGGTGCCGCATTGTTGAAGCTGGTGTTGCAGGTATCTTGAGGATCAAGATGGGCTTCAAATCCGACTGCGCTCACGCTCAGGCTACTGATGCTGATTGTACAGCCTTGGTGTCATGCGGGACAGGCAAGCACTGCTGGCAGGCAATTACAAAGGTGGTATGGCAGTGCCCAAGTCAGCGCCATGTACCTGATCCATGCTCTCATGCATCGCTGATGTACCTCCGATTCACAGACACGCGGTGGCCCCGAGGAGCAGCAGCCCCCAGTGCAGACAAACTTAGATTTGATGACGAGGAAGATGCTGCTGTGTGCTTACTCGCAGGCAATATTGCGCTCCCTGCACCTGCATGTCCATCCCCAGCGCGAGCTGTACTCTTCCCCGGCACAGCTGAAGCCCCAATCCCAGGCTCAGCTGCTGATGCTCTTGCTGCTGGCGCCTTTCTCAGTGCTTTCAACTGCTGCTGCTGCGCACTCAGCCGCAGCGCTGCCTGCACCAGCTGCTGCGACGCACGGGCTGTGTGGGCAGCGGCCGCCTCTTGTGCCTCACTCTGCACGCGGTGCATGCGCGACAAGCTTAGCCCACCCATCACATCCCCTGCTAGGCCATTCAACCGCCCGGCAGTGGGGGCAGCAGACCGTCCAGCCAACACAAGTGGCCCCCCAAGTTCTGATACTGCCTCCGCCTGTAACGTGACATTGGCAGGGTGCAGCACACCCGACTGTTGCGCTCTGTCTGCGTCAGCCACAAGTGAGTGGGCCAAGCTGAAGGGGATGGCTGCCAGGCTGTGGTGGCGCCCGCTCCTGTGCCTTTGTGCACCTCGCCCCCTGCCGCTGCCCTCACCCTCCCCATCCTCCTCTTCCTCAACCTCACTTAATACTCCAGCGCCGTAGGACCCAATACTGTGACCACTCTGTTCCTCAGGCAAGGCAGGACTCTCGCTCGCTTGTGGTTTCCCCAGGGCCACGCTCAACTGCAGTGCCTGGTGCTGCGGCGACGCTTGGGACCCATGCATGACATGTGAGCCATGCACCCTGTCACCGCTGCCCGGGCCTCTTGCCCCACCTGCACCTGACCTTGCCACTTCCCGTGCTGCTCGCGCCGCATCATGGCGAATGGACGGAGAGCCCACGGAACCCGCTGGAGAGCCAGGAGTGGTGTCAGGATCCATGCTGGGTGCACCACTGCTGTGCAGCCGTGCTGTGGTGGCAGATGAGGACAGGGCCACCAGCACCACACCCCCACTGTCTGCATCATTGTCCATACGGTTTGGGGAGCCAACATGCTGCGGCAATAGTAGCCGCACATTTCTGGCTGCCAGGGCTGGCGCAGGGAGGGTGGTGTGGGACTGGCCCTGTGCGGCCTGTACAGGCAAGACGGGTGGCTTGCTGGCAACAAATCTGTGCCCTTGTTGGGCTGCAGAAGTGCGGGTCAACGTGTTGGTGGCGTTGCTCAGTACCATCCCCAACCCAACCAGTGCTCCTGTGCCTGACCCTGATGCCAGCCCAGTCAGCTGTGGTTTGGCTGCCGGCGCCCAAGCAGCATGACCCAGCCGGCTGCTGCCTGCGTGAACAGCTAGGGCAGGCGGAATATTTTCGTTCCCACCAGATCTCCCGCCTGCTGCAGAAACTGCCAAAGCGGCACGGCCGCTGCTGCCGCTGCTACTGGCGGCCCCTAGGCTGCCCAGGTTGGCACGAATCTCCTGCAGCAGCTGTGATGCAGCTGCGATGCTGCTGGTCATGGGGAAGGCCGCACCCTGAGAGGATGGCCCTGCCGGTGGGCCTGACTGGTTCCCTCTACCTTGGATCAGAGCTGAAAAGCCAGGCCGCTGCTGCAGTTCTGCGCCTGTGGACCACGATGTAGCAATTGTGGGCACTGCCAGGCTCATGTGCCCCAGCTGCACGTGCTCCGTTTGCACACCCACATTGTGCATACCTTGTGCACCGCCCGCCTGGCAGCCGACTGCTGTGCATGAGGGCTGCTCTGTGCACACACACGCATTTGCGGTGTCAGGCCTCGCCTGCACACCTGCATTCATCGTCACCACCACCGGTTGTTGAGCTGCCAGTTCATTATGCTGGACCTGCTGCTGTTCCACCCTTTGCTGCATTGCTGCCAGCGCGGAGCGGGCATCCAGTAGCTCGGCGCGTGCTGTTGCTGCTGCTGCAGTGGCCCCAGCCAGTTCCCGCTGCAGAGCTTCCACACGGCCCTGCATGTGCAAGAATAGAAATGCACGCACAACGGCAGTGTGGGGACTTCGTGCAAGCGAAAAATGACGAGCTGGTGCCTGACGCAATGAAAGCGACCCTGCTCATGCACCATGTGCAGCAGACAGTGTAGTGCACGCAGATAGTGCAGTACACCCAACCCCCACCTGAGCCTCTGTGAGCGCCTGCGTATGCTTTACCTCCAGCTCTGCGCGCAGCAGCGCAGCCCTGCGCTCGGCAGAGCCAGCCGCGTGTGTGGACGCCTCCATCACTGCGGCAGCCAGCTCCGTCTCCGCGTCCAGCCGCACCTGTGACCATGATCATGTGACCACCTGTGACCACGACTCATGTGACCACCTGTGACCATGACTCATGTGGCCACCTGTGACCATGCGGATCATGGGCTCATGCACTGCATTGGGCGTCCCAAGTGCAGGACCACGTGCGGCTCATACATGGCCTGGCATATATGTGAGACTGGTGTGGTGCAAGGTCACCCAGGGCAGGCATGAAGCAACCGTGAATTCAGAAAGCTGGTACATATCAAGTGGTGCAGCGCACTGCCTGCGCAACAAGCTACTAAACACAGCAACTTGAGGGTCTCAGGTTCCAATGCTTCAAGTTTACCTGTTGAAGCTGGTGCATGTGTGCAGCCTGCGTTTCAGTTAGTTGCACCTCTAGCACCTGTGCGCGCTTTTGCTCCGCTGCGAGCTCCCGCTGCAGTGCTGCCACTTGCTCCTCCGCACGCAGCATTTGTGCCTGAAGTGCAGCAGTCGCATAAAGCGAGGTGGCGTGGGAGGCTGAGTATAGACCTTCTGAGACCGCAGCGTTTTATGCGGCGCTCTCCAGGCAACAGCATGTCCCGTGCGCACGAGACAAAGTGCCGTCTGCCAGGCCGGCACCTGTCACCATCTCACCTGCAGCTGGGTGTGTGCCTTCTGGGCGTCTGCTGCGGCCTTCTGGGCGTCAGTTGCGACCTTCTGAGCATCAGCTGCGGCCTCCTCCGCCTTGCCTGCACGTGCCTCTGCTGCCCGCACTTGCGCCTCTGTCGCTCGTATCTTGTCTTCAGCCGCTCGTGCCTTCTCCTCCAGAGTAGCCGCGCGCTTGGCCCAGGCCGCACTGTGGTATCACGTAGCAGCAGGCCAGGAAAATGTGATGTTTTGCGAATGTGAAGACGTGAACCTTTAATGCAACAGTAGAGCGCCAGTAGCACCAGTGCAAGCTGTACAGCGCCATGAGAAGGGCAATGCAGTACAAGCAGAACAGCGCAGGACAGTACATCCAGCGCTCACCTTGACGACGCGAGAGCCTCCTCCATCTTTGCACGGCTGGCCATGCGGGCATCTGCAAGCGCGCGCTTCACCTCATCCAGCGGCACCAGCTCCTTGCGTGCCGCTGTGTGTGTGCATACAACAGGCCGGGAGCTAGGTTGCAGCGGATGAGGTCAGCAGTCACGCAGCAGTACGGGTCAATGCATGTGGCGGAAAACAGCATTTGGTAGTGCATCTTGAACAGCTTGAGGAAAGCAACAGGGATGAGGGCTCCCACATGACGCCCTGTCCAGACTGAGAAAACACACCTGTAGCCTCTGCCAGCAGTGCTGCGTTCACCTCTGCCAGCCGGCTGATCTCCGCCTTGGCAGCTGCCAGCAGCGCTCTGTGCCCGGGCGAGCCACGCACAATGGCAGCTGCCCAAGCATGCAGTATGCAGCATGGGAGGCAAGTGAGAACTTTGGCATTACATCCCACCAACAGCAGCACGACATGCAATAGCATGCGCCTGCACCATACATGCCACACTCACCCTCCGCTGCAGGAGCAGGTGCAGCCGCCTTGCCATCCGTCTGCACTGCTGCATCCATGCGTGCAACAAACTGGCCTTGTGTTACAGCAGTGTCCGCCGGTTGTGTGGGTGTACTAGCCGCAGGCCGCTGAGCTCGCTGCGCCTTGGCGCTGCTGCCCACGCCGTCCTCGTCCTCATCATCACTTAGCCCCAAAGCTTCAGCCCACGCACTCTTACTGCGTGCTGCGCACGCGGGCGTCTGCATCACCCCGCTGTGCGGCGTCCCCGTTGCTGCCGCTGTGCGTAGCACCTGCTGCCGGTGCTGCTCATGCAGCGCCTCAACTTCGGATGCCAGCTGCTCCACATGCTGTTGCATGGAAGCCGCCCGCTGCTCTGCAGCCTCATGCGCTCTCTCAGCTTCTTCCCGTGCTCCCTGCTCCTCAGCCAACTGGGCCTCGAGGGTCTGAACACACCGCATCAGCTCAGCCACACGTACAGCCCAGCCCCGTGTGTCTGCATTGTTGCGATCCCCTGACGCCAGCCCCTCCACCACCCCCACAGAGTGACGCAGGTGGTTATTTAGTGGTAAGGGCTTGGGATGCTGCTGTAGATGCAGAGTGTGTGCATCCCAAGCCGCGGTGCGGTCAGCATCAGTACTGCTGCAGTCTTGTGGCAATGTAGCGTCGCCGGTGTCAGTCGTCTGCACGCACACATCTGTCGCTGGCCTAGCCGCTTTTGATTCGCTGCCGTTGCCTGCAGCCACCTTCTCTGCCATCTGCTGCAGCTGCGCAGCAGCCTCTTCCAGCTGTGCTTGGAGCCGGGCCTCCTTCTGTGCAGCCGCTGTGCGCTCTGTGTTCTGCGTTTCCCGCAGCCGCCGCACCTCTGCTGCCATCGATGCGAGCTGTTCTGCTGCTGTGCTTCCGGATTGCAGATCAGCCACAGCTGCTTCAAGCCACTCATTAGTGGTCCGCGCCTCTGACAGCTGCTCTGTTAGCACCTGTAGTTGAGCGCCCAGCTCAGCCCCAGCCGCCTGCTCCTCTGCAAGCTGCTGTGTGAGAGAGGCGACCTCACGCATGCCAGCTTGCACCTCTTCCTGCAGAGCTGCAATCTGTTCGGCAGCACAGGCAGCCGCAGCCTCTGCTTCTGCTGCCTGATGTGAAAGCTTAGCTTCTAGCGCAGATTGTGCCTGCTTGGCAGACTCCAGCTGTCCATTTGCAACATCCAGGTGCCGCAGCCGTGCAGCTGCCAGCAGGCGTACTTGGCCCAGCTCGGATGCAGCACGCTCGCGCTCTGCCCGCTCTGCTGACAGGGCACCAGCTGCACTGGAGCTGCAGGTGGCTAGCTCAAACTGCAGCCGCTGGACTTCAGCTTCCAGGGTCAGTGCGTGTCGGGTGGTGGCTTGCAGCTCTTGCTGGAGCTCAGCCACTACAGCACCCTGCATTTGAGCATGGAGATCCACCTGAAACAAGTGTGGTTTACTGCATAGGGTTATGGGCTGGCACTTCTGTGACATTGCCAAAGGCAGGAAGTGCAGTGACTGCAGCGGCCGATCCTCAGCGGCTGTTGAAACATTGTGCAGAGGGTCATGTGAAAAAACAGCGCCAACACTGACCACCCCTTGATGTGTGCACGCGCATCAGCAGTTCCCACGTGGGACATGTTGAGACATGCTGCGAACCCTCCCCTGCCACACCTGTGCGATGCTCAGGTGGCCCTGCAAGCTGCCTTCCAAAAGGTGGATGTTCTGTGACGCCTCCATGAGCTGAAGCTGCAGGTAGCTGTTTTCCTCGTGCTTCGCCTGCAGACTTTCTGTCAGTCCAGCGACCTATGCAGCATGTTGGGGCCCACAGTTTGAACAACGTTGTTGCATGTGCATGTGCAGCATGCATCATGGGCATGCACATACCTGCTCCTGGAAGTTTGTTGCCACGGTGTTCGCATGCTCCAGAGCAGACCTTAACTCCGATATACGCAGTTGCAACTTCGCCCAGTCCGCACTGGGCGGCAATGGGTGCAAGACAGAGGGAAGATGATCCGTGCGGGAACGAGAATGTGCTTCATCGATCTCGACATGTGATATCGCATTGTCTTGAGCTGCAATCCTGGGGTCCACGGGTGCCGGTATGAATTGCCAGGGCTCAGGTGCTGACAGGTGTTGCGTCATAGTCAAGATAACATCTGTTACTGGCTCACAAAGCAGGTTTCAAGTCATTGCACAGGTCTTAGGTCAAGTCTTAGGTCAAGTTAACAACAGTCAATGCATGGCCTGCGTCCAAGCGTATGTAAGCGGCATTTCTGCTCTGGGTTGAACAAACATGTGCGGTTGGGTGCTGTCAGTTCAAGGGGCTACAGTCTAAACCCTGATGCAACGAACCCACGCGAGGTCACAACGCAAACGAAAATGCAGCCATGCGTGGCTGACACACCGATTACGGTATTGAATAGGTAGCAAATTTAGCTGTCTTTCTGTTGTAGTGCTGGATGCTTTCTGGCTTAACATGCAATCACAGCCATTGGTGCTAGCACCTGAGCGAGCTCGG
This sequence comes from Haematococcus sp. NG2, assembly GCA_004335575.1. Taxonomy (NCBI): domain Eukaryota; kingdom Viridiplantae; phylum Chlorophyta; class Chlorophyceae; order Chlamydomonadales; family Haematococcaceae; genus Haematococcus; species Haematococcus sp. NG2. The sequence goes on from QAXD01000052.1 coordinate 257,401, forward strand.
CTACCCTGGAACCGATCAGATCTCTGGCTTAGAGGTGTTGTGGTGCAGGGAGCTTCAGAGTCACTGCAGAACTGCAGCAGAAGGGCTACCGCTGATGATGGGGAATGAATCATGCTGATTGGCTCTTGAGACCCAGCACGGCAGTTTCCACAGTTGACAGATGATGGTGTTACAGGCTGCAAGGCTCTGGGAAATACGGCAAATACCATTGGATTTGCAGCAACAACTGAGACAGTGCTGGTGCGCAGCGGCTGTGATGCGGATGCGGATGGGTGTGTTGCACAGCAGAATGTTAGGGTGTAGTGAGCCTGCGGCTAGTGCGTACAGTGGTTGTGTATTGCGCATGGGCCCTCAGGTGTGACTGTGGCCTACCAGCGGTATGCGCAGCCCTGGGAGGAATAGGATGTTTGTAAGCACCTGGAAAGTAAGGACCGAGGGTCAGATCTGAACAAGGGTTTCCTGTGAACGCCCAGTCTTTTTCGAGTAGAGTGAATGCTGCTGCTTGCAGTGATCACAGCCTAAACCATGATAGCCGAACAGCACACACCTTAAGATTGTGATGCAAGGTTGCAAGTCCAATGTTCAACGAGCACATGCTGCTCATGATGCCAGAGAAGAACATGAGGGCCCAGCTAGCATGACACAACGCTGTAACAGCTACGACCAGTAAAAGGGTCTTAGCAACTTCCACCAGCACAATGCTCGCTCAGGCCAGCTGCCAGAGCAGGCACTGCAGTAAACTTGCATCAGGACGAGCTGGACGACCTGGTACATTGCGGTTTTGGCTGAGCCGTGGTGCCAGCCAGCCACAGTCGCAAGAGAACATTGTGGAGCCCTTGGCGTGGTCCAGCGCAGGTGTTTGTGTTCGGCAGCTTTCGAGGTGGGTTTGGTGACAGAGTGGGATCCCAGCTGCTGGCAGGTGCAGGCTCAATGGACTGTGCTAGTGTTGGATCAGACACGCATGCTAACGGCCTGGATATTCTTGAACCAAGGGCAGGTGCCGTTTTGTCACCTGCAGTAGCTCGCAGGGATGTGTCATGGATCAGCTGCTGTGACTTGCAGTGCGTTCAATTGCTTGCTTGCTAGATGCGTCAGTCACAGGACACCACAGGAAGCCCAGCTGTGCCTGTAAGTGCTTTGAAATGAAAGCATGCGGTCACTGAAGACTGAGGGCCTTAGAATATCACTCTGCAGACATTTGTTTGGATGCGCGTGTAATCCTGTTCCAGTTCATCTACAACGCAGGAAAAATGTCGATTACCACGGCCTCGCTGGGCCGGCAACAATACATTGCAGACATGACGAGTCCTCAGATTAGACCTGCAGGCATTACGTCAAATATCAATGAAACTGCGAAAGATGCATTGACGTGGGGCCCCAGACCAGACACACCTCCAGAGCAGAAGAAGTACCGCGTCCTGTCTGTCCATGAGCCGGGCAAGATTGTGAAGCATTGGGGAACGGCAGGTGAGAAACCCGCGCCGATTGTGTGTGTGTACTGTATGTGCAGGCGATGGGCCAGATTTTACACTAAGCGGAAACAACACGAGCTGTGCCTTTTGCAGACGACTCAGTGCCTCCTGGGCCTTACGGGGATGGCACCAAGAGCAAGCCAGGTGATTCAGTGGCAGAGAACATGAAGGGCAACTACCCAAGCACAGAAATGGGACGTTGGCAACTGGAGCAGGCAGAGGCAATCTATGCCAGGTGTGCTGATGGCACGCATGCATCATGCATGTTGCATGCCATGCTTGCATGCATGCTTGTTTTGCACAAGCTGCATTGTGCTTTTAGCAGCATCACTTGCGCAATCACATGCATGCCTGCTATGCACGGCTGTTTGCATTTCATGCATGCAATTGTGCATGTTGCTCGAGCACCGTGCCGCTGTATTGTCAATTGTTTTGATGTGCAGTTCTAACAAGGAGCCCTTAGGCCATGGCTACCAGCGCGGGTTCAAGATCCCAGCAGAGTTAGGAACGACCCGCCCCTTTGGTATGACCATAGACGCCATTGGCAAGGAGCGCGAGGGGCAGGTGGGCAGCGTGCAGATGTAGAGGAGACAAGGGTCAGCCTCTGCTGCCAACATATATATGCACTTGCGTGACTGTGCTGCCCGACTTCATATCGCCATGCAAAGCGCCTCATCATCCCCCCCCTCGCCATATGCTCATGATATGCTGAATATGTAGGTGCATTTGTTGACTGTCGTGACTTTGTTGCGTCATCTTGCTCTCCTGAAACATCCATTTCCTGCCCCTGCTCCTGCCTGGTCGCAGGCACGTCGCATCATCTTCCCCACAGACCAGCCCCCACCTGACAGCGAGGAGGGGTCTCAAGCACATGAGCTGTATGTGCGGTCACATGGCGCCTACCTCCCAGGGGAGCAGCGCAGGTGTGCGCAGCGTGCAGGCTGTGCATGGAGGCACTGCACCTGCGCTGGGGAGTGCATCCAGCATAGCAGCCAGACGAGGCACACGGAGGACTGTGTTTCTGTGTTTCTGTGTTAAACAGGCTTATGTATACAGCCAAGCACAAGCCAGGCAACAACCTGTGTGCGCATGGCCGCGGCTCAGCGCGGCCATGGCTTTGTGCGTGTACATGAGTATCCCATGCTTCCATGCGTGCGACAGGCGGCACTATGACTGGGAGAAGACAGGCGTGGACCCTGCGTCCTTCAGGTTCGGTGCAGTTGATAAAGACGACCTGCGAGATGGTGTACGCAAGGCGCTGCATCCTGGGCTTGACCAGGTGTGCGTATTGGGTGCAAGCCTGCAGGGGACGAGAAGTGGTGGCCAGTTGGTGGGCTTCATGGATGGTGTTTTGTGTGTGTATTCTTACAGCCGCAGCCTGCCTGGGCTGGGCTATGCGCACAATCATCTTAATGCGGGGCTGCCGGGCGGCAGAGCCTGAACACGTTCTCAACATCCTTTCTTGGCTGCTGTGTGATCTGCAGACCCAGCCGCAACCTGCACGGGTAGCCACCAAAATCCATGAGGACCACAAGGCCAGTGTCGTGGACAGGTTAGGGGCGGTGCGGCAGCTGGGCACGGGCGAGCGCGGCCTGCCAGCTGACCATACGTTCGGCATGCCCTCGCTCAAGCATGGCGTGCGGGAGCCAGGTGCGCGCTGCAGCCCCTGCAGCTTGTGCCGTGTTTGTGTTCTTTTGTAAGCTTGGTTGGCGGAGCTGCACTTCTAGGCCTGCCTTTCTACAAAGTTCAACCCCTTATAGGGAGAGCACATGCAACGCCGGTCCAGTGCACAAGTAGCTGTGAGCGTGCTGATCAACTACCGTGTCTACAACTATGCTGCTCTGTTCGCAGGTGTAGAGGAGCTCATGAAGTTTGGGTACCCACCAGAGCAGCAGCAACCCGATGCAGATCTGGGCAAATCACTGCGCGAGGGGTGGCGCAACATTGCACCTGAGGGCCGTGTGTTTGGTGTCCCATCAATCCGAACAGACATCCCCATGCCCACAAAGCGCTCCTGTGCAAGCACGCAGGTACGGGGACCGTGCATGTGTCCATGCGCACACCACTTGTGCAATAGCAGACATCAAAAGACTGTCCTGGCAGCTGCCGGCTGCTTCCTCCTCATCTGCATCACCCGCATGTGATGTGCCTGGCACTGGGGCATCACTCATGCTAATGGCTGGCCTGCTTTGTGTGCAACCCGCATGCTACCTCGCAGAACTACGGTAACGAGCCGGACGCGCTGCAGCTGCTGCGGCCGCCGAAGAGTGTGGAGCGTGGGATCAATGAGTCGCACTATATCCAGGCAAGGATCTGTAGCATGGGTTAAGGGCTTGAGGATGAGACAACGTTTGGTGTTGTGCAGGCTGGAGGTGCATGTGTTTTAGGCTCACGCTACAGGGGCTGCAGTAATTAGGCCAGGCTCACGAGCAAGTCACCTACAACTTTCCACCCTACATGAACACTCAAGCACCTGGTTGTATTCAACCCCGATGCCATGCGCAGCTGCGCACAAAGGATGAGGTGCGCGACATTGTCAAGGAGGCAGAGATTGGGTTGGATGAGGACCAGTTCGAGCAGGTGGGTGGCTTCGCCTCTGCAGCCTGTCCTACCCTGCTTGATGTCTCAATGCATGTTGACACGCAGTGATCCAGGCTGCCAGTTTTGAGGCCGCAAGGCATGAACTCGTGCATGCTTTTGTGAGCCTTCTGGAAACGTCATCCATGCTTCTGGCCCACAGGTATGGAGCATGGCAGTACAGGCAGACGGGGAGGTGGAGAAGGACAAGTGCTGCCTGGACACATTCTTCCGCGCACGACACCACGTGCTACAGAAGACGCTGCAGCTATGACGCACCATCCAATTAGCTTAGACCATCAGGTAGATGATCATTGGCAAGCAGTTGACGGATGCCAATTGTGGAGTATTGTGAGGTATGATGTGGAGGCCCTGATGTAGCAAAGACACTTGTGTGGCATTGCCCATGCACGCCCCCAAGGCCATTGTGCAGCATGCCAGGCAGAAACGGTGGATATGGGGTTTCCATGAGCAGGTAGTCCCTGCATCACCCTCAAAACATGGAAGCGGAAACCTTTTGATATGCTGGCTTGGAACATTGGCAGGACGCTATTGTAGCTCGTGATTGTAGCTGTGTAGAGAACTTGTGTTGACCACGGCTGCTGGCCTGAATCCAGCTTACGTGTGGTGCAGGATGCTTCAAAGCCCTGTCTTTGCAGGTGCACATCTGCACAATGCCCCGTGCGCACAGCCCAGTTGATGCATCTGCCGCCTACCCGCCTTGCATAGGCGCTTGTCGCCAGAGCTGGTGATGAGCGAGGTACCTCGAGGTATATACCGGACTCATAATTACCGGTATGAACAGACTGTTGAGGTGTTGACTCCTGCCTCCTCAGCTGCCTCTGGGGTTCAGAGGGCATCTGAGGGCTCTATCTATCCGTAATTGGGATTCCATTCAGGATGTTAACATGCATCAACTGCTGATGACGAACACGAGTCGCTTTCTGGGTTCAAGGTGAAAGGGCCTCCAGGGCGAGTTTGTAGTAATTGTTAACGCTGATGTCAGCGCGTATTCTGTGGAGCTCCAGTAAAGCAGGCTAGTGTGACGGCTACGAGGGTTGAGCCGTGTGGTTTCATCTTTTACTTCTTCACTTCGGCAGGTGGTTCGCATATAAATCTAGCTTGTACCATCTTAGGTGCCATCATGTGGGGCCCATGGGACGCTCCGTTCACATGGTGTTGAGGAGGTATTGTGACATAGTTTAGTTGATTTTCTACTGGAACTAGATACTCCGAGGCCAGGGCAGTGCTCAGGGCTCAGAGGAGGCCTGTGGTGATGCCAGCAGCTGTGGATCCAGGGGAAGTGGCCCCAGCGGCGCTGTTCAGCTGCACGGATGCTCAGCTAGCCAGCATTGCCCGCATTGCTGGGGATGTGAACACCGCAGCACGGATTTGCTCCACGGTGGATGTCAACACACTGGGCATCGCCGACGCCATCCTCAGCTTTACATTGCAGAGGCAACTTGCTCATGAACAGGACTACGAGCAGCTGGTGTATGGACTGGACGTCGCTTTCATCATGTTTTCCGCATACCAGGTTGGCAACTTAAGTGCCGTTGGAAGGCTTGGATTCATCTATTTTTGCTCGACGCACGTCCTCCAGCACTTGGGATTATTACGCTGCCGTGCACAACCCCCTGTGCAGGTGTTCATGATGCAGACCGGCTTCGCATTGTACGCCGCAGGCGTTGTACGTGCCAAAAACGTAGTGATGGTGAGCAGCTGCTTCATTGCCTTTGATGCACATGGTCCCCATGCGGGACCCTTGCCCTTCCCAAGGGGTGCACATCCCCACAGAATCCAAGCAATGGTACATCCTGCTGCCGTGGGAGATGCCGATGTGCAGTCCGCTACCAGCATCAGCTTGCATTCATTTGGGGATGAATCATGGCACAGCCACCATGCGTGGCGTGCAAGCGGTACAGGTCACAAGCTCAGCTGATGATGCGAATCTGCAGCATGTAGAGTGGGCTTACAGGTGCTTGTGTGCGGGACCTCGGCGACTTGGGTGTTGTACCTGAGTTGGGGCCACAGCTGTTGCTCCACAGCACGGAAGCTGCCTATTTATACACTCCACTGCACTGATTCAGTTGACAGCATGTTGCGTGCCTATCTTGTGCTTGCACACTCAGATCCTGCTGAAGAACTTGATGGATTGTGTCATCGCTTGCATCAGCTTCTGGCTCATAGGGTTTGGCTTCGCGTTCGGGGCACATAATGGCAGCAGCAATGGTGCGTGCGCATGCGCGCTTCCAGGTGGTTGGCATGTAATCTCGGTATTTTATGCAGACAGCATATAGGTAGCACTTCAAAGCCTCTGACGATGCACATGATGCTTTGCTGAAGCCGTTTAAGGACATGTTGGACGCAACCTTGGAGAAACGGTGTCTTGCATCCCGCCCTTTTGTGTGAGGGTTGTGTTCAGTTGGACGTCTGCCACGGTACTGGGGCTGCCTTCTCTATTGGCCAACTCCATGGTGCTGCCCATTGGTGTTGTCTCCCCAGAATCAAGCCTCCGCCTGCTTCCTTTAAACCCCGCGGCACCAGTCTCACTCCTTGCCCTTGCTTCGCCGCAGGCTTCATTGGCAACTGGGACTTCGCCCTGTCATCCACATCCAGCCGCCACCCATCCCCCTATGCGTTTTACTTCTGGAACTTCACGTTTTGCTGCGCATCCACAACCATCCTGTCAGGCTCGATCGCAGAGCGTGCAACATTCCACTCGTAAGTTGCTCAACTGCATTGAGCCCAGCAACATCAACCAGCTGCATGCCTGATCGCGGTGGAGCACCCTGCCAGTGTCAAGGCACCTCGTTCTGTGGTTTGACAGTCAAGCACTGACAGGCTTGCACAACCATACTGCAGTGAATTAGTAGCGTACAAGCATATGGGATAGTGTGATCAACGCTATTGCTTACATATCCTGTTCTTTCCATCACTTGAGGGTGATGTGTGAGCACACATCTGAACATGCGCGCATATGCAGTTACCTCATCTACTCCATCTTCATGACAACCTGGGTGTACCCTGTGATTGCGCACTGGCTGTGGTCGCCATTTGGGTGGCTATCTCCCACCAACAGCAATGCCATCCTCGGCAGTGGTGCCATTGACTTTTCAGGCTCAGGTACGCCGGCCTTCCAGGCGCTGCAACACATAGCTGCTGCAGGCCTTGCCACTGCAGGCCTTCCTTTTGCAATGCTGTGACAGCCTGTGGACTGTGGCCGTGTGGGGCCTGCAGCAGCTGGATCAAAGAACATGCTTCGCGCTGTGTTGATGCAACTGCGCGCAGCTGTGCAACACATTATGCAGCTGCTCCCGCCTGCAGCTCGTACAACTCATTCGCTGGTGTTCCTATCGACCCATCATCGCCCTGATATCCTTTTCTTCTGCTGCGGATGGGCCGGGCTTGCTGCACCTGCCATAGTACCTGCCTGTCCACAACCGATACGTGAAACACGCGCCCTTGATTGCCAGCATTATCATAAAGAGTGTGACATTATATATTGTCTATGGCCGTATACATGATGTTGCGCAGGTGTGGTGCACATGGTGGGTGGGTTCGCTTCCCTGCTGGGATCTATTGCAGTGGGGCCACGCACGGGCCGGTTTGGCTCTGTACTGCCGCCCTCTGCGTTCAAGGTGCGGCACCCAGGATGTTTAGTAGTGGATGCTTAGCCCTGCTTTAAACGTGCGTGGCCATGTGTTGATGCACGCTGGGCCATGCCGTTTCAGGATTAATGATCAGATTGGCTCGTGTGCGTGCATGTTCGGCATGTGTATGTGTATATGACGACACGCGCCAGAATGTCAGTTACAAGCAATGCACATGTGCTTCACAAGGCAATGACACAGGCTCACCTGCTGCTCCTTTGTCCTGTGTGCTTCAGGGCAACTCCCCACCCCTGTATGTGCTGGGCACCTTCCTCTTGTGGTTTGGCTGGGTAGGTGTTTGGTGGCGTGATCCACAGCTATGTCTGAAATCCATGAACACTGCTGCCTTGAAAAAACAAGCCCAAAGCTGTGGCACTGCAAAGTCACAGGGGCGTGCATATATTAGCACAGAAAGGGTTGTGTGTGGGGTCTCTGTTTGTGCTGCCCGGCGTCTATTGGGGGCCAGGGCGTGGGAGCAGCTGGCATGGATTAATAGCCCAAAAGCCCATACAGATCCGCGCTGCAGTACCCAGAGCCAGATGTCAAAGCCTGCATGCATGCGACACCGGAAGTCTGAAGCATGACCCTCAATGCTCCACCAGGCATGCTGTCCTTTCAGCGGCCTCTGGAGATGCTGCCACATTTTGTATCCACCTGCGCGCTGCCTTGCACTATGTTGGCGCCTGTCTGCCTCACCCACACAGTACGGCTTCAACCCCGGCTCCAACCTGGCCATCCACAACTTGGAGCTCGCGGAACGTGTGTCGCGCACCGCCATCGTGAGTGGGCCAGCACACATGGACTAGTGCGTAGTGGCAGCTTACTTGGCACCTGTCTTCACACAACCTGGGCTTGTGGTAGCTAGAGCACGCTGCATACCCTGTGCTAGCTCCATTGCGCGGAGCTCGTTGGAACGCCTCAACTTGTCATGGGTTCTGTCACTGCAGATCACAACACTAGGGGCGGGCAGCGGTGCAATTGGAGCTATGGTGCTGGCGTGGCACCGCACGCGCACATGGGATCTGCTACAGGTATGTTCACAGCCGCCAGGTCTTTACGATGTGTGCTGCCGTCTGCTCAGCTCCTGTACGGTTAATCTGCTAGTTTTTGCCTTTTGCATTTCCTTTTCAAGGCGCCCTGCACCAGAGGTGACACACCTGGCTCATCAGGAGCCAATGAAGCATTCTCGCTGCTGCTGCTGTTACTTGGTACGTGACCTGCACGTAACAACCTGCTTGTTCGCGTCCAATGCCACCCTCCCCTCAGATCTGCACTGGTGCACTGGCGGGCCTGGTGTCCATCACGTCAGGCTGCTCAGTCATGGAGCCATGGGCCGCGATCATTGCTGGCAGCATGGGGGCGGTGGTGTTCACGTATGGGGAGCAGCTGGTGGAGTACTGGCAGGTGCGGCTGACCAGCTGCAGCCTGTGCATGCTGCCATCAGTGATGTGTCCCAGCAGCGTAGGAAAGCAGGGTTTGGTGCGGACATGCTGCAACATTCTGCACACCACATGTCCCTCCCACACCTGACGCCTCACACCTCACACACTGCACACAGGTGGACGACCCTGTGGGTGCATTCCCAGTGCATGGCCTGTGTGGGATGTGGGGCCTGCTCTTCACTGGCCTCCTGGCCAAAGAGGAGTACATCTCCGAGGTATGGCATGTGCCATTGCAACTGAAGTGCCATGTGCATGCACTCTGTCCTGGCATGTGGTGATAGCCATGCGAAGCGTATCATGTGGTGGATGCTGGCTTTTCGCTGTACTGTAACCCCAAACCTAAAATGATGCAATTGCCGCACGCATCACGGTGACTGCGCACAGGTGTATCACAAACCCATGGGCAAGCACCTGATGGGCATCTTTTATGGTGGCCACGCGCAGTTGCTACTGTGCCAGCTTATTGCGATCTGTGTGATTATTGGCTGGACAGGTGCGTGGACACCACCTGTTTATGTATCGCAACCGCTGCAGCTCCCAACCTGCATTGAATCATCCTTGCACTGTCACCGACAGCATCTGGGTCTGGGTCTGGGTCTGGGTCTGGGTCTGGGTCTGGGTCTGGGTCTGGGCTCCAGGGTTCATTGTGAGATTATTCTCCTGCCCGATCAGTTTTTGTGTGTCTCATCATGACTACCTGTGCTGACCCCTTGCTTGTACCTCCACCCACGACCCAGCAGCGGTTGCTGTGGCCGTTGTTCACCTGCAGCTGTGCCACAACCGTGCCCGTTGTGCCACAACACCTTGTGTCGCTTCCTTGTGAACTTGCGCTGCTACCAATGGCGCACGCAGTGTCCTGGATGGCTGCACTGTTCTGGAGCATGCGTAAAATGGGCATCTTGCGTGTGCCGCTTGAGATGGAGGCTATGGGGCTGGACAAGGCGCTGTGTGGGGATGCAAATGCACACGGGGCTGGGGACCCCCTCGCTGTCAAGGTAATGATGATGAGGACGTATTTACAACACATAAATAGTACATATTTATGGTTTTGTAGCGTTATGTACGTGTGTGCGTGCCTGCTCACGTGCCTGACCGTTTCTGGTTCGGCATGTCCCGCACGTGCTTGCAGGCCTTAAGCGGCCTTACGACCACATCCACCATGATGCTGTATACTTGCTGTAAGCACTCCTCTGTGCCTGCTTTACACCGGTGTTCCTGCTGGCATTGTGCCATGTACGCGCTGTTTCGCAGTTCCCATCAGGCATGGGCCCCTCTATGCTGTTCTCATCTGGTGCGCCTGCTGGGCTGCAGCTGTTGGGCCAGAAGCCGCTGATGGCGGCATACCCGCAGTCAGGCTTTCACCAGGTGGGCACACCTTCGCTGCCCTGTGTTGTCACTCTGCTTGAACGTATGGCGCAGGTTGTCGCAGTTCATGTTGGTTGCACCGACGCTGCCTTGGGTACAGACCTGTGCCATGTTGGCTTTCATCCGCGGCAGTGATGTGTTCAGGGCTGTGGGAAGCTTTGTGCGATGAGACACAAGAATTGCCTTCTTCCTGTATGGCATGTTCGCATTCTCACACCGCATGCCAATCCGCACGCATGCTTTCTTTGTGTAATGCATGCAACCCAGATCCGCTTCAACGGCTCATTCAACGCACCTGACCGAAATGGTGGCTCAGCCCATGGGACCCTGGTCACAATCCAGGTGTGAGGAATCTCAGACGTGCGAGAGGCTCGCCTGTAGAAGTGGGGCATGTGCTCTTCAGGATGTGCATGTATTGTTGAATTGAGGTCCTGCCACCAGCCCATTTCGGACAAAATCAACATATTACCCTCGAGTCCACCTAGATGTATGTGATCCGCGCCTAAGTTCGAGTAGAGGGGGTAGTGATCACATCCATTGCAGTTGTAAAACTACATCAATATCGTCACTAGAGTGCATCACTGCTTAAACTCCTTATGCCCAACAACGCTGCACCCTAGCAGGAGGGCGCAGGCGGGACAAGCGACTCAGAGGACCCGTCCCGCTCAGGCAAGGCGGGACGCAAGTACATGCCCAGCGGTGGGCCTGTCGCATTTGCTGACGCTATGAACGAAGCCGGGACCAGTAACAGCGGCAACGGCAGAGACTCCAGGGAGCATTCAAGAGATGGAGGCCCCGGGGGCAGTGGACATGGTGGCAGCGCAGCCCTGTCACAGCTGAAACAGGCACCGCCTGTGGTACCGACAATAATGTCTCCACCCATCCCAATTCCTACCCGTGGCTGAGGGCAGCACTGGTGCCGGCCTGCACCACACTGGGGAGCGGACAATGCATCGCAACTGTGCTGGGCACGGTGCAGAGCTGTTGAGGGATTCGGTAGCTGCTGTGGCCTGCTGACAGAAGCCCTGGTACCCAGTTTGTGGTACTCACTACCAGCTGCAGACACGCGCCCGCTGCAGGCTGCACCAGGGGCCTGCAAGCACTGCAGGGCCTGTGGTGCGCTTGAGGAGCAGCACACACAAAAGCAGCATATGTTGCACAATGCGTACGGCGAAGTGTGAGCTGTAGTGCAGGGCACGTGCTGCATGGCTGCTGTGTAAAGCGCTGGCATCTGGAGCAGCATCAAGCATGGCCAATGCAACTTATTGGAGTGGCTGTTGCTGCAGGATGATTATCGCAAGTGCATCACGTGTTCATGTTGGGGGACCCAGGTGCAGGTTGAATGGTGTGATCCTACCAATGTCTGCAGCTGCCGGGCACTGCGGTGAATCCGGTGATGCATGTGGAGGAGTTGTGCACGGATTTTGGTACTATTTAAAGCGCCGGACAGTTGAACAGCGCATGCATCAGCACTAGACATGTTTGGTTGCGTGTGGTGTTGGATGGGTGGGACCCTGGGGGCCTGCTCTGGCAGATGCATGCAACAGTGGTACGTGAGTGTGCACCATGCATTGCAGGGTGGCAGGTGCTTGTCTTGGAGTTAAAGGCTTGGAGCTGTGGCCCAGCCAGGATGTGTTATCAAAGACAAATCCATATCGGGGGACCTAACATGGAACCCACCCCTTGGTTCTTTTAGTGCATCGGCTGCAACGAGGCACTGCACTTGCTCACGGTGCTGCTGCTGTGCCACGGGTGGCAATGGCGCAGCTGACAGCTGCAAGGGCATGCGGACTCCAGACTGTGCTTGTGTGCTGGATGACGGATGTTTGAATTGTGCCTTACACCACGGAGCAGTCGCATCGCCACAACCGCTGGCGGTCTGAGCGTCTGTGGCTGTGTGTGTGGGATTGTTCATTTTTGCGTGTGGGCATGGCCAGTGGAGAGCAGCCGGCTATGCATTGTGTGTCGGCACTAGATAGATGAATCTTGCCTTGCTTAGATGAAAGCAAGGATATCTGCTGTTAGCACTGCACAGCCTTTTGGTAGGTTTTGTTGACGCTCAGTTGGCTCCAAATAGGAAGGGAAGGCGGTGTTGTGTGGCTGCTGCTAAGCTGCCCAACTGCAGATTTGTGCACTTGACGCACTGTGCTGAGTACGACGTTTGTGCTGCACATGTAGCGCCCCGCCTGGTTCGCTGTTTTTCAGGGTGTTTTAGCGTGGCCTGCATTGCATCTGGTCCTTGTGAGCGGCTGTGAATGGTGAAATACGTGTGTTGTCTGCGCACACTACTGCAGCTGAGGATACTGTGTGCACATCCTGCTGCTGCCCACACAACATGGCCCTGGCTGTTGCTGCTCTGGCATTCAGTGATGAAAGGCTTATGTGCGCTCTTCAGGTTTGGTTGCACCACTGCAGAAAAACACTGTGCGTGAGCCTGCAAATAAATAACACACAGCAGGAGGCCGCTGGAAGTAACTTCCATTCCATGATGGTAACTGTCCCCTGCATGCCGCATGATGGATTCAGCATGCAATACCATTACTGCCTGGGGCAACGGTGACGTACTGGCTTGGGTCATGAGCACCATCATGGGCCCTGTTTCTTAGCTCCCTGTGGGGTACAAGTATCATGGCGTGTTGTTGTGGCAACCTACATGTGGTTAAAAATGGATTCGAGCATGGCATACGATGAAAACAGCTATACAATGTTTCAAGCGGATGATTACTCGCCTGCCTGGCGATCCGCATCCGCATCACAGCTCTCACACACAAAAGATGGTAAGATGGGCATGGGCGTTGACGTTCACCTGCACACTCGGGAACAAAATGGCCGTCCTCCGCAGCCGCATTGGTGCTCCCTTCACCTCCGCGCGGTCCCCCAGGTGCGGCAAAGATCCCCTACCACTGCAACCCAGACCCCTTCGATCCAGCCCTGACATACCCCATCCCACCTTGCCAACAACAGGACCATGCGCGTGGTGCGCGCTGTGGCTGAGGCTGAGGCCCCTGCCGCTGCGCCCCCCAAGGTGAGCAAGGCAATTGTGCATGTGGCTCCTGGCCCCAGCTAGATCTTGGCGTGGATCCTGGCCGCAGACGCACCCACTGGGTGATTGGGCACAGCGACGCGTGGAAATCCAGCTCAGGCCTCTCAATTCACGGGGATGCGTTGATGTGACTTTGTGTCCCAACTGCAGGAGCGCAAGCTGAGCCCTCTGCAGAGGGGCGGCACCCTTTCTGGCGAGCTTGCGGCTGGCAAGGTGCTCATCGCTTGCTATGGCATGATGTTGCTTTGATGGATACTTGTTGATGGCTATGTGAAACGCATTTGCTCGCATCGGTACTGAATGAATTGTTTTGTTCGTATGCAGGACGCTGGCGCTGCTGCCCGCGCTGCTCTGGAGGGCAAGCAGGTTGGCACTTACCTGCAGATTGTGGATGGCCGCTTCAAGGACGACCGCTGGATCAACGGCCGCTGGGACCTGAGCCAGTTCGCTGGCATGGACGGCAACACCGACTGGGACAAGGTTGGTTTGTACCAGCTTGCACCCGCACACATGCGGGTACATGCCATGCGTCCAGCCTGGTCCGGCAGTTGCACGATATGCTCTGCTTGTATCCTGCATGCGTGTGCCAGAGGTGCACATCCCTGGCACGCAGCTGCTGCCATACACTGATTCTGGGCCCGTTGCGGAATGATATGCCAGGTCATTGATGCTGAGGTTGCACGCCGCAAGCTGCTGGAGGAGTCTCCCATTCCCTCCACCAATGAGGACCCTGTGCTGTTTGACACAGCTGAGATCCCCTGGTGGGCGTGGGTGCGCCGCTTCCACCTGCCGGAGGTAAGCACATCAGCACTCGTCATTGTATGTTGCAAGTAACATGAGATAATACATGGCTTGAGGCCTCACGTCCTAGCAGGTATGATCAGCCTTCCTCTCACAAGGGCTGGAAGTTGCGTGTGTCACTGCAAGCAGCCTCATCACGTGCATGAGGGACCACATGTACGCATCCATGCAGCCCCTGCGACCCAGTGGCTTACTAGCCAATGTGCAATGTGTTTGTGCCACAGGCTGAGAAGCTGAATGGCCGCGCAGCCATGATGGGCTACGTGCTGGCCCTGTTTGTGGACAAGCTGTCTGGTGCTTCGCTATTGGAGCAGCAGGGCTCTTTCCTGGGCCTTGTTGCCCTGCACATCACTGTGTTTGCCATCCTGGCCATCCGGCAAATGTCTGACCTGGACAACTTCAAGACCCTGGTGGATGAGGCTACGTTCTATGACAAGCAGTGGAACGCAACATGGGACGCAATCCGCCGGCCTGGTGAGGAGACCCAGCAGTAAAGCGGCACGCACAGGCCGTGTCATGTCCGCGGCACTTGGCACGGCTTGCTCACGTCACGTGCTTATGGAGTTTTGTGCGGCCAGAGTGTGCATTCCTTGACTGGTGATGTGCGACTGTGCTGCGGTCCATGGCATGTGATTGCTGTGCCCGCCTACACAGCCGGTGCAAGTGTGTGTTGACGCACCCAGCTGGCTGAAGCCATAGGCCAGTGTCTGAGAGGCACAGGTGTGGGTGGCGATGCATGACACTAGCTGCTTGTCTGCGCATGCTGATGTGTGGGACCAGTGCTGACTCAGGTGGTCCAGTGCATGACTTGACAGCAGGGATGATAGGCCATGATGTGTTTTTGGTTGATCATGTGCATCACCCTGCTGGGTTACTTTGTCAGCAGCCCTGGACGCGCGTTTGTTGTTCCCAGACTGCGCTGTGATATTCACCTGTTGCAAGCATGGGCTATTTGTGTGTATATGAGCGTCATGGGTGCAAACTGAGGGCGCCACGTAGGGGGCTTTGGGGGTGGGGGGTGGGGGTTCTGCAGAGCAGCAGAACATGCAGTGGTGCGCAGGCTCTTCAAGGGTGCTGGCTGGCGCATTGCCATGAACAGCACCGGAATTTCCTTGGCAACATGCAAACTACCAGCCATGCAGCGCGCGACGCTGGGGTTTGCTCTGAAAAGTGATCGGGTCCAGACAGGACTCGAATATGTAAGTCTTTGCGGCTCGTGTCTGCCATAGTCCAGCAGAATCAGCATACTGCTTGCAGGCTCAATGCAGCACGCATGCCATTTGAATAGAAGGCTGTCTGCAGCAATGACCGGAGACCAACAGAAGGATTGACTGCCGAGAACAAGCAGGCCTGTGTGGAATGTAGTATTACAAGAGCTCAATGAGGCGCGCAGAACCACCCCATACCCGCAGATGCTGCTGCAGCACGCAAAGATGGCTCAAAACAAATTGAAAGAATTGTTCATGCATTCGGCATGAGCACACGTTGCACATGCGGATAATGCCACCAGCTGCTACAACAGTTGGCAGGCTTAACATAATGTCAAACATGTCCTCAGTTCCAGCTCCAGTACGTGACGTCCGCCCTTGGCATCCCCCAGTCCGTAGGCCACACCAGGCCTGGCAGCTGACCGTGGCATGCTGTCGAGGCCCCACTGAGGACCCCATGCTGCCAAGTCATTGTTTAAAAAATCAGATCCTCGTCCTTGATGTTGAGCATACTTGATGCGCTGGCTGCCCCAGGGTCTGCCTTCAGAGGCGGTAACCCAAACTTGTCAGGTGACGATGATGGTGATGCGCTGTCCGCCTGCAGACATCAACATGACAGCAAATAGGTTGGCAAGAAGTTGGTACCCCATACATCGTGAACCTGCCCGAACCCTGAGATGCCATTGGCAGCCAAAACACGCCCACAGCTGCACCGCTGCGTCAATTGCACCTGTGCCGATGCAACCCGCCCGCGCCCCGTACGCACCGCTGCTGCTGCCGCCGCTGCCGCCTGTGCTGCCGCCAGCTTGGCCAGTTCCTTCTGCTTGTTCTTCTGCACCATCTTCAGGCGGAAGAATTCTTCGCGCTCCAGTTCATCTAGCTCGCCCTTGATGTAGCTGATTGTGTTCTCGAGCTTGGGCTTGACCACGTTTTCGAGCGCATTCACGCGACGATTTGTGACTTTAAGCGCCTCATCAAGCGTGTAGAACGCTGTCTGCAGGTTGGCCAGAGCGGCCAGCACCTCTACTGCTTGCTGATAGGCCTTCCTGCAGTTCTGCAGCTGCTGACCACCCCGACCCAGACCTGCAGGCGCGATGTGAAGAGCTGATTGTCAGATGATCGCTGCATGCATCCAGTCGACGAAGCACCAAAACTGTCCCCTACCTGCCAGGTCCATCTTGCTCTCGCCAGGCACGACGAAGGTTGAAAACTTAGGGATCTTGACACCTGCCACGTTGTCCAGGCCACCGGTGACACGCACTGTCGCGGTCTCCACATTGTCCAGAATCGTATGCTTGATGCCATCGCCAGCAGCGTACACAGCGTTAGTGTACGAGAAGAAGGAGTCCTTCATGATGTTGCCCTGCACAGGCAACAGCACCACCAGTCAGCTCCGCCCTAGTACCCAGACACAACTCCGTTCATGCAAGCACATGTGTGCATGGACACAATACCAAACTCACCATGTTGGCCTTCTTCTCAATGATCTCTTTGCAAATGCCTCTGCATGCACCATGTACCACTTAGGTTGAAACCACCTGCGTCATGACACCTGCATGGAGCGCCCATGTTGCACACCTGAACCGCATGGTCAGCGCATCCGCCTTCTTCTTCAGGAGGGCATGCCCCTTGGTAGCTCCAAGCAGGCGCAGCTTCATCACACCCAGCACTGCGCAGAGGTATGATGGTTCATGTGCAATCAACAATCTGGCCCTGGCCCAAAATTCAACATGCCAGAAGAATTGCTTAGTTGCTCACCGGTGACGGTGGGCACCACCGGCAAGCGGTTCTGACTACCCGACATTTTGCTGCTTGCTACAATATTGCCAGAGAAGCAGCTACTTGTGGTACGCACTAGGGCGCGTCAATCGCGCTGCTAGAGTGCACACGTGCCCATCCGTGGTCTGAGGGTTCTCACCGTCTCTGTGATTTCCAGCTCTGAGATTCAGCGTGTACCACCTCGCCGTAGTTCCTGCAGGATTCGTGTAAGGAGCCGTTATGCTCAAGTCTCAGCTGCTGGAGTGTGTGGTGCAGTAGCGGGTGGAGCTTGGTCAGGCTGCCTTCCAGCAGCTGGCTGAGTGGCTTTGGCCAATCAACATGCGCCCAGCTTGTCTGCTTGTGCAACCGCCCAGGGTTCTCATTGCGCCGCAGATCACAGCATGCACTCGCACTGCTGCACAGAGCAGGGTGTGCGCCGCACCAGAGCATGGGCACAGGATTGGTGATACTGCCAGTGCCGACTCAGTCAGCAGTGTCTCTGAGTCCAGCAGCAATGTGGTCCACGTGCTTGGCAGGCACGTCAGCAGCACAGCAATCTCCACACCAACAGTCAGCGCATCGTCCCCATCGTCACGCGCACCCGCACCACCCCCAGGCTTTGACTTCAGGGCACTGACTGGGGCAGCCACGCGTACATACATATCAAGGCACCACCCAGACTTGATGGATCTGGTGGACGACGGTGAGTCCTTGTCATTGACACAAGATAGACCTGACGCAGTCGGTCGAACAGGTATTGCGTGCGGCAATCAGGCTGTGAGGGGACGCAGCGCCATTCACAGTCGCAAACCAGAACACTTAACATAACAGCATAACAGCAATGCATAGCAACAGGATCTCAACCAGCATGCCATAATTGCCATTTGTACACAGGCTGCCTTGTGGTATGTGAGCGTCTGGCTGACTACCGTGAGAGGCGTGAGGACGGGTATCAGGAGCCTGCAGTGGTGTTCCTTGTTGGCACAGCGCATGTGAGCACACGCAGTGCAAGGGACGTGGAGCGCGTGGTTCAGGTGATGGGGCTGGGGCTGGGGCTGGGGGCCATATCAAGCATGACACCACACAGTACAGTTCAGTTCAGTTCAGTTCAGTTCAGTTCAGTTTGCCATGATGCCGGAGAGTACAGCGCTGCAGGTCGTAACACCAGCCATCACCTTTGACTTGTTGCACAAGCATGGTGGTATAGTAGAGCTGGGACTTGCGCCCCATATCAGTTTTTGGGTAGGTTGTTATGTTAGTAATGAACATTTCTAGGACCCGCTGGCTGGCCGCAGGCTGTGCGGCCTGATGCAGTGGTGGTGGAGCTGTGCCGCAGCCGCTCTGCTGTTATGGCAGAGCCCCCCGGCAGTAGCGGCAATAGCGGCAGCAGTACTGGCCAGCTGGCGGGGGGCGCCAGTGGGAGTGGGGAAGATGAGGGGTCAGGCCAGGGCACCAACACTGAGGGCAGCAGAAGTAGCAGGTTCGGCAGTGGCAGCAGTACTATTGCCAGTCCTGGGGCCAGTACCAGTGCAGCGCCAGCTGGAGTGCTGAGTCTCAGTGGGGGTGGCAGGTCTGGGCCGGGTGGAGGTCTGGTGGGCGCCCTTGGCCGCAGCGCATCTTTGGGAGGTCAGAGCGGGCTGCTGCTGCGGCTGCTGCTGGCGCAGCTGGCGTCCAGGACAGCTCAGAGTTTGGGCGTGCAGGGCGGCGGGGAGTTTCTGGCAGCTCGGCGTGCAGCAGAGGCGGTGGATGCACAGGTGGTGCTGGGGGACCGACCCATTGAGATCACGCTGCAGAGGGCGTGGGATGCCCTGGGACCTGCACAGCGGCTGCAGCTGTGTGGGCAGTTGGTGGGCGCAGTGCTGTCAGGTCCACCAAAGGTGAGGGACTGTGGTTCGCTGGTTGTTTTTCGTTTGCAGCTGTGTTGTTGCTGCACTGTGCTGATGCTGCACGTCCAGCGAAGCATGTGATGTGCTCACACCCATCAGCATTGACCAGCCCCGCGTGTGTCCTGTTGGACCAGCCACTCTTGCATGGCACAGTCAAACAGGTCCCCGTGCAAGCAGCATCTGAAGCTTTTCAACTCATTTGTGAACTCTGCTGATGGCAAAGACATGGCGTGTAAATGATAACTGCAGGAGCTGGATGCTGCCTTAGTCGAGCGCTTGCGTTCAGACGACGCGCTGAGTGCCATGCTGAGTGCCCTAGGCCGCGCCTACCCAGAGCTTCTAGGTGTGCTCCTTGCGTTTTGCTGCGGTGCTGGTTTGGTCTGGAGCGGGAGAACCCTGTAGCTGGCAAGTTCACAGTCCACAGGTTGATATGTGGTGCACCCAACGACTGTTGTGTTGACGAAAGCATGAAAGGTACCATCAGGTATTGCAGCACCTGATCACTGCAGCTCTGCGCGGTGCAGTGGCCAAGTGTTCTATCCCACATCACCTGCTGCACAGGCCCCTTGGTTCATGAGCGGGATGCATACCTTGCATGGTCCCTGAAACGATCCAAGGCAGTGAATGGGGCACGTGCAGTAGTAGGTGTCATGGGCGCAGGACACCTGCGCGGTGTGGTGTACGCACTGGCTGCGGACAATGGCGGCAACAACCTCACGTTTGCCAGTACGTGTGCGCGTCGACTGTGGGCAGCCCCAGGGACCAGTGTCCAGCTGTTCTTCGCACACAGCTCGGGCCCCACTGCGCACCATGCATATGTGCTAGTGCTGCGATTGTGGACCTGGCTGCACAAACGCAACTGCCTGCCGCATACCACCCTGCACCAGCCGCCCCCATTTTTACTGAATGATTCTTGTGTACCACTACACACACACACACACAGGCCTGGTGGACAACAAGAACAAGCGGGCTGTGAAGCAGGCAGCGCTGGCCGGCACATTGGGGCGACTGGTGCTGGACACTGCGCTGTTTGGTGCTTTGTACTGGGCTTGGATGGCGTGGTCGGAGGGTGTGACCGGGCTCGTGTGAACAGTAGCAGTTAGGGTAACACGCAGCTGCAAGGTACAAACAAGGTAGCCCATGCATTAGTGCATTGTGGGTGTGCCGACGCAGCGGCCTGCTGAAATCGTCTACAGGGTCACTCCATTATATTTATTTACACTTGCGCTTGTAAACATCCTCCTCTTCCGCAATCCGGCTCTCACAAATAACAATTCTGACAACAACCCCACCTAATTTCTGGGCAGCGCAGGACGACGGGTGAAGAATGCGCGGATGGAAGATTGCCCAGTACCAGGCATTGCAGCCCCATCCGCGGCCCCACCATTGCTCTTGCTTCCAGGCGCTGCTGTGCCCCCTGTTGCCGCTGCTCCTGCTCCTCCCCCCACACTGTCACCCCCCTTGCTGCTCATGCGCCGCTGCCGCTTGGGCGCTGGCGGCTGCTGTGCAACTTTATGGGCCTCACTGCCACCAGGATCCTCAGCATCTAGTTTTGCGCCTGCTGCTGTGCGCTCGCACATGCGCGCGTTCTTTGACTGGATGAGCTCCCAGATGCGCGCCTGCTCCCTCAAATCTATTGCTTCGAGATCTATGATCTCAGATGCCGGAACCACAGCTGCCTGTGCTGCTGGGAGTGGTGCTGCTGCTGTCGGCCCAGGCAAATCCGTTTCCAAGAACGTGGGTACGGTGCGACCATGTGCATGGCTGTGAACACCGGCGCCTTCCTCAAGCTCATCCTCATCTTCCTGCAGCTCAATCACCTCTACCTGAACCGAACGGGCCGGCCCCACCAGCGGCCCGGTCATGTCCCTCATGTGAGAACTGCAATCCTTCCCACCACCTGCAGCTGTATGTGCTGTAGCTGCAGCCAGCACCGCTGGGGCGCTGTGCGCGTGTGCCATCCTTCCAGACCTAGAGCCAGGGGCAGTGGCCTGTGTATAGGCTATTGCTTGGGGCTGGTTGGCAGGTGGCCGCAAGTAAGCATCCATCCGTGATTTGTCCCGTGAGAGGTCCATCAGGTGGGCAAACTTATCCACCACTGCTCTGGCTGCAGCAGGGCTGGCTGCGTTGACTGTGGGGATGAGGGTGTGGGGCCTGAGCGCAGCCACACACATGCACAGCTCCTCAAACGAACTGTGCTCTGAGTAGGGGGCACTCACAAGCGCCACCCGGTTCGTGGTCACACGCCAACCGTCTGCACCGCCTCCAGCCCTGTCCCAGGCATCACCGCCCTTGCTACCGGCATTCCTGCTGCGCCTCTTGGGTGCCCTGCTGTTGGCACCACCTGCCCCAGCAGGACCCGTGGTAGCACCATGCTCAGGCGGTGGGGCCCTGCTGGCCGCAATAACAGCAGCTGCCCGCTGCTGCGTGTGCCCAGCAGAGGACGTGGAAGCAGCCTGTGATTGCTGCTGCACAGGTGGTGGGCACTCCGTCCGCTTCTGCGCGGGTGCTACACTGTCCGCCTGCTGCTGCTGTGGTTGTGCGGCAGGTGGTGGTGGTGTGCTGGCCCAGCCTTTTGGCGCCCACACTGACAGCAGGGACTTGGCGCGCTTGCGGAATGTCCAACCTGCAGGTGAACAACGGCGCACGCATTGAATCTTAGATCGACTTGCAGGAGGCACACCAAGCCTCAACATAATCAAGTTCTAGGAAGTTCCCGCTCCTGACATCCCGATGCCAGGGAGGGCGAGCCTGGGCTTGCAAGCAGTTCCGAAATCCTGGCCCCCTGACCGCGCCCACCTGTCGCGCGGATGCCCACCACCCGGCGCCACTGGCCACGCACTGCGCCCGCAGCAGCCGCCTCCACCGCCTCTTCCTCAGCATCCACCACCATCCGCTCAGAGCGTGCACGCGCCAGCACTGCGTTTTCGTCCTCAGCCTCAGCACCCGGAACCCCGTTGTCATTCGTAACTGCAGCCCTGTTGCCTGCCACAGGTGCTGCCGAGCCATGCCCTGCATGCGCATTGACCGGCATCTCCACCTCAGTGAATGTCCTGACATCGTCCTCCTCCTCTGCCTCCCCTTCGTCCTCCTCCTTCTCCCCCTGGTCTGCTTCCTCCTGCTGCAGCCCGTCCTCAACCACACCAAACCCTTGCCGTTCACTGCCGGCACCTGCGCTGGCAACACCTTCTGCAGCCGCACAACCAGTTGCAGGTGGTGGGACCGCTGACACTCCAGGCTGCAACCCAGCAGGCATCATGTCATCAGGGACATCTGTGTCAAGGTAGCGGGCCTCCAGAGTGGCTGGCCGCAAGCCCATGCCAACAACATGGACCTGTGGTGTACAACGCAGCGGTGTGGAGCGGGTGTGTTATCATAAGGCCGGCTGGCAGCATTAGCTACTTACAATGTGAGTATGCATACCGGTGGGAAACTGCACCACATCTCTAGCAGGCACAATGCACCAAACAGCACAAACGTGCAGTTGCTGACGATCAGGTGGTACTGTTCATGTGGTACTGTTCATGTGGTGCCGTGTTGCACCATCTAACTGCATTTGACAGCCACACTATGTTCACATGCTGTGCCACACCTGTGCATCACGTGGGTTGTCTGCCAGCAGTGCCATGTCCTCTTCACTCAGCCCCAACAGCCCCAGCACACGCCGCTTGGCCGCAGAGCACCACACCCGCAGGCCCAGCCCGCGTGCCAGACCCAGGAACAGACGCTCCTGTTGCACATATGAGATAGCAAGGAACAAGATACAGGACGATAAACCAACTCTAGAGGTCTCATGGACGGTACCGTGAATTGTACCGCGCGAAACCATGTAATGATGATGATGATGATGATGATGATGATGATGATGATGATGATGAACAAGATACAGGACTGATCACAACCAGCGGCAAGTCGGCAGTGTGACATACACGAGTTTGCCATGGCATGCCGGTGAAGGCTAGCGCACTTGAGCAGCAGCAAGGAGAAATGCCGGTGTAATGATATGTGCGGCATGGCCACACGTCAGTTGAGGGTGAGGGCAGGCAGATGAAACTACTACTGCCGCTTGTTTGAGGTGCGACAGTTCAAATGACGCTGAAACTATCAACCCTAAACCAGGCACACACCTTGCCAATGTGGTATGCCCCAACCACAAGCAACGTGGATGGTTCCACAGCCAGCGCACGCCGCGCCCATGCCACCAGCTCCTCCACGACAGTGGCCTGTTCAGTGTGTGTGTGTGCGCGCGCCATGGACAGGCACATCACACAGGCCTTCCTTGGTATAGCAGGCCCGACTCAATGCTCGACAGCCTGGAGGACCCACAGGCAGCATGTGCAATTTGCAAGCTGTGAAGCGCATGCCACAGGCGCAGTTCCGGCGCAGCAGCGCACAACGGAGCGTACACAGGCACAGGCACCTGGGGTGGGAAGGTGAAGCGCGCGTTGGCATATGTGGTGTCCAGGTACAAGGTGCCCACACGCACTCCCCGCGGCACCTGTCCCGCCATCCAGTCTGCCCACCTGCAGCAGGACAGCATTTGCCACATTCTGCAGCAGTACTCATATGCACTATGAACTGAATGATAGAGCAGCGCCGCACCATCATCCAACAACAGGGCTAACAGCAGTTGCATCTTTAAAATGGCTCAGTGCATTCCGTCATTGTCAAGGTGCACAAGACATATGAAGGAACAGGGCGTTCGGAAAGATATGCAACTGCTCGTTGTGCCTGCTCTGTTGCAGGTGCTGTAGCAGACAGCAAGCTTGGGCTGGTGTGTGCCCCACCTGCAGTCGCCTGTGTGCAGGATGGTGGTGTAAGGGGGCTGCAGCCGCCGGCCCTCTGCATCCTCCACCACCTCCACCAGCACCATTGCTGCTCCAGGGCAGTGGTTGGCATCCAGCAAGGTGAGCCGGCATCCCGCCACCTGTGCATGTGGATAAGAGTTAGGAAAGTACGCGTGTGATGTGAGCAGCCGACGTGCAAACCAGTCACATACGTACATGTGATGCACAGATGCAGCATGGCTTAGTTACCAGCAGACCGCACGCCTTGCCAGCCTCGATATGCCCTGACATGTCCTACATACCGTAGTACCTAATGCATAGCTCAGTACCTCACCTCAAAAGGTGTGTGAAGGGGCAGTGGCCGCACGCGTGCCGTTGGCACACCCATATCATGCACCAGCAGCCGCGCTGTGACCTGCGCACCGCAGGCGACATTATCAGCCTTTCTGCTGTGCACATGCACTGACGCAGCAGGGAGCGCTTAAGTGCCTCATGACGAGCACGCATCATACATCCCACAACATATGGCGATGCAATGCCAACTAGTCTTGCATGAGCCGTACATGTGCTTTACTGCCACCATGCCACTCTCACCTCTGAGGCATAGATAATGCCATGGGAGAAACGGCGGCTAAGGCCGATGGTGTGATCCGAGTGAAAATGTGTCTGCAGGGTGGGCCAGTGGGCATGGCACCAAGGTGGGAACAGGTCCTGGAGGAACTCCTCAGGAGGCATGCGGGCTGTAAGGTGAGTCTATACTGTGCAGGTTGATAACACAGCCACTGATTTGCCGTGCTGTCATGCCATGAGCCCAAACAGGGCAAGTGCAACGGCCGTGTACATACCAGCACATAGTGCCTGCAGGCGGGGGACGCATACACAAAGCCATCCACCAGCAACCGCTGGTCCGAGGGGCTTGGAAGCCACTTGACACGCTCCCACTGTGTGGCCATGCTGTGCTGTGCTGCCCCTTTGGATCAGCTGACTGTCACCTGCCCTGATTCAATGGCCCTCCACCCTGACATCAAGCGTGCATTGGGTGGGCTCAGCGAAGTGGCTGTTTGGGTGGTGCACGTACACAGTTGCGCCCGTTTGCATAGCTTGAGCCTTGGTACCCATCAGTTAATGTGGGCCAGTGGGCTTGCTGTGGCTCACAGTAGCTGCATGCTGTGCTGCTCAATGTATGTTCTAAGTAAAGTTGTGTTTTGTGTTTAAGCTAGTATCCCCTGAAGGGAGCGCGGTGCTGCTGTGCGCTTTGTGCCAGATGCTTGCCGCTGCAACTATGTTGCCTAGCTGCCTGCGGCTGGCGGTTACCAGGTAGATGATGATCTAAGCAGCGGGGCCGTCGTCCACATCGTCGCCGTCGGCGTCAGCGTCTGCTTCATCAGCTGCACGCAAGGTTACGCGCAGCAACAAGGCAACGTTTGCAACATATGCAGCAGCCATGTTATGAAAGGATGCCAGACGGAGCTAGGAAAGTGGTGGCAGATGTGTTGTAACTTGTAGAAATGCAATATGATATTTGCCAGCATGGGACAGTATGCATGGCCATGTAGCACAACAAACACATATGCATTGATGCTGAACAGCTGGCAGGGATGCGCGCACCTTCATCCTCCAGGTCTGCCTGGACGTCCTGCACCTCAGCCTGCGCTTTGCCCACCACCACTGCACCACGCTGCCAGTCCTGCACCTCTGCGTGCTGCGGGCATGGGACCAGCACAGCCAGTGCCAGGTGACGTGCCATGTGCGCTGTGCTGCAAATGCAGGCAGCTCTCGTTTGGTGAAGGTTATCCATACAACTTGCCTTAGCTTCTAGCTCCCGCTCCAGAGCCAGCACCAGAGCGTCCTCGGCGATCTCGCAGCTGAGCTCCTCAATAGTGGGCGGCCGCACGTTCGGCAGGTACAACATCGTTCACAGCCACCAAAACATGAGAACTAACTCACAAAGCCATAAACCACAATCGTCATTCATCACAATTCCGTGTGACCATCCAGGGTTTCTCCCATCGATTGCCCTACCGCTGCTGCCAGGCAGGGCTGTAGGCTAGGAACCATGCTGCGCTCCTTCCTGGGCTCCGTCATTCCTGTTGCGCGGGCAGAGGAGGCCGAGGAGGTGATCAGGAGCCTAATGCTTAGGTTCAATCCATTAAAGCAATGCTGCAGCTGCAAATCGGTTTCGGGCTCCAGCTGTGTTATCACCATCAGTGGAAATTGTGACTCCTCCTGCAGGCCCCCGCCCCCCCTCCTCCTCCCAAGAAGAAGAAGACAGTCAAGTTGGAGGTTAGTGTGGGTGTCGAGGGCTTGCTCTCATGCATAAACTGTGCATGGACGCAAGTTGTGACCTGTCGGTGCGCCTTCCTCCCCAGAGCCTTTCCCCCGAGGAGCTGGAGGAGCTTAAGCAGGAGGTGGTGAACGAGGTGGTCGCAAAGATTGCCGGCGAGGTAGGGCTGAGGTACTTTGACACCATTGCTTGTCCCGGGCTGGTTGCTCGCGACACTCACGGATCGCCCCTGGACATTGTTGCAGGATGGCGAGAAGCTGCAGGACTTCCTGGAGCCCGAGGTGGGGTTTGTTGCGACACATGCTTGATGATGGTACATGATGAGCATCGCTAAACCAACCTGAACGTGAATCGCATTGCGACGTGCAGCTCTTGACGGCTCCCTTCGACCCCCGCTTCCCCAACCGCAACCAGGCGCGCCACTGCTTTGTGCGCTTCAATGAGTTCTTCAAGTGAGCGGTCGGGGGGCGCAGCCATGCAGCACGCATGGAACCCAGGGTGCACAAAGCAGGCCGCAGCAGTGCTCGTGCCATGCTGGTTGTGAAGAGGGATGTGGGGAGGTGTGAGGGCCGTATGTGCAGCGTGCTGCAGCGCACCGAACAGCGTGGTCCGGGTCTTGACACGCACTGTGCGCACATGCCATGTGCAGGTGCGCGCATGAGCGTGGAGAGGACAACCCCAGGTACGGCATGGCTGAGCAGGGAACCGATGATAAGCAGCAGTACTGAAGTGCAGTTGGCATGTTGGAGGTAGGCGCGTGCTGCTGACGATGGGCCGCTTCGCCTGACGCAGTTCGTCCTGATCCCCTGTTGTGTGCACAGGTGCCAGTTCTACCAGCGCGCCTACCTGAGCCTGTGCCCATCCGAGTGGGTGAGTGTGGGAGGGCAGCGGTCCGTCAGCGCGGAGTGCATCTAAGGAGCTGCAGCAGAGAGGAACAGTTGCGGGCAGGAGAGCAGTGATGGAACTTGCCGTTTGTGAGGCCTCAATGGGCCGCTGTTCATGATCACATGCAGTTGTCCAATGCCCACTACGCTGTTTAGTTTGGGTATGCAAACTATGCAGTGATGTTTTCCACACAATCTCTCCTCATTCACTGTCCACAGGTTGAGAACTGGATGGAGCTGCGCGAGAAGGGCTTGTGGACCGGCAAGTATTAAGCAGGGCCGGGCACTCGAGTGCCAGTAACACAGGTTCAGGGGTCGTTGCACCGCCAGTCTCAGCAGCACACTGCGCATCTGTGGCCTTGGGGTTCTGGCGATTTGGCCAGCCAGTGGAGGCTTTGATGGGTGGCAGCTGCTTGAGCAAAGGTGTCGGAATCAGTTTCTAGCACGCAGCTTGTTCGTGGGCTTTTGGGGGATGGGTTGGGGTAGGTCAAGGAACCGTGCCAGATTGTGGGCTTGTGCATGACGTGACAAGATTGGTTTGATAGGCAGACAAGCACACATGACCTTTTCTGTATGATGTCAAAGCTTGTAACATAAACGTCCCGTGTTGTGTCACAGTGTCCTGTTACAGTGGTACAGCTGGAGCCATGGTTAGCTTGTGGCCGATGCTTAGTCCAGGCAAGTTAGTAAACAAGGCTTGCAATCGCAGTTCATGTATAGAAACACTATCAAATGAAACCGGAGCGAGTTGCTGAAAGCCAGGAACAACACCAACGAGAGCAAACATGTGTTTTTCATCGCGGTCATGCATATAATCAGCGCGTACACACACCTGTGACTACACATGCTTCGAATGAAGCACATGATGCCATGCACGCGCACACAGCAGCATAACCCCACAGCACGTTGATCACAACCAACCCAGGCGACAGTGAAGGGACGTACACACACCAAATCTAGCACCACCACTGACCAGCATCATCTTCGCCTGAGAGTCCATCCTCCAAGACCCCATCAAATCACGCGCGTCAATCGTAGAACATGCATAATGCATTTAGTCCAAGTTGCACTGCAGACCAGGCACTACAATGGCCATGAATACAGGCAAGCAGTAGGCTCATGCCAATTCTGTGTCTAAGTGTCTTGCATGTGGATCACACATGAGCACCTGGTCAGGTGCGTCATGCACAAGTATCGTGTTACTATGCGCCTATGCCTGCACCCTGACATGGCGCGGGGCCCTGGCGTGCCCCTGGCTCTCTCAAGCTGTTAAGGGCAGAGCATCTGGTGCAGATGCATGTGCGCGGCTTCACGCGTTCTTGTCCTTCGCGCCGGAGGGCGTCGGCTCCGGCGCGCTGTGCATGACTGGGCACTTGCCCGCAGGGCCGGCACCACCATTCAGGGGCCTGGAGGGTGCGCTGGCACCGCAGTTGGTCACAGGGCCAACAATCTTGATCTTCTCCCAGGGGATGGTGTGCTTCCTGCGCTTGTGGCGGCGCAGGTGCTTGGCCGCCTTCTTCTCCACGTAGCACAGCTGTGGGGCACGTGTGGCGCAACACAGCGGGTGATTGCATGGCAGGGACAACAATCTGGCACAGCTGACAGGACAGGGTACGGCCCACACGCAGCAACGCAGACCCCCTGCACCCACTTTCCAACTGCTTGCCATTTGGCCAACAACTGTGACATCATCTGCTGCATGCATTCCCCTTACACATATGTCAGCACGACAGCAGCGAAGACCAACCGCTCACCTCCATCGTGTACCAGCAGCCCAGGCCCACGAGCAGCAGCGCGGCCGCCGCCACACCCACCATGGCCCACAGCAGCTGCGACATGGTGTCGGCCAGCTCAGACTGGATGGCGGGCAGCATGCTGCACAGGCGGGAGCCGGGGTCGTCCTTGCCAATGCGCGCGCACGCCGTGTGCTTCAGCCTGGAGTCCACCTGTCAAGGCAGAGAGAGAGAGAGCGAGAGAGAACGCGCAGTCAACACCAGTGGGCGGACTGTTGAGGGGACGGCGCGCTCATCTCCCTGGCACGCACAGCTGCCCGCATGCCGCATGCCCTGCACTTCAGCACCAGCCAACGCCGTTTCCTCCTTCACGCATGCAGTCACATGCCGCATGCCATAATCTGGACGTACCTCTGTGGGCTGCAAGTGGATGAACGTGGCCACCACCACTGTTGCACCATACGCAGCCAGCAGCAGCGCCTGGGCCGCCAGCAGCAGCCGCTTGGAGCTGCAGGCAAATCATGCAAGAGTGCAACAGAGCACACAACGTCATCACCATTCTCAGACAGTTGTCGCATGCCACAACATGAATCTCATCACCGGAACATGCCCCAACCATTGTGCTGACAATCATGGCATACATCATGCTCTTGCTCTCCCCTGGGAGGGTTGAGAAGTCAGAACGGGTAAACAGCACAGCAGTCTGGAAGCTCAACAAAAACAACATCAACATTAGAGTGCAAGTATGGCATGCATCATATGCCTAACGCACCGCCAGCTAGAGGACACCAGTGCGAGGCCAGCGCCCGCGGCACACGCCAGCACAGCCATGAACGCGTATGCCGGCCAGTCAGCGTGCAGGATGACACCCAGCACCTTGCGGCTCACGCTCATGCCGGAGTACGACAGGTGCAGGGCCCACGCAGACAGCGCCTGGAGCCAAGGCAGCAGAAGGGATAGGCAGGGTTGTTTGTGTGCTGTGAACTGGTGTAAACTTCTGTGCCTGCAAGCAGGTGTTGAGCATCGCGGACGGCTGCGGCTGCTGCTGTGGCTGTGGTAGGTCCCGACATGGTGCACCCGCAACACTGCACCGTCAGGATCACCATGCCGCCACGGACGGGCAGGCGATGATCCTGACGTGCACAGACGCCACCCCCATGCGCACATACAAGGCCTCTAACAACGCACCAGCCCAGCGAGCGCCGCCCAGCGCAGCGTGCCCTCTGCGGGGGACTTGTAGTTCGCGTCCTGGATCCATGACACCGCACAGCTGCGCAGGCTGGCCAGTGAGTGCACATCCGAGTCCAGCTCTGACAGCTCACCGCTGCAGGCATGCGGCAGCCAGCATATAAACGGTGACAGTTTTAGCCGGAAGACAGGAGCCAGGGAACTGCACCACTATAAACTGCTGTCAGGGGTTGGGTCACTAGTTCAAGTGTGCGACCTGGTGGTACAGCACAGTAAATTCAGATGCACACCCAACTCCAAGTTAGAACCAAGACTAGGTGAGGCTGGATGAATGGACGCTGCAAAACTGCACCCGCATAAATACATGTGAGCTGCACCTGCATCCCGCTGTGGACACACTGACCTTGAGATGGACAGCTCGTCAAACTCTGAGTCGCTGGGCCACAGCAGCCGCTGGTTCTTCTTGTCCATGATCTGTGATGTGAAGTGCTCAGTGGCGTGTGCATCAGGACTGTGGAACGATGGGTGCTCTGAAGGATGCAGCAGCATGTGGCGCAGACATTGCACCAGGGACGTGTTGGGACTTGCAAAGCTGCTGACTACATTATCTCGAGCGCTGAGGCTGTGAAAGAGGGCGGAAAACAACTCACCATGTCCAAGCGCTTGCGCGCCTCTGTGCGCAGCGCGTCCTTCTTCTCCTGGAACTCCTGCTCACTTTTGATTTGGTTCTGGTAGAACCATGACACTGGGTCAGTATCAAAGTCAAACTTTTGACCAGCCTGCGTGCACATCGCGTTGGTGCTGGTTGAGGGCATGTTGCATCGAGAATGTAGTGGTGCACAGCAGTTACTTGCTTTGATGCAGCACGCTAGCAGCCACAGCATGCAGGCAGCAGCAGGGCCACCATCAACCGAGCTGAGCATGCATGCAAGAAAACGATGCAATTCTGCGCATTGCATGGGCTTATGCCACATGGTCCCCAGATCATTCCGGAGGGGCAGGGTTTGCCAATGCGCAGACCCGCGGCTCATGGCTCATATGCGGCTGCCCCATGCATCCCAGACGCACCTTCTTGCCTCCCTTTGCTCCATCGCCCTTGGAACCCTTCGATTTTTTCTTGCCTTCTTTCAATTTCTCCTCCTCTTGCTTCTCATAGTCGTCCTCTAAATTTCCAAAGCCAAATGGGCAGCCACCCCCTTGCTGCTTGTGCCCTGCATCCTCCTCTGCCTCTGCCTCCTCTCCACTGATAACGTCCTCCTCCTCTGCCTCCGCTGCGGCCCCGAAACCGAACGGACAGCTCATCGCTCCTTCGCGCAGGACCTAGTTCACTGTCGACAGTTACTAGTGTTTCAGAGCTTCAGAAAAAAAGGTCAAGTAGCAGCTTCAAAATTGGATTGAAGCACTGGGCACTGCCCGAACTGTTTGGTAGCGCGGACTGGTACTGCCGGTGACAACGTGAGCTCACAGGAAAGGCAAGAAGCAACGCAGAGCGCATCTTCTAGAAGCTGTAGAAATTCGTGCGTTTGCTTGTATGCATCCACCAGGATCCCCATTCTATGTATGCTTGCATGTGGCCGCATGTATGGCACATGACATAACAGCGGCGTACCACAGCTTTCTGGCACAAACGTCCAATTCAATAAGCTGGCCCAGGAAGCAGCCCTATGCGGCCTGCCAGCGCTGCTGTGCAGATCAGGAATACAGAACTGAGAGTCGCCGTGCTAACTACGAACATAATCTTAACATGCACAGGAAAATGTCAACGCGCACATGCTTGAGCATAACAGCCTCGCTTACCAGCTTTCAGCTGCTAGCCAAAGCCCAAGTACAGCACTGTAAAGCCATCAAGGCGTTGAAGCTACCACATTATGGCAATTATGCTGCTGAGGCAATGCTCCCGCCTGCCTGTGCAACAGCAAACCTCCAGCCCGCCTCGGCTGTGCCTTAGCTCAGCTGCCCATTCAAAACAAACTGCTGCACGTTGCGCAAACCAACCCTTTGACACCCCATCTGACAAGCACAGCCACGGGCCTTCACCGCCAATAACCTTCCACTCCCAGAACTTTCAAGCATAGTCCCAAACATGGAGTTGACAGCTTGACACGCAAGTGGTCCACTCAAAATCCAGCACCGGAAGTGGGCCCCTGTGCTGGCTGTAAATCCTCACCTACTCTGCATCGCCCAGGATAAATCTGCCCACGGCAGGACCTGACCGACTTATACTCGTACCCTCCTACTCCACTGCCTGTATGTACAGGAGCTGCTGCTCCTAGAGGGGTTGAGGCTCATGGACTGGTCTGTGGTGCAGCTGCCTGCGCGTCTTCATGGCTGTGCTCAGTGTGATGTGTGCAGAAATCGCACAGCGCCATGTAGTCCACCCGCTGCGTCACCTGCACGCAGGCAGTAACACACCATCCACACAAGCATCAGGTGTGTTGGTCATACAAATGGCACAGCAGGGTGCGTATGGAAAGGGATGGGCCCTGTTGATGGAGCAGTGCTGTACAGTTGTTGCGTGCGTGTTGTATGTGCCATTAGGCTGTGCTGGCTGAGTGATGATGATGCTTAGATGCAGCACAGACACACTACCCATGCTGTCACCACCATGCACATCCACCAAGTCAGATGGAGGCTGCACCATGTAAGCTTGCCAGCTCTGAAAGCTGTGATACACTGCTGTTATGTGCGAGTTAAGAAGCTGCCGTGTAGTGATTAATGTTATGAAGCTACCAATTCACACACCCACCGGGTCCAGCACCCTCCACTCTGCTTTGAGGCAGTCTAGCTCAGCCCAGCCCATGACGATGCCAAAGTGGACAAGCAGTACATGCTGCAGCTGATGCTGCAGCACCCACCCGTTGCCCTCCACATCAGCAGCCTGCGCGGCAGGGACACTTGATGAGCTTTTGCAGCCATTTACATCAGACGGTCATCACATGCAATGCAGGAGGACTGACGTTCCCAGAAAGTGATGCAGGCCATTCCCATGCTTCCGTGTAGTGATATCATGCTGGACATGTCCACTACAAGGTGCATGCGCTGTGCGCTTGCACATGCAGGTACAAAGACAGGAAGGCAGCGCAATAATGCCAAGCCCTGCAGCAGAGTGCCTCATATCTCACCCGTAGTAGCTCAAGCAGCACTGGGCCTGCCCCAGGGAGGCGCAGCTTCAAGTCTAAGTGATGGCTTGCACGTGCCTCGTAATTCATACGCCCTCCTTTCTTCGTCCGCCATGTAGAGATGAGACTCTCACGACTGCGGGTGCAAAATCCAAGCCGGTGGAAATCACGCATACGCGCCTTATAAAGAAATGTTGCGCATGCAGTACCCACGTTGTTAGCCGTAGACTCCTTGCTGTAGGTCTCCCTGTGCTTTCAGCCACTGGCATGTACGTGGAATCCAACATGTTGCCTGGTGCTGCACTGTATGAATGAGGAAAAACACTGCTATAGGGCTGCGAAATCATCAGTGCCAAGGCCAAGGAGGCTGCAATGCTTTGTACTGCCAACAGCCATCGGCAATACTTTGCAGCTGCCCACAACCCACTCTGGCCTGTTAATGTAATCTGTTAACATCACCTCTGAACCGCGTGTGGGCCCGTGGGCAAAAACCACCTGCAACCGAAACGCCTGGAGCCAGGGCCAGACACAGGAGAGTCGAAAAGTAAAACACCAGCAAGGCCGCGCTGTATCATCTCACGCAGACGTAAAGGTTGGTGACGGCAGGTGGGGGAACTCCATCTAGCGCAAGAAGCCCTAACCCAGCAGGCCCTGCTGCGATCACGCGCGTGCCGCATGGCTGTTGCTGGCATCGGGCTGCCAGCTTGTACAATGCAGCTAGCATGACCAAGTCATACAGCAGCACGCAGAACAAGACACCAGCAGGTCGTGGTGCCTCGGGAATTGAAAAGGTGCCTGCAACATGCCACAGCATGTTGTCCAGCCTGACTGCCTGCTGAACACCAGAGCACACGCAGGCAGCAGCGTGCCAGTGGGCACCATATACCTCATGCATGGCCACCACCTGGCATATTCCTCATAGACACCAGCAGCTCAAATAAGACTACATCTGTGTCCCTCGGCCATGCCATCCATGCTGCGCCCATATTGAGGTGTACCAATGTTGCTTGCTTGCGCACCGCACGTGCAGGCATGGCAGATGCAAGCAAGCCTCCTGGAGGGACTTTGGGCCGGCTTCTGACATACCTGTTTGACCGTGCCACCGGCAAGGCCACAACCTCTGTTGACATCGCCGCACACTCGGTGAACAATGCAACGCAGTCTGTCAACAACACAGCACATGCCATGCACGAGCTGTGCCAGACGATCCACCATGCAACCCCTACCATCAGGAGTGGTGTGGACGCCCTGAGGCAGGCCAATGCAGCTATCCACAGGACTGCCAATACTGTCAACCACACGGCTGCAAAGGTGGACCAAGCCATACACATGGCCCAACAGCTGCAAAGGCGCTGATGCTGTGAAGAGCACTGCCAGGGTCTAGTGGACTGCACAGTGATAAGCAGCATCACCTCAGCAATGTGTGTGGTTCTCAAGTCCAAAAGCTGGGTCAAAATTTCCTTACATACTCACGAGGCAGGTGCATGTCACAGTGGCCTGTGATGGCTAGATGTGAAAGACAAAGATACATGTGCATTGTATATAAACGAAGTTCAAACCTCAGCGTAAGATGCATGTTCAAGGCGGATGACTGCCAACATGTGTTACAACCTTCAGGCAGCTTGCAAATGGTGTCCACTGACAGCCCTTGCCTGCGACCCTTCAAAGTTTAAGACTTTAAGTGGTGTTCTCAGCAACAGCTTTTCCCCGTAACAATCTGTAATCAGAACGGCAGCATGGGCTTCAGGAAGTACAAGAACTGCACCACATCAAACATTCAAACAGCACATGCTGACATGTAGGCAACAAAACATGATTTACAAAGTACAATTATAGATGTGACAACATCCCCACATGTCATTGTAACATCTCCGTAGACAGAGCCTCCGTCCCTACAGTCTCCTGAAATGTTCCTAGGACGGGCGCATGACAGCGCGCCCCACATCACCGCTGCACGCGCAGCAGCGGCCTGGGGCGTGGCAGGGGTGGCACCTCCCCCACCAGCAGTGCCAGCTTGGCTGCCTGCTGCCGTGCACGCTCAGCTGCTGCCATGAGCTCGGCCAGGGCACGTTCCTCCTCCTCGCTCCGCCCCTCCGCTGCGCCCCCAACACCCCCGCCTCCACCTCCGGCCCCGCCCCGCCGCCCCCGCCCAAACCACGACTTGATGTTGTACCGCAGCCCTCCGCCTGCACCCTTGTGGCTCAGGGCAGAGGCGCCCTCCTCTCCCTCACCCGCCCCCGCCCCCATGCCACTGCCGCGCTCCAGCTCCTGCACTTTGCCACGCTGCCAGCCTGCCGCGGACTTGATGGCGCTGCGCACCACATCCCACTTGTACCTGCAGCATCATCACATAACAGTCGTTCTCAGAACGTTATGACGATGCCACAAAGAAGGTAGCAGTCCTTCACTTATACACAGTAACAGCTGGGCCAATCCAGCAAGGGCACTGCCAAGCAACCAATGAGAAATGACCATACAACCAATCAACCAACCCATACTGGTGGTGCTGCAGGTGGCAGGCAGTGTTCTGTGCAGATGAGCAGGTGGCAGCCACCCCGGCTCACTTGTTGAGGATGGTGCGCCAGGTACCCTCAAGGTTGTGGTACACACTTGCATCCAACACCAGCCGGAAGTCAGTGAGGCTGAAGGGGGCCCCCTCATACGTGACGCGTGCGTGCATGCGGTTGAAGCGCACATGCTTGAAGCGGTACAGGCGGTGCACTCGCGCTGCACGGGCGGCACGGGCGCCAGCCCCCCGCTGCTGCGTCTGCACGCTGCTGCCACCCGCGTTGCTGGCGCGGTGGGGCGGGGCACCCGCACTGCTGCCACCCCCGCCCCTGTGCAACCCGCCAGATGAAGTACGCTTGTGGTGGCGGCCGCCATGCGGTTGTACTGCAGCTGTACCGTGTTCTGCCAGTACGCCGCCATCCCCACTGGTACTGCGGGATGCCAGACGGCCCCTGCGGTACAACGGGCCGTACCGGTTGGGCACGTCTGCCTGGATGGCATCCGCGGTTAGGGCCCGTGCGCGCGCTGCAGCGCTGGGCACACCAGACTGACCCACAGCAGCTGCAGCAGTGCCCTGGGCTGCTGCTGGGTTCCCTGCCGCCCCTGCACCAACGGGCAATAGTGCAGGAGGCAGGGCCGGCCGCTCCGGGCTGAGTGGGGGTACCCCAGGCCCCCTAGGAGGAGCACCAGCAGCAGCAGGGGCCGGCGGCAGTGCGCCTCCCACTGTCCGTGGCAGCTGCAGGGCCCCCGCAGACGCCTCCAGGGGTCCTGGAGCATCTGCTCCCAGCAGCTCTACAGACCCACCACGCCTGTGCAGCCACCCCCCCTTGGAGCCTGGCCTGGAAGCTGCAGCTACCTTTGCAGGGCTGCCTTTCGTCAGGCCTCCTCCTGCACCTGCTTCCCCACCACCTGCAGCCGCACCCTCCACCAAGCTGCCTCCACCAGACGTGGCTCCTGCGCCTGCTGCACCAGCCCCCTCTGCCCCCTCAGTATCCCGCAGGCTGAAGTAGTCCTGCAGGGCGGCGGCCAGGCCGGACGTGAGGTGCAGCAGCAGCGGGTGCAGCACCACCTCTATGTGGTCATACACCAGGTACCTGCCCTCCAGGCCACCATGGATCATGTACACACTCAGCGCTGCCTCATGCTCCCACCCGCCTGCAGGATCTGACCCCGAGGCACCAACAGCGCGTTGGCCCACAGCGCTGCTGCCGCCCTGCCACAGCCCTTGCTGTGCGTCCCCATGTTGGGAATGAGGCCCCAGCAGAGGCGTGGACGCTGCACTGCCGGCTGTAGTGCTCCCACCAGCTGTACTGCTGCTGCCCCCAGTCTGACCAGGGTTCCAAAGGGCCAGGATGGTACCAGCAGAAGTGCCAGGGGCCGGGCCCACCAGGCCGCGTGTGTCGCGCATGGACAGCGAGCGCAGCTGCAGCCGCGTGCTGCCTGCATGTGTGAACACCAGGTCAAAACACCCCATGACGCGCGCTGCTGCCCTGATGCATGTGGATACTCCAGCAGCAGGCTCAGTTCCTGCACTGCCGGTACTATTGGTCAGGAGGCACGTCCTGACATGCACCAGCAGGCTCATCAGCACCCCTACGTGCATTTACCCCCTGCCGATCCCATTTGAGCAGATGCACAGACATGAAGCAGTGCAATATAGCAAACATGGAAAGTGCGTTGCTCCGCTTTGTGATATCTGTGTACAGTAACGTAGCACAATTGCAACTATCTAAAAAAACTCACCCATATACGCGCTGTCCACACCGCTGGTGTACTGCAGCCCATCAAGCTGTGCCACCACAAACACAGCACCTGTGGTAGCAAAATAAACACTCAAACGCGCTCAAAGAATGTTTTGAGATCAGGAGTGGAGTGGCCCAACCAACCAGCCAGACATCAGGAACACTAGTCGCAAAGAGGCTGCAACAGGACATGATGGTGTGCAGTCGGCCGCTAATGTCTGCGCCTTTTTCTGATATCGAACCACGCACCTCCCCTCGATAGCGCCCACCCAAAGTGCCCGAGGGTGACGGTGGCAGACAGTGGGGCGGCATTGCGTGGGGGTGGTGCACCAGAGGCAGCAGCAGCGGTGCGCGCCAACAGCTCAACCTCAGCACGCACACGGCCAAGCACACGGCCTGCAGCCTCTACGCTGTCAGCAGCACCCAGCACCTGCCACGCAGGCACAGTGTGCAAAAGCAATGATCCAGTAAACATCATACCAATCATACATGCATGCACTGAAGCTGGACCGCAGAGGCTGGAGAGGCCAGGACCAGCATGCTAATAACAGGCTCTGCGTGACACAAGAAAGCGGCAACAGCAAGCACCCTCCCCACATGGTTGGACCCCTGAACCTCAAAGGGCCATTGAAAACACTTCCTCACCTGGTCCATGCACCAGGCCACCAGCACATCCCGTGCCTTGGCCAGAGCAGCTGCGGCAGCAGAGCCGCGCTCCGGCCGTGGCGCAAACAATGCGGTCAGCAGCTGCTGCGCTGGAGGCGAGTAATTGATTGGGCCAGATCCCAGATCTGCTGCACTAGCGGCCCACAGCGCTGTGACTGCGCCAGGTGCAACTTGAGTGAGCTCGCGCTGCAGGGCGGCGCAATTCATGCGCAAGTCCCGCTGCACAGCTGCGGCTGCTGCTACTTCAGAGCTGGACACTGCGGGGTCTTCGCCACCACCAGCTGCACCACCACGCCGCGTGGTGCTGCTGCCACCCCCATGCAGCAGCAGTGGGACCTGCAGCGCATCATCAGCATGCGCTCAAAGCGCACCCATGTGCCGCATGACAAATGTGCATGCCATGGCGAATGGGGGGAATGCAGGACTGTGAGGAGTATCAGCACAGTAACAGCGTATGGATGTGCAGCAGCTGCAGCAGCAAGCCCCACTCACGTGAGGCAGAGGGACCATGAGGACGTTCTGAATCACATCAGCCAGCACATCAAACTGCCAGGAATCCAACTGGCCCTCAACAGATGGCACCTGTGATTTGGTAGGACAGCAGCACACCTCTTATCGCACCAGACGTGCACTGACACTGACCCACACATGGTACTGAACCACCATAAGTCAGCTATGGTTGGTCAGCAGCAGGCCAAACATGCGCTTGAACTGTGGTGCAGTCTTCTCTTACAACAAACTGACAATGAACGAAACAAACTATCCCTGGACTTTGCAGCAGCAGCCCACCCACCTGCACCACCACCTCATTGCCTGGCCGCATCCGCTCGGCTGCTCCAGTTGCATCTTTGACACTGGCATGCTTGATGCGGCAGCTGAAGGGCGTCATCACCGTGTGCAGGCATGGGTCACTAGGAGGCGCTAGCCGACCCTCTGCAGCCAGCAGCCACGAAACAGGTGCAGTGTTCTGGGCAGCGGCAGCTGTGCTGGCCACCGGCTGAGTCATGGCGGTGGCAGATGCTGCTGCAGCAGGTTGTGCCGCAGCAGGCGCGCCGCCTGCTGAATTACTGGCGCTGCCTGGCAGTCGGGCTGCAGCACCCGCATAGGCGTACGCCTGCATGGCATCCATGCTGACGCACAAGACCCGCTCGCTGCCTGCTTCACCCCCGGCTACACCGCTGCCACGCGTGATGGTGAGCAGGGCACTGTCAGTGGCCAGCAGCAGCGAGCTGCCTGGGCAGTTGTCTGGCAGCAGGCAGATCTGCACGCGCACAAACTCCATCTCAAACAGCAGACGGGCAGTAGGCTGGGAGGGGGGCTGCTTGGACGCTGCTCCGGCAGCGGCAGCAGCACCCCCTGTTGCTGATGCTGCGCGGCCACCTGCAGCCGTACCGCTGTGGCTGCTGCCTTCCAGCCCCACGTTGCTGTCCTCACGGATGCTGGCCTGCTCATCATCTGTGTCACACATGTGGGGCAGCACAGATTGCAGCCGTCAGCACCATCACACCAGTTAGAAGCAGAATGCGAGCCAACACCATTCGCAGGAGGAATCATCGAGTGTGCCAGCCAACGGCCCCCCACTTGCCGTCGGCATGTATACCTTTGCGCCAGCCAAGGAATCATTGCGTTTGCAATCATCCACAGCACACACATTGGCGCAGGGTGGTGGGGAGGCTGCCGCAGCAGAAGGCGGCGTGCATGCTGACGGGGATGGTGTGCACACGGCGGCAACGCTCAGTGCAGCTGCTGCATTGGTGCAGGGCGGTGGGGAGACTTCTGCAGCAGCAGGCGGTGGAATGCAGCAGCTGCACGTTCCGCCATGTGCACACTGCCCCTGCCAACCTGCACATCGCCTGCTGCTGCAGCAGGCTCCCCACGGGCCTGCTCCAATGCACCAGCTGCACTGAGCGCTGCTGCCATGTGCACGACCGTCCCCGCCAACCTGCACATCGCCTGCTGCTGCAGCAGCCTCCCCACCCCCCTGCACCAAAGCAGCAGCTCTGCATCTGCACTGAGCTATGAACACAACAGGGCATGATGCAATACAGGACCGACCTTCATCCTGGGGCTCATGTTCTTCTTCATCTTCCAGAGCAGCAGCTGCAGCTGCCAGCCGCCTTGCGCGCGCATCCAACAACTGCGACAGCAGCGCCTCTTCCTCGCGCAGCACCGCCTCTGAATGGTTGCATGCAGTGCAGCACAGCCACATGGGGAACACATGTGATACATGTGGGAAGCATGACCAAAAGCAGTAACAAATCACCAAACGCGCAGGTGAAAGCAAGCACATCAACATGTGCAAACCGGGCTCTGCGGTAGCACAGTGCAATCGCAGAGCACTCGCAGCACAGCGCAGCACAGCACCGCACACACAGCATAGCGCAAACATGCAAGTTTACCCTCATGTGGCACACATCCATGTGCTGTCCATAACACACACACACACGTTACAATCCCCACCTGATGGTAGTTGCACCGCTGCCGCCAGGGAGCGCCGCAGCCCTGCTGCTGTCAAGCCTTGTGCAGAACGTGGTACAGGCTGTTGCAGCTCTGGCTGCAAGGCTGGCACATCTGGACCCACTGGCACTGCCAATGCCTGCTCATCGACCGCACCAGGCGTAGCAACTGTTCGTGCGCTGCTCTCTGCGCAGGCGCGGGCTAGAGCAGCACGGGGCTTGTACGAAAATGCGGAAATGAGGTGCTGCACAGTTGCGATGCATGCATCCCGAAGCTCTGCAGAGCCCAAGACGCACACATCCTGCACAACCATGCGGATGGGCCGTGCCTGCGGCTGCTCAGCTGCCCCCTTGCCAGCCGCAGGCACCTGCCGCAGCATAAGGCATGAGGCTGTCAGCACCAGGCCCGCCCCAAATGCTGCTGATGGCCCCAGAGCCACTCCATCAAACTGACCATCCAAAGAACGGGCAGCACCACCCGCTGTGCTGCTGCCGCTTCGCACGCCACCAGGACCCCGCCCACGTGTGCCTGGCCCCGCTGCCCTGCCACCCCCAGCCCTGCCACTGCCCTGCTGGTCCGCTGTCTCCTCCAGGGGCCTGGCCAGCTGCAGCTCCTTAGCCTCCACCAACAGAGAGGTCATCTGCTTGGCAGCAGCAGGGACTGTTATGCCCTGGCCGCGCCGCATCACCTGGGCAAGCAGCCACAACAGGCGGGTGCAGTGAACGACGGTACGAAGCGGTTCAACTAGCGTCTGCAACCGTCATGCATGCACTGTACTGCACTGTACTGCACTGCATGATTCATGCGCTGCAGTGCCTGTTTGGGCCACAGGCGTACCTGGCGGGTGGTACGGGAGAAGGAAAAGGTGGAGGCATAGCGCACAGATGACGCGCGCAGGTACATGAAGTCGGAGATGTCCTCGGGATCCTGCCAGGTCAAGTGCGTCATGGACGTGTGAGCAGGCCGCGCATTCGGCAGCATTCAAGTGTATACGTTGCATGAGGCTTGGCGTTCATCAGAACCTGCTCGTCTCTGTATGGCCCCATCCTTGCAAGTGTTTGCATATGGGCCCCACAGTGTTCAGGAACAAGCAGGGATCACACCTTGATCGGACCATATGTTGATGTTCAACCCCTGTCCCACCTGAGCATCATGGTGCACTTCCAGCACATCAGCCCCCACATGCAGGTCCAGCTTGCTCAGCACCAGCGCCAGGCTGGGCCCTTTGACAACCTCCGAGCCGCTGGGGCGCGGGGGCTCATAGAAGCAGCGCCGCTTGGGTGCCCCTTTGAGGTGCAATGGGGGGGCTGCCATCAGGTCCACCAGCTCACGAATGAACGCGAGCTGCGGGCACGTCACGTGAAGTGCAATGTGTGAGGCAGTCACCAGCACAAAGAGCGGTGGGCGTGAGCGGTGGGGTTGACTGGGCATTCCAATGGTGTACAGCGCATCTAAGTAGACAGGAGGCTAAAGAAAGAAAAGATGAGAGGAGAAGCAGAGGGCATGTTCATGAGGGCTGCCACGTGTGTGGTCGCTCAAGGCTTTGCACGCACAATGCTCGTGCTCATGGTCAACATGAGGTACTGTGAGCCATGTCACACGTCCAAGTTCAACACTCACTTGCAGCTCCCCCAGGTACACGCGGGGTGTGGGTGATGGCTGCAGGGATTTGGAGCCTGATGCGAAATGCGCACCCAGCAGGCCACTGCTGCCTGAGCCACGTGCGGTGGCAGCTTGGCGGCTGCCAAGCATCGTGTAGTCTGCAAAGCAGGACCCCCGAGCAAGGGCAGGCTCAGGTCAAGGTGCATTTCAGCTACTAAGGTGCCGGCAAGAAACAGCTATTCTGCCTAGGGCTGGAAGCAGCTGCTTCCAGGTCTGAGGGTCAGGTTGACAAACCTCACGCAGCATGGCTGGTAAGTCGCTGCGAAGAAAGTGGCACACAAGAACGAGGACAAGAGCAAGAACATGGCAATCGCCCGCCCCCCACCCCCTACCCCCCCCCACCCCCGGCTCACCTGCTGCCAGATTGATGTCCAGCCCGAGGGACAGCCCCTCCGCGCGCACCAGTGCAGAAACATCCAGCGGCACCTGAGTTACACCCTCCTCACGCTGGGGGAAGATGTGGTGCTCTGACCCGTCCTGCCCACCCGCCAACCTCCATGCACCATGCACAGATGTGGACAGCAGTGGCACATGCAGCAGGGGAAGCACCAGCAGGGGGTCGCAAGGGCCCCCATCTTGGGAGCGTGCGTAGGCCAGGGCTGAGAGGCTGGTGGCTGTGACATCACACCTGCCGGTGGCCACACTAAGCGTGAGGGTGGAGGCTGAGACCTGAGCACACGGCTCCTGGGGCGAAGGGGAGGCAGACAGGTCAGCTGCCAAGGTTGCGCTGAGCTGGCGCACTGTCACGCGCATGCCGCCACGCCACATGTAGCGCGCCTTGTCCCATGGCTGGAGTGCTGGAGAAGCAGAGGCTGGGGGGGGAGCTGCAGAGCCATCTGGGTTCAGGGCGTCCGGTGGGATCACCCGCTTCAAAGCCTTGGCCAGCTGCATGTGTGTGCATGTGGGGTGACGGAGACCTTGGAAAGCAGATGACCAGCACCCTTCCCTAAGTGTCATGTGGTGCAGGCGTACGGACGTAGTATACACGCGCACGACGTGTTTACCCTTTGTGTCTGCCTACCCAAAAATGCTGCAGTCCTGGATTCCAACATGCCCACATGGCAACAGCCTACAATGCTCGTTCAATATGCCAGCTGCCGCACCTGCCCAAATGCAGGCACCAGCCCGATGCCGCCCGCTAGACCCAGCTCCTCAATCTCCACCTTGAGATCAGTGTACGCCTTCATGGGCGGCCTGCCGCATGAGGTGTAGCACAGTGATACACATGGTACACAGTTTAAAGAGGTCTCATGAAGAATCCTACTCGCACGCGTAGATGGTGTGCATGATAACCAGGCGATAATGTTCAGACAGCTGGCGCTCTGTACAAGTGGGCAGCCACACGCTTGCAGTGTGCCCAGCACACGGCGTTCGGATGCCCACACGCAAGCAATCCAAACATGCATCATCTGCACATGCGGTGTCCCGCACCTGCTACCCTTGACAGTCATGGCCACTGGAGCAGCATGGTAGCGGCCAAGGGGAAACAGCTGTGTGTGCGTGGTGGGGGTGCTGGCCAGCTGGCGTGCACGGATGACCCAGCCAGACGCCCCCAGACTGGCTGCTGTCAGCAGCGGCTGTGACGCACCTGCCACACTCACGGTCACACCCCCCAGAGTGGCATCCAGGCTGAGCGGCACGATCCTCTCAAACTCAATCCCTTGGCTCGGGGGGTCCATACGCCTGATGTTGGCCACAGCATCCCGCCGGCCCCATGGCCCAGGCTTGATGACCATCAGCACACCACTGCCACGCACAGCCTGCACGCTCAGCAGGGCGCCTGCAGCCATGCCTGCAGCGTTTGCAGCTGCCGCCACATCCCTGCAAGCGGCCACATAGGACCCCACCGCAATCTTCATTGCTGCTTCCCAAGGGCTGGGCCCACCAGCTGACGCCACTTCAGCACCAACTGAAGCTGCGGGTTGCAGGCTGCTGCCACCGCCAGTGCCACTCTCCTCCTCCCCAGAAGAGCTGGAGCTGTCAGGTGCACTTTCATCCCCTTCGCCCTCCTCCTCCTCCTGCACTGGCGCTGCACCTAACAGCCCCTGCCTACGCCTCATACTGGCTGTGAGGGGCCCCACCATTTGATCCAGGCGTGGCCCTGCCACAGCGGCTGGTTCAGCCGCAGCTGCTGTGCGTGCGGTAGGCATGGACGCGACCAGCCGCTCCCACAGCTGGCGTTGGGCCGCCGTCTGACGCAACGCTGTGGCATGCAGCGCCATCCAGGCCTCCAGAGGGTGATGATCCAGTACCAGACCCAGCTTCCGACACTCCAGGATGATCTCGATG
This sequence comes from Haematococcus sp. NG2, assembly GCA_004335575.1. Lineage (NCBI taxonomy): Eukaryota > Viridiplantae > Chlorophyta > Chlorophyceae > Chlamydomonadales > Haematococcaceae > Haematococcus > Haematococcus sp. NG2. The sequence goes on from QAXD01000052.1 coordinate 301,925, forward strand.
TACTTGCCTGGGCCGGCTGTGGCAGCGGCCTGCTTAGGCCGCTGGCTGCTGGAGGCTGGCCTCTTCAGGGCGCTGGCTGCCTGCTTGATGTCGGACACGCAGGGCCCAATCACTTGCTGTACCGCCTTGGACAATACCTCACACAAGACGTACACCCGCATGGGCGCCTCGTCATGGGGAATGCTCAGAACTGCACCCTCTACCACCAGGTCCAGCCCTGTGATTGCCAGCTCTGTGGGAGGTGGGAGGTCTGCTGCTCCACTGGCTTCACTTGCACCCGCAGCTGGCTGAGACACAGCTGTTCGGGTGTGCGCATCTGCAGGCTGGATGCCACACCTGTCACGGGCAGCCTGACGCCGCACCTCCCGTGCCCGAGCAGTCGTTGCACCACCCGCACTGATCATTTGCGCGCGCCTGTTTCCAAGGGATGTGGCAGGCTCGTCCAGCTTAGGCGACCCCAGGATTGCCTGGGCATCCGTCATTTGTTCAGACGTGCCACTAGTGGCATCATCTGTCAGGTCCAAGGAGTTGCGTGCTGTGTGTGTCATGCCCGGCCGGATCTGCGGGCACATGCGGGTCGGAACACTCGTCAACGGTCATGAACGCCATGACGCTGCCCCTTGATACCTCCATTATCGTGAAGCATAACAGCAACACATTACATAGTGGAGAGCATGAGCGTGCAAGACACGCTGCCCTTTGCGTTCATATGCACGCAGCGCACCTGCACACCACCAGATGCTGAGGGTCCACTGGGGCTGCCTGGTGCATCAGGCACAGCTGAAGTCTCTGCAGCTGGATGACTGCTGCTGCAACTGTTGTGCGAAGCAGGAGGCATGGCACTAACATAGTTGGCTGCAAGGATTTGACGTCCGTTGATCGCCAGCATCACCTCATCCGCCACCACCTCCTGCAGCAGGGCCAGATCCAGGTAAGTTTGAAGCAGCAGTTGGGTCAAAAGATGCCCATGTCCAAGCAAGGCGCGGGTATGAGCGCAGAGCCCACGAGACGTGACATCTTGAAAAGGCAACAGAGGCTCGGTGGCTTCCTCACTGTTCCGACACACAACAAGCACCATGCGAGCTCAGTAGCTCACCTGAAGCTTGGAGCTGCCGCGCATGAGGCCCACACTCACGCACACCTCATCCTTCACGCCTACATGCGCCTCTACTTCGATGTCTTGCGCGCGCAGCTCAAAGACCAGCGGCGGCTTCTGAGGCTTCTTGGTGGCCAGCTGAGTGGACCTGGCCGCCTGATCACTGCGCAGGTTTGGCTGGACATCTATTGTTGCATCGCCTCGTAACCCTTCAGCTGCGCCTGCCTTTGCTTGTGCAGTAGCAGCAACGAGGGGCAGCGCTGACTGGGCAGCAAAGCGTGCCAGGCCCAGCCCCAGCAGTAATGTGTCAAAGTCGCCCAACACCTTGACACCCTCTGTGCTGGCTTTGAATAGCCTGAACTCAGCTGCAGTTCTGCTGCGCAGCTCCAGCCGCTCAATCATCAGTGGCCGTACATCCAATGCAGGCCGTACATCAGTGGCTGCCTCGCTCCCAGCCGAAGCATCCTTGGGTGGAACTGCAGCTGCACGCTGGTGCAGGCTGAGGTCGCGCAGCCGTGTGGTCCAGCGCGCGTCTTGCGGGGTGCCGACGGCCACCAGGCTCACCAGATGCAGTGTGTGAGAGGATGATAATTGTGGTGGGCGCTTGTCTCGTGCCAGAATGCTGCATTCAGGTGAGCAAACTGTGGGGTGGCTGATGGACACGGTGACATCCTGCAGGCTCAGATCCCACTGCTGCAGCACCACCTTGCTGCCCTTAGCCCTCCGTGCTGGAGCTTGTGCTGGGGGAGCATCTGGTGCGACGGCTGCTGCTGCTTTCCTGGCACAGCGGGTCTTGGCAAGCATGCCGACAAGCCCTGCCGCAACAGGTGTGATAGCGGCCAAGACCTCAGGGTTCAAAACAATGGTCGGTGCCTTGATGGACGCTGTCAGCTGCAGGCTGCTGGTGTTACTGCTTCCAGGCAACATCCCGGCACCTGGCTCAAGCAGCTGGCGGATTATGACGCCGAGCTTGATGGACTGCATACCCACTGGCTCTGCACACTGCTCAGGGTCTGTGCTTGTCCCTGTCAGCAGCCTGAGCCCGGCAAGGGACACCTGTGCCTTCTGCTTCACTAACGCCTTGCTGTTTGCATCAAGAGCCCCGCCTGACTCAACCTCTGCAGTCATCATATCCAGCATGATACCCACATGCTGCAACGGGGCTGAGACGAGATGTGGTGAGGCGTGCGGGCCATGCAGCCGGAATACAACCTGGTCAACAGTGTTGACTGCAAGCTGAACGTGCACCAGAGGGGTGCTGATGGATGGCTGTTGCCCGGCGCTCTGAGCTGTTGGCCCAGCCGGCTCCGGTGAAGAGGTGGCTGGTGCCGAGCCCAGCGCGGGCTGCGCTGCTGTTGCTGGCTTGAGAACTGCCTTCAGGGATGGGGCTGCAATAAGGAGAGCCTGCAGGGGGTCGTGATTGATGGTTGCGCTGCTGCCCTTGAGCTGCAGCCGCCCCATACACTGCAGCACTGGTCCAGGTTGTGCGTCTGGTGCGCGACCGGTGACATCCAGGTCCATGCTAATTTGCTGGATGGCTGCAGAAGCTGCCTCTTGCGCCTGTGCCTCAACAGATCTGGCACCGACATTAGCATTACCTTGGACACCAGTGAGTTGCATCGACACGTGTATTGGTGTCTGTGCTGCATCTGATGCTGCCCCACCAGTGGATCCTGAATCAGATCTGTGCAGGCATGTTACTGACAGCACTGAACTGTCCACCCCAGCTGCCAAGCTGATGGAGGCGCTGGATGCAGTGAGCTGCGCAGTGCCTTGCACGCCATGCAGCTTCACCAAGACCTGTGAGCAAAAGAGGGCACCAACAAGTCACGATGGCTGTTGAAATCATGTGCATGTATGCCAAGCAAACCAGGGTATCACCAGCAGCTGGTTGGAGTCATGCTGCTAGTGCTGCGTGAAGGCCCACCTTGGATGGGGTGAGATTCAGCATCCCCTTCAGTTTCGACGCGGTGTGGCCATCTGTGCGCTGGGCCACTTGCTTTGAGGGCTTGCTGACGTTGCCCCCGCTGACGGCAAAACAATGCAACAGCTGCGACAGCTGTTCAGGGCCCACAGCTGCTGTAATAGGCTTGATGTCCGTAGACAACTCATCCAGCCATACAGAACGCTTGAATCTGTGGATGCAAATCCAAGTTCATCACCGGCTTCATTGAATGAACTGGTCAATGCATTTGGTGTAGGGCTCGTACATGCGGTGTGACAGTGACAGCGACGCACCTGGCGCTACTCAGCACGGCATATGCAACCACTTCTGGGCATGCAACCAGTTCAGTGCACGCCATAGGGTTGTCAGCCATACAGAGCCGGAGGCTGCCAAGCACAAGGCTGGTTGTCACTGCACCCTGCTGTGCGGTGCTGCCCAGCCTCAGGCTGTCCAGGTACACAACAGGGCCTGCAGCAGGCAGCGCCACCCGGAGATCCAAGACCTGAGCTGAGATGCCTTGCACCAAGTTGAGCAGTGCATTGGGCACCATCGGCGGCTTCCACTCTGCTGTGCTGATCCGCGGCGCCTTGCGACGCTGAACAGCTGGTCGCTGTGCAAGCTGCACATGCAGGCTGTCGATCTGCAACACTGCTTGAACCTTGCCGCCTGCGGCTAAGCCGAGCAGCGCTGCCAGCACACCATTGGGGAGCTGTAGCTGCACCTTCTTCACATCCAGGCGTGCAACAGGGCCCTGTATGCACAGCATGCAGGTGGGCACCGCAGCATGATTAACAGTGTAGGCGCAGCTACGCGGCGCTGCATGTCATAGTCGCACCTTGGTGCACTCAATGCTGACATTATGTGCACTCAGGCCCTTCAAACTGCAAGATATGATTTGCACGCCCGCCTTGCGTGCTGCAGTGTTGGCTGCCACCAGCACCAGCCTGCAAAATCGTTTGGGCAACAGTTAGTGCCAGGTTCTTGGCAAGTGCCAGATCGTGGGCCCAGCACTGGAAACAATGTATTGAGCCCTTGCCTGCGTCCGAACTGCCATATCAGCACTCCTAGCACCACCAAGATCAAAAGAATCATGAAATACATTTCCAATCGGGCACAAGATACCAAATACTGCTACATAGTGTTTTGCATTTTGGTACGTCTGCACGCCAGCACCACGTCACGGTTGACCATCCTGTGACGTGTTTGGGTCGGAGCTCAATTAACAACTTGCACTGCATTTTATGGTATTTACTAGACCGCGCTTGGGGCCCTCTCACGAAGCAAACCCTTCAATCTTCTTGGGCTTCTCGAAACCCCTTTTCCCATTTGAGCAGCAAAGATGGTGAAGATGACATCGGCTCCTCCGGAGCTGCCGCATGTCTCAGAGGAAGCAAAGCAAAGGTTCGCCCAGGAGGCACTGGAGAAGGTACATGCGCCAGGGAAGCTGCAGTGCCTTCATGATTCAGGGGAGGGGGGAGGTGCCCCATGTTCAGCACTTGTGTCTTTTATTGCATGCATGCAAGCCTAACATGTCGGGGATCATCCAATCCTGCTCAAAACGCTTTGTGAATGGCACACACTGTGCAGATGCAAAAGAAGTTAGACCGGAAACTACATAGCTCAGACTGGAAGCAAAAGCTTGAGCAGGTGAGGTGGGATGACCCGAGACATGCATGCTGCACCATGAAGGCATGGTCGATGTACAGCTGACGCCCGTGTGCGATGGTTCTGGGCTCTGCCCTAGCCGCGCTCATCTGCCTGCAGCTAGCCACGCAAGGACCATCAGCGCCAGCTGGGGTACAGAAAGTGAAGAAAGACAAGAAGGAGAAGAAGGAGAAGCACAAGAAGCACAAGAAGCACCACAAGAAGAGCAAGAAGAGCAGGAAGCATGTGCGTGGCCAGCAAAAGCCAAGCTGAATGCATTGTAGTGGTGTTCTGCATGCAGCAGCATCACGAGGCTGTGGCTGCTCAGGTCACAGTTTCTCTGATCAACATCCATAGTGCAAGCCATCACATCATCCAACGGGGCATGTCAGCGCCAGGGGCTGCGCCTGCAGCATGTTGTGCAGATGTTGCGAGTCCAGTGACAGCCTGAAACGCTGCGCTGTCATGCTAATGATGCTATGCACCTACCGCATGCAGGACTCATCGTCTTCTTCAAGCTCATCATCCTCATCCTCATCCTCAAGCTCATCATCCTCCAGCAGCGATGACAGCGCATCATCGCAGGAGCGACGCAAGCGCAAGCATCGCAAGCATGAAGACTCGCGTGATGACAAGGGCAAAAGGTCCAAGCACTGAGAGCAGCTGCAGCATCTTGGTGTGCAGCTACAGTTGCTTGCGGTGGACAGGGCAAGCCCACGCTTGGGTCATGGGCAGAGGTGCCTGCCGTGATTCTTCATAATGTGTATCACACACTGTATTGCACACAGGTATTGATGTCGCAATTGCGTTAGTGACTTGCACTTTCTTTGATGTGCATTCCTATGCGCTCAATGAACAACAATCGAAGAATGCTCTTTCAGGTTTACAAATATGACTGCAGAGAGCATGGATATCCTTTACATGTGTCTGCTGCCATACTTCCTTGATAGATCTTCAAGATCAGTGTGCGGATAAACAGTACATTAAACGACAGTCAACCGCATGGTAACGAACACACATCACAGTTCATCTTCTCATAAGCCTCTCACGCACATGCAGATCGTGGTGCAAATTTCACACACCACCCCGATCCGTGCTTCATCCTCCCCAGACCGCAGCCCAACAGGCCTGATGGATTGTCAACTCTCTTCTCCACCATTCGCTGCTGCCCCTACAATACGACCAACCAACTTCACAGTGCCCCCCACGCAATGCAGGTGTGAGCTGCAGCTCACAAATGCTCAAGTGCACGCGCAAAGAGATGAACACAAAGGACTGCCTTTGAAACCCCACTAGCCTAGTCCGTCATAACCACAAGCCGCCATGAGCTGCAGTAACATGACAGCGCACAGCATGCCAAAGAAGTCATGCAGCTGCAACAGCAGCACTTGCGGCACAGCTGCAGAGTCTCATGCGCCCCCATCAATGCCAGCACACAACACCACACGCTTCTCAAACAAGCTGCACAGCACCAATGGCTGGGATCTTTTCCCGCAGCTTCTGAGTAACTGCCACGCGAACAGTCATGACGTTGGCAGCGGGCCCTGTGATCTTCACCTTCACAATTGGGGGATCCAGTGCCTCAAGGGACAGCCCTCCACCGCCTGTGCCCACCAGGTATGGCCGGATCTCATCCAGCACCTGACATGATAACCAAACACAAACACAGCCTGGGGTCAGTCATGCTCGCGTGCAAACTCCTTTCAAGGATGTGCAAAGCGTGCGAGGACATCATGCTATACAGTTCAGTACCGCAGCAGGCAGTTGATGCACATAACCGCATGCATCATCAGATTGTTGACGGTACCACTTGCGCCCGCACACGAATTTAGGAACAAGACTGGCATCTGCCTCTTATGGCCATTGCAAGTTATATGTGTGCTGCTCGTGCACGCACCGACTCCACATTTTGTGCTGTGAGCTCCATCCCCTTGATCTCCTCAGTCACCTGCTCCACGTCCATGATTTCCTGAAGGCACCATGCACGGTTTCCGCGAGCCGCAGTAAGGTGGATAAAATTATGTGCAATCTGCTTAGTGATGCACTAGCGTGCCTAGCACGCACGGGGGCACGATGTCTGATGCAAAGCTAACACCATATGAGGTTTTCAGTGTGGATCTTTGGGTGTGCAGCAGCACAGGCCGATTGCCTGCCAAAGCACGTTACTTGCTGCGCATGGGTGCATGGACGCCTGCCGCGCCATGCATGACACCCGCATCCCCACAACGAGCATGCTGCTGCTCCCTTCCACGCACCGGGATCTTCTCCATCAGCCGACGCTTGATGCCCATTGTCATGGTGGTAAGGGAGCTGGGGCATGACCCACATGCTCCTGCAAGCTTGAGCTTCACCACCAGCCCATCAATCTCAACAAACTCCACGTTGCCACCGTCAGCCATTAGGTAAGGCCGCACCTGCACGCGCGCACCGTCGCCAGAGGTTCAGCATACGCAATGTTGCAGAGCTTGTTTTGCACTGAGACCCGCACCTCGTCAAGCACCTTCTCCACATTCTCCTCTGTCAATTCGTAGGTCTCTACTTGCTCAGCCGCGGCGGCTACCACTGCGGACATTGTGCGAGCAGAATGTTGTCACAGGGTGCTTTTTGCACCTGAGCCGCTCAGTAAGAATACCTGGAGAGAAGCGGCCCAAAGCTGCTGAGCGGTACTGCTTCCTTGCTGCATGATGCGCGCAAACGGTGCGGTGCACACGAGGTACCCCAATACGGGGCACTGTGCTGCTGCAGCGGGGGCTGGCGGATGCCAAGCTGGCTGACGCAATTCGCAGGGCGTGCATGTCTAGACAAAGCAAGGACGATCCCACCCCAACCCACATACCAGCAATTCTCAGTGGCTCACTGCAAAACCCTGAATGGTGGCGGGACGCACGTCTCCTTGTGACAATTGTTGCACCAGGTTTGAATTCGACTTTATCATTGTGGCTGCAGTACCCTAGCTCATCAGCCCCCACATCAACATCATTAGCATGCTGCACGCTGCACGAGCAGCAGGCCAGGTCTGGAGGCCATGTTGTGCCTCAAGCTCTGCCCCATCTGTTAGGGTGGCCATCAGCACGGGCGCTGGTCGTGCACCACGCAGACACCATGCGCCCTCAACACAACCCATCATGCATGCAGGTGTGTGCACATGCATGCATGGGGCAGCCTTGTATAAGTGTGCATGGTGTTGAGGGCGACTTGTGCATGGGGTTGAGAGGTGAATTGGGTAAAAGGTATGCTCGTATGGTGAGCGCACGTTGTAGCTGCGCTCTCTCGACCAGTCACAGCTCGACTCCAACTCATGGAATGTCAATGCTGTGCAGGCAAGACAGAGGCTGCACCTTCCCCGCAACAGGCTCCCAGCAGCACTGCCAACAATGATAGCAGCAGCAGTACAGTTGAAACAGAGGCAGTCGTATCACCACGCAAGGAGGCCACTCTCACTCTTGAGCAATACAAGGAGATCTACGACCGCCTGATTGGGATCTTCCAGACGCGCCCACGTGAGGACTGGAAGAAGCTGATTGTGTTCTCCAAGCAGTGGCCGCAGCACCAAAATGGCGTGTTTGACCGGTGAGCATGCTGGGCATGTTTGCTGAGGGTAGTTGTGAGTGCAGGCATGGTTGTTGCACAGCCTCCTGTGGACATGATGGCGGGAGAGGGTTGATGTCGCAACAGGGGAGAGATGTGGATGAGTCTTACCAACTACTGTGTGTGAGAAGCACAGACATGCTTGGGCATGCGCAACATTCAATGCCACCATCATGGCACCATGCTCAATCTGCAGAAGTACAGTTGAGCATGCTGGCACATGAGTTAGCATGAGCATGCCCAAACAAATCGCACCAAGGATGGCACATGTAGATGCAGTGTGGGATTTGTGTCTCGTCTGCTGGCAAATGATACCACATGGTGACTGGTATGCACACTGCATTGCTGTCTGTTACCTCCCACACCTGTCTCGCAGCATCAAGGAGCTGGCTGACAAGGAGCCGGATGTCGACAAGAAGATGCAGCTGCGCAAGCTGTTCCGCACATTGCAGGGGGTAGGTGGCCCGTGGGAAAGCCCTGGATCAGGGCTTTCAGTGCGCTTGCCACCTGGCCTTTCAGGGCGCCACAAGCGCCCTGTCGTCTAGGGCACAAACACCTGGTCGGGTTCCTGTGAACCAGCGTAAGTAAGTAAGTAAGTAAGTCTACGCCTTCATACCGGGCGTGTGTTGAGGGAGGGGTG
>QAXD01000052.1:311112-322120 GCA_004335575.1 Haematococcus sp. NG2
ATAATCTATCAGCTTGGTCTGACGGTGCTGCTTGCTGCTCCTGCCATGTGCCGCACGGGTCTGTGAACCAGCGCACCTGATCACACCTTGACATCTACATGATGGCTTTGGGGGGGAGGGGCTGTCATTAAGGAGGCGGCACAAAGGCCCGCAGGCTGCAGCTGAAATCACTGAGCTTCCAGAAGAAAAGGGAAGGGTGACATGGGCGTTTGCGCACCCTCCAGTGTGATATTGTGTCATGGCCTGTTTGCAATGCGCGTGCTTGGGCTGTGCCTGCGAACTTCGGCACAACAGGTGAATGAGGAGGTCAACCGCTACAACATGGTGCTCAACAAGTTTGTCACAGCCAACGGCGATGAGTGGGAGGCAATAGTGACGGTGTATCGTGGAGACCTACAGAAGGCTTTCTTTGAGCACATGCAGTGCCTGATCGCAGCAGCGAAGGTGGGTGGGGTAGGTGCCACGTGTGAGCAGTTGACTGGACAGCACAGGAGCGGGTAGCAGGGCAAGTCTGGGATGGACGGTGCCGCATGTGATGGTTGAGAACAACAAATGGCGTGCTCATAAGCAATTGTGTGGGCTGCACGCCAGTGGGACTGGGATGGAGGGGTATGAGTCCTGCTACAGGAAGAAGGGGGCCCTGTGATTAGCAGCCCACCATACTTCCCACTTCCTGCCTCTGGTCATGCGTCATTAGGTCCTTGACATACTGCTGAGGTTCATGAACCACACCTGCACAGCCAGGGTTGTGCTTCAGCACCACAACCTTTCGTGCCTCGGCTCCACCACATATTTCACATTATGAGCCGAATACTTGGCCCAAACCAACCTGCAGGATGATAAGGAGGCCCAGGACAAGCTGGTGATGATGAACACCCGGCTGGTGGCGCTGGTGGCCAACCATGACAGCATTGAGGCTGACCAGGATAAGCTGGCAGCAGCTGCTGAGGTGTATCGCGACCTGCTGTCCTCGGTGAGTTGGTTATGGGAGTACCCAGTGCAACTTGTTGGGCGGGCTATGGCTGGGCAACACCTCTCACCCTGCTGTGGCAATGCTTCTGGTTCTGCACTTCGGCGTTGATCCTGTTGCATAGCTGCGCTGCTACACACCTTTATTGCTGCACCCTCACATCCCAGATGCACCTGCCTGCGTGCAGATCAGCAGCCTGGAAGAAGCTGACAAGAAGATGGCGGAGCTGGCATCAGCTGGCAAGATTGACCCTGCGTTCCTGCAGATCACAGCAAAGGCGTACGGCGCAGCACGTGACACCAACATGACCCTGGAGGAGGTGCGCCAGGGGCTGTGTTTCTTATCTTCAACGCAACTGGGTGTTGATTTGTCACTGCCGCTCTGTAGTCCTCTCATGGGGTCCTCCCATTGGAGTTCTAGTGCATGATGCAAACAGACTGGTCGCCAAGCTGCACTTGAGTGGTTATCAACTGCCATGAGCTCCTATTGCAGCATAGCACCTGTGGCTAGCATATGACGATATGAGCAGACAATTGCTGCTGCTGGCTCTCACAGGCTGCCTCTTGCTTTCTCTGCCATGTCCATGGCTGACATCAAGCATCAGGCATGTGCTCATGCACGCACTGTGAACACACACAGGCCAAGTGGGTGAGCTACAAGCTTTACCGACAGGCGCGCGATTACTTTGAGCGCAAGCAACCCACTGAGAAGCGCATCATTGAGTACCTGGTGGGTTTAATCTGAGCATCCCTTGGTACAGGAACCACTGTCTCGTGCTTCAACACATCCAACATGGACATGTGTCCGTGCTACATTAGCCCTCTTTTGCCAACCAATGCGCCGATGGCTTGTGACCTAATTTCACCCAAGCACTCATCTGGTCATCGCTGCAGCACCATTTGCACGCCTGCCTAAAGCCACAGCAGTGTGATGTTGCTTATCCACAACTTCATGTGTTGGTTTGATTTGCTCCGCCTGTTCAGGTGTCCATCCCAGACCCCACTGAGCGCCGCAACCAGCTGGACGCTGCAGTCACACCCGGCCCCACAAAGTGCGCGACGCAGCAGTACATGCAGTACAGCATGGTGGCAGTAGTAGCGGTTGCAGTGCCAGAAATGCTGCATTAGCAGTTGCAGGGTGTGTGCATGGTGCAGAGGGCAACATTCTTGAGCGCCCTTCAGACACTACACGTGCTGGCTTGCCCTCTTGCATTGCACAACCCTCCTCAAGTTTTCATATTCCCTTATAACTGCCAATATGTGCTCTGACAGGATGACAGACACGCACGACTACATGTGGAGCACGCCCCAGCGCCTGTTCCTTGTGCTGGATCACACGCTGCGTGCGTATGACGCCATGCGCGCTGCAGCCACATCAAAGCTGGCTCAGAGCGAGGAGAATGTGACCCCACGCAAGGTCCGCGTGATGAGAGAGCTGAGGGATGAGATCGTGAGGCGGTACCTGTGAGAGGTGGCCTTGTCAACCACAGTGCGGCTGCATTTTGCACCACGGAGCACTGGCTCGACCGTGACTTGCTGGATCATTGTTTGATGATACTGTACTAGGAGTCTGACCAGAGCGCAGAGGCACGGTGCTGACCAGTGGTGGCTCATGGCGATGGTGCAGTACGCGCACAGATGTAAACCTGTGTTACATCATCGTCATATTCATAAGACTACGGGCACAGTGCAGAAAAGGCAGCCAGCATGACACCTACATCAGCTGTGCCCATCTGTCACCCTCACAAAATTACTGTAGTGCTGATGTGTATGCATTGGAGTTTGCGTGCTGTGTTCTGGCGGTCCAGTCCATCATCTGCGGGCCCCAGCACATGTGTGCACATCCTGCTCGTACTGGGAACCGGCACAACCGATTCTTGCACCCCAGCCATGTTTTAGGGGCTTACGGTCACTGTTTGCTCCTGCTTAAGTACACTGTCACTGGCCAGGTGGCAGCCACAAACACGGAGGTGACTAGCTGCGGACATCCCTCTGCTGGGACATGGCAGTCAAGGATCAGATGTGACATTGTGCTGAATCTGCTCTTGCCCCTCCCAGGCCACACACACCTCAGTGGCCCATGTGTTGCTGGCTACAGCTGCTGCATTGCGGCGGTGCCACCGTGCCACTGGCGAACTGGGGAACTGCTGCTGAAATTAGCGGCTTGTGCGCTGTACTGGTCCAACTCGGTTGTAACAAGCTGAAACCTGATGAATAGATATCAGCAGGAGACACAGCTTGAGGCACAACCTGTGCACAGTGTCTGCGCGCAGACAGAGTGCTTGCTGTCTCATTCGCCCTGACACTCAAATTGCATGACTGGTTCGAACGTGACGAACCTAATGTGGGAATGTGGCACCCCCCCCCAGCACAAAACGCACACATGAGCACGCCAGCAAAGATGAAATCGCAGCGTGTTCGGAAGCCAAACAAGAGGTATCAAGACAGTGATGAGGACGAGGAACCCGTGCGTCAGGATTCGCCAGATGACGAGGATTATGAAGAGCCAGGCCCTAGCAAACGTGCTTCGCAGCCAGCAAGGAAGAAGAGCAGGGTTTCTGCACAGCCTGTGGCCCGAGTGCAGAGCGACGACCTAGAGGACGAGCAGCCAGCACGTGCCGGTCCCAGTCAACGTCAGCCAACACAGCAACAACAAGCAGGTGTGTCCAGGCTTTCATAACATGCTTTGCATGCTGAGGTGACAGATGCCAGTTCTTGTGCAGATATGCGGCCAGCGCCTCCTCCGGCAGGCCCTGCACAACCTCGGGCACAGATCGACAAACAAGAAATGAAAGGCTTGGCAGTGAAGGTGAGCATGGCAGCACATGGGTGCATGGTGGCGCATGAACCATGCACAGCTAGGGTTTGCAAGCCGCATGAAAGCGTCGTCTGCTTGCAATGTTTACTGGAATTAATACATCCTACGCAGGTCAAGAAGTACCAGGAGGAGGCAGAAAAGAAGTATGAGGATGCTGCGCTGCATGGGAGCATAACCAATGATGTGCGTTGCCTCGTTCGTCCAGTTGTTACCCTGTGTACTGCATGCAGGAGGGCACGTGCATGCCTGCCCAAACCATGTGGCACCCACTGCCATGTGCCATCATCTGCACACCCATGAGCCCCCCTGTTGCGCTCCACCTTGTCTGCACCTCATGACTTGCAGGAGCTGGACCGGCTTGCGGGGCGGGTGGTGCGCCACATGCTTTTTGCGCACTTTGAGAAGCCGGGCCACCCAGTCAAGCGCCAAGCGCTGGTGGATTTGGTCTCAGAAGACTACAAGGGCAACAAGCTGGCAAAGAAGGTGCCAACGGTGGGTGGTGTGGTGCATGGTGAACAGATTAGCCGCAGACTGGGTGGAGCTATCAGGGGAAAGCTGTTATGGGGCCGATGCTACACCTGGATGCTACTTGTAACTTCCAGATGTCTTTTGGCAATCGCTCACTTCTTCGGGCTGCACTGTCTTTGATTGTTTCCTCAGTCTGTGCTGCACACACATTGTGTGGTTGGCTGTGGTGCCTGCACACAGGTGGCGATTGCGCAAGCTCAGTTCAAGATGCTGTCAGTGTTTGGGATTGAGATGCGGGAGGTCGAGCGGATCACAGATGCAAGCAAGAAGAAGGGTGAGTATGCATATCTTTCCTGTTTCCAGTCCTCATGTTCCTCACGAGCTGAAGCACGGAGGCTGACAGGCAGGGAGGGGACAGCTTGGGTGTGGGGTTCTGGGTGGGTGACCCACAGGTTAGGTGGCAGCAGATGGCATGGTTTGTAGCTGGCAGGAGGCTGATGGCTTGGCACCACATCAGCCGTGGCATATCATGCCCTGTTGGTGTTTGGTGGTTGTGCGCTTCTGGCTGCAACCTGTCCATGAAGTGTGAGGAGCTCTTCAGCTCTGCGGCCCTACCTTAGCGTGACCTCCTCTGGTCACCAACACCAACAGCAGCAACAACATACATCCTCCTGCTGTGCAGAGGACGCTGCTGGTGCCAAGACGTATGTGCTGCAGTCGGCGCTACCCACGGCGCTGCGCAACACGTACGTGACCCCCACAGTTCAGGGCCGGGGGCTCAACATGGCCCTGGCTATGGTCGTGCTGGCGTTCATCCACCTTGGTGGCGGCAAGATTGACGAGAGTGCGTCACTCTGATCCACACTGATTTGCCCACACAGATGATCGCACATGAATGGCATGATGGCAACGAGCATTGCTAGCACTTGTCACATCTGGACGGAGAAAACACCTGCAAGTGTGGCAAGGCGAGAGACTGACATGGGGCCAACATGCTGCTGTGCTGCTTGTCCTGCTCTGGCGTACTGCCTGCAGCTGAGCTGTACGACAAGCTGGAGCAGCTGGGGGTGGTGCGTGAGGAGGAGCACCCTGTGTTTGGCCGTGTGTCAGATGAGATGAAGAAGCTTGAAGACACACGGTGAGAGCTGACCCTTTAACACTACACCAAAACCCCGGCCCTGCCCAAGCACCTGCTGCCAGCTGCGGCCTGGGTGGGCCTGCTGTCTGCTGGGGCGCTGGACGCAGGTTCTCATGCCTGTTACCTGTAAGCATGGCTGTCAGTCATTTGGGCATGCTGACTCACACTCATATTGGCTGACATGTCCTAACCCCCACAGGTACGTGATGCGCAGCAAGAAGCCGCAGCCTGTGCAGGGTGGTGATGGTGTGGAGCATGTGTTTGCATGGGCTGAGGTGGCGGAGGCGGAGGTGGGGGAGGCCGGCATCAAGCGCTACATCGACCAGGTGGGGTGTGCTGATGTGGGTGGGTTTGCTGTGGGCATTTGCGGGGGCATGCTGTACTGGCAGTTCACTGAACAGCGTAACCAGGCATCATGGGAGGTCCGGGGCTGTTGCGCTCAGCGGTGAGCAGGGCAGGGCAGCCCCTGCCAGGTCCCAATATCTCAGGGGCAGTGACTGGTATGAACGCTCCATATGCCCCCTGCATGGCCCCTCCAGACTCACTTGGTGCCTCCTCCTGCTGTGTTGCTTTGGACCCTTCTGCTGCCCTCAGGAGTTCGCCAAGCACGAGGAGCGCAAGCGGCTGGTGCAGGGTGCACAGGTGCAGCATGATGAAGGGGTAGAGGTGGTGGAGCTGCTGGACAGTGACTAACTCCTGAACATGAACATGAACATAACTCCGAGCCTCAGACAGCGGTGATCAGCTGATTGCTGGCAGGACGTTGCTGCACTGGTGAACTGAGTATAGCACATTATGCAGGGCTGGACATGTTGGCACTACCCGGTCTTCTCAAACCCGCTCATGCAGCTGAGTGCAGTTGGCTGTGCAGTTAGCTTAAAAGGAGAAGACAGGGTACTGCCCACCAGCAGTGCTGCTTGCCGCATCCAAGGGACAGGCTGTGATGTGTGGCCACACCAACGTTGGGACACTGCCGCATGGTGATGGTCCAAATCAACTGCAACGGACAAGAATCGCTTGCGTGGTTGAGCTGGTTGGCATGAACATGCACCGGGATTGCATACGTACGAATAGCGTTACACTGTGTCATGAACCAACCAATGAGAAAGAATGTCTACAGTTGCTGTTTTAGGTGCAGCTGCAACGGCACTTGCACGCTCACTGCTCATTCAACCACCGCAACCCGGTTCATCTCGGCAGTTGAGGAAGAGGAGGGGCCACACCGGCAGCCAGCATGACAGCCGCAAAAAAATGCACGTTCAAGGATGTGTGGGGAGTGGCAGGGGCGAGAAGTGGAAGGGCTGTGGGGCAGACAGTTGGTGGCCCCTATGCCCTACCGCTGGCCACCTTCCCCAACCAATCCCCTGCTATTGGGAGCCCAAGATTGAGAAGCCAGTTGGGAAGCCCTCGTGTCTAAGTCACTTGCATCTGCACTAGTCCATACTGATGGCAGCCGGGCAGCAGTTAAAGTGACCTACAGGCTACAGCCTCGCAAAATCTACATCCAGCACCTTCAGTGCTTCACACAGAGCAAACACACAGCCCCCTGAACAGAGCACATCACTTTACCAGGCACAGCACACCACGCATGAATGACACTTGGGTGTTGTGCCCGCACCGACCAGCTGCACGCCTGGTTGGGGCGCAATGTGCAGCCCACAATTGTGTTGTTGCCATCGTTCCTGTGAAAAACCCCCTGGTGTGAGCAGCCCCCTCCAACAGCCTCACCTAATGCTCACAGCTCCTCAACCACACCGCTCATGAGCCAATCTTTGCCCAGGCAGTGCTGTGAGCGGAGTGCAAGATGCACTATGCAGTCATCGTCTGAGGTCTGACCTCAGATCAAGCAGTTGACAGTAGATGAATGTGCGGGGTCTCTGTCCACTCAATATAACCTTCTTAGCCAGGCTGTCACAAGCTGGGGCAGGGAATAACCACATCCGCCCAATGTGAGCCGCCGAGCAGAAACTCTAGATATGCACTGTCATGAAACATGTCAACAGGCTTGCAAACGGTGCATACACTACCCTGAAGTCCCTTGCCCGCCAGGTGCCCGTATTTGAGAACACGTTGCCAGCGTAGATTGTAGAGCAGACACATGGCAGCAGCAGCAGCAGCAGCAGCAGCAGTCGCCGCCAACCATGGTGTGCTGAAGCAACTGAACAGCTCAACCCCAGCCCAAGCGAATGGTGGGCACTGGTACGTTGGCTGTGGCTGTAGCGGTGGCTGCAGTAGTGGAGGCAGCTGTAATTGCCTTGAAGCCTGCGGGAATGGTAAGAAGTTGCATTTGGGCGCAGTCAGCGTGGAGATGGTACTTTGCACACCACTGGGAGAGGTACCGTTTCAAGAGCGGAGCAAGAGCTGAAAAGCTCCGCCAAGGAATGCAGCAGGCACCATTGAGCCAGATGCTGTCACATTCAATTGATGGCAACATGTGCAGAATGGGGCTGCACAATCACTTGCGTGGTCCCTACGCCACTGCCATCCATCTGCTGCTGTGTTTGGTTAAGCACCATGCACAGTGGGTGGCCAGTGTCTGACCTGCTGAGGGGTTGGAGATGGATGCATCCAGGGAGACAGGTGAAGTGCCTGATGCACGTGCTCCATGCACAATCTCAATCAGCAGATGGTTCCCCTGCGGTTGGTTAAGAGAGGTTGGGGCAGGTGGTTTATGAGCCAGTTGATGGTGAGTGAGTCTGCTCTTCTCTCAACCACGTCTGCCATCCCATGCCCCCAGTTTCAGCCCCCTGTTTGATGAGTCCCTGCACACCAATCCTAGTCTTACTATTGCCATCAGCCCCCGGCCCCTTGCGTACACACACACACACTCTGTACATGCTAAGATGCACCCACCTGCTTGTAAGTGAAGGTGGAGTTGAGGCTGAGCCAGTAGGTGAATGACACACCGGTCTTGGTGCTCTTGGGGCGCAGGGAGCCCTGGCGCAGTGTGAAGGTCTTGAGAGCGGCTGTGCCAGTTGCCAGTGCCTGGAGCGGCAGACCACCAACAGGTGCACAACACATGGTTAAGGTCGTGTGGCACCAGTGTTGGGGTATGTGATGTGGTGGCTTTATCGACGGGTGAGGGAGCGCCAACACTCCACCTTTCACAAAACCTGGACCAGAGCTGACTACAACTCCTGCCCTGCATAGCCGCACGACGTGCACGTTTCCAGCAACCGCACATACATTTACAGTACCAGACCATTCCTACCGTCACTGGCTTGGACGGCGTCTGGGCCCAGTTGGAGGCAAAGGATGCAGTAAGGGCTGAGGGCGCGCTGGCTGCATACCCGATGGTGATGGAGTAAGTGCTCCACACCTGCAGGCGGGCACAAGAATCATCTTGATGACTTGGGCTCGGATGTCGATGCAACGACCGGCCAGCAGCAGTGATGGGCGGCATGGTTCTGATCCCCGTATGCCACACATGACGCCCAGGGAATGCCCAAATCTAATCTACATGGACTGCGGACCCTCCACCTCCCCGCCTGGCCTGCCTTCTTCCCTGGACTGTTCTGCTTCCCCCCTTCGGCACACGCACCACATTGCTGAGGAAGGGCTGGTAGTATGCCTCCTTAGATGACAGCCGGAACCCAATGGCCTTGACCACCACCTGTGCCGTGCTCTTGGTCACCGACCGCTTCATCATGTCTGCACTGAACACGATCTGCATGCGCATAGCTGCGGTGCCAAACACGGCCCCGCCATCCACTGTAGCCCCGTGCACTGTGGTAGTCAGGGAATCTGGTAGGTAGGCGGAGCCCACAGGCTGAGGTGGTGGGGGAGGTGGGGGCGGGCTGTGACTGCTGGCTGGCGCAGCAGGCTCCCTGCAACCATGGACACATGGCACATTGAGCAGATCATCAATGATACATGCGGGAGGATTGAGAGCAGGTTGGGCTGCTTGAGCACCACGCAACCCATCCATCGCCATGGAAGCCACCTGTCAACAGTCATCTGACGCTGTTGGGGTCATGGCAAGCATGAGGGGCGTGCCTGACCGTGCAGATGCTTTCCCAGTGTACACGAAAACCGCAGGCACCAAGCACAGCATGGGAAGCAGGCACAGGCACAGGCAGGTGAGGCACAGGCGCACCTGGGTGCAGGAGGTTCAGGTGGCATGGGTGCATCAGGCGGGGCCATGGGCTCGCTGGGAGCACCAGGCTCGGAGGGTGCAGGGGGTGATGGTGGGGGGCAGCACATGCCAGCAATGCTCTTGCCGCTCGTGATGCGGCAGCCGTACATCTGCGTTGGCAATAATAAGACAGTCGGGGGCTCCATCCACCTCACAATCTGAAACAACCATACAGGAGGCTCTTCATCTTGCACAGCCGTACACATGCTGCCAGGTATGGCACCCTCGCCAGTACCCGGTGACAGCGGTCAGGCAGCAGCAGCAAAGCAAACACCAAGGCGTTTTTGACAGTTGTGTATGTCCCGTGCCTCTCAGTTGCAGCAAAGGTTGCACAGCACCACAACACCCAGCCCTAACCTGAGCACCCCAGCAATGTGAAGCCAGCATACATGCGGGTATATGTAACCTTGGCAAATGTGGCTCGCAGCACGTACAACACTGTTGCAAGGACGTACAGCACTGTTGCAAGGAACCGACGTCCTAAACTTAAACGGCTCCCCAAAGGCTCCTCAACTACTCACCTGGTCACCCAGGTCAGAGCCCTTGATCGCGATGACTGTGGCACCACATGGTGGGCCGCTGGATCCCTTGACCATCGAGGTCACTGCAGCACACGCACGCAGGTGCAGGGCCCATCAACTGGCACGCACTGAGTTTGGTGGCCAAGGCTACACAATGGGCACAACGCTGCACCTGCGCTGCGCTGTCTGCATCGCGTGTGCGCCACCCATTTGGACTGCATGCAGCCTACGTGCTCATGATGAGCCCCATACCCTGCATGAGTGCGCTGCCACCCCAAGCCTGCCAAACCATGCACAGCCAGCCATGAAGGCATGGGGTGGTGAGCCGCACCTGCTGTGTCCATGGCAAAGTACACCATGCGCGACGCAAAGGGTGAGGCCACGGTGAAGGTGATGGTCACGCGGTATGGCGTCTGCATCGTGCATGACAGCGCGGCCTTGCTCTGCGCGGGCACCGTTTGCCTGCGCTCACAAGACCGTCCATCAGGAACATGGTTTGCGTTAATGACGCGATTGAGTGCAGCTGGATGCTTGCCTTTGCAAGTGTGGCAGCCATGACACAGCGCAGTACAAAGCCTGTTGTGCCAGCCCCACGAGGGTACTGAAACATGGCACACTGGTGGACCAGTGCACAGAACAACCCTGCAGTAGTGTGGATACAGCGTGGCTTGCATGCTGAGCGGCTGCGTTTGTGCTTGAGTGCATCATGCGCCGCACAAGCGCACCTGTCCACACCCGTAGACACCATGGCCGCATACAGGGCATCCACCATGCCGGTGCACGTGACAGCACGCGCATTCACACCCACACCACCCGCCAGCGCTGCGGCTGAACTGCTTGTATCATTCGTGTCATCACGGCCTGAGATGGTACCACCTGATGTGTCAATCACAGCGGACATGGTTACAGCTGCAGGAGGAGGAGGTGAGGGGGAAGGAGGCGGTGGGGGCGGCGGGGAG
>QAXD01000052.1:323268-355872 GCA_004335575.1 Haematococcus sp. NG2
AGAGACAGAGGCTGCGGAGGTGGTTTGGGTGGACGCGGTGGGGGCTTGGGTGGCCTTGGGGGAGACTTGGGCGGCTTGGGAGGCTTTGGGGGGCTTGGAGGGTTAGGGGGTGAGGGCGGCTGTGGTGGGAGGGGCGTGCCTGGGGGCTGCGGCGGTGCTGGCGGCTGCGGCATGCGCGGTGGCGCTGCGTCGGTCCCACTGATCTTCAGAAGGGACACGGCCAAGTTGGGGCAGCACGCCTTGGCTGCTGTGACACCCATCAGCGTTGTCTGTATGGTTGTGGCGGTGTTGTTGTACCGCAGCAGTCGTGATGGGTCGTCACATTTGGACGCGTTGCGTATGTGCACGCAGATGCCTGGGCTGCCCTTCTGCAGCAGGCCGGCCTGATACTTGCCAAGGCCTGAGACCTTGAGCAAAAGGTTCTCTGCATCCAGGCTGAAGTCAACCTTGGACATGTGCGCAGTCACGGCTGTGATGGCACCACCGCATGCCTCCTCTGCACATGGTAATGTAAAGTGTGATGTTAACCTAAGCTCAACTTACGAGAGCGGTGATGCCATCATGGCGTGTGGCTAAAATCTTGAGGGCTGTGGTTGTTGTTGGCGTGTTCACGTCAGCCTTCAGTGCTAGCCGAGTGCTGGAACTAGGCATGGAACATGCCGCTGGATGATGGTTATGAATTGAAGTGCAGTGCAGCCATATGGTTCAGCAGGCTCGCAGTTTGCATGCATGGCCACAGGGCAGTTTGTCTGACACGGCATGTTCCATTCATGCGCTGCGCTCTGCGCGCCATGCAGGCGCTCACCATACGGCAGGGTCAGGGCTGTCAGCTTGGCAGCAGGCTTGTCCTCAGCAACACAGCATGCGGAGGTGCCAGCCTTGCAGCGTGCCTCCGCCACCTTCACGCTGAACGTGAAGCACACCTTGTTATCCTTGACCGCATTGGTCAGTCGTATTGACGACGCGCCCTGTTTATTGTTGCATGTATTCGTGGGTCCTGCGGATTGTGGTGAACATGCGATAACGGTGTTCCATAGGCACCTTGATGTAGGCGTCCAAGGTGTCGTGTCATGCCGCCCCGCACACATTATGCTCCCAGGCATACACGCAGTCAAGACATGATGCCCTTTGCGTTGTTCACGAAGCTGGATGAAGCGGACTGTAGCACACCCGAGACGACCTGCGTGCTGCGCGCACCTGACTGAGCCACTGCGCTGTGTAACAGCAGCAGCGTCACAGCCACTAGCGTGGCTGGGTGGAAGCTGACCATGGGTGCGGTTAGAGTCGTGCCGAGCCCAGCATCCTGAAGAGTTCAGTCAGCTCTGTTACTGAGCTGTTAGAATGTGATCAACACCCCTGACAAGGGATAGGCCTTGCGTGAAAAGGACCTGTATTGACTCGTCCCTTGACCACCCTGATCGGAACTAAGATTGAAACCTCCTTTGCCAAGTGTGCAATTGACGCATGCACTTCACGATTCACACCAGAAGCACGACAAGTGTGGTGGCATGTTAGAACGAGGGGCCTGCGTGGACATGACACTTGATTGTTGTTGCAAAGGGGATTGATAGAGGCAATGCCTCCGAAGGATGCACTTGCCCCACCACCATCCAAACCACCGAATTACATCAAGAGCGTACCCGGATCATGGCTAGGTTTGCTCAAAGTGAAGGTGGATCACAGCGTGGTGTTGCTGCAGCCAAAGCGAGACCCCAAGGAGAAGGTGAGGGTGAAGAGGGGCACACTGCCATGCAACAAGCATGGCAATGGGCTTGCAGTGCCGACTGCACGGCGCTGCACTGCCACAGCCCTCGCGTCACATGCGGGTCCTGCTGCCCATGCGCGGCAGGTGCCGTCGCTGACACTCGACCTGCGCACGGGCCGCGCGGCGCTCGTGCATGGCACAGCCCCCATGCCAGATGACACTCCCACAGCTCTGGGCATCATTGGGCTCCTGCGGCTGGAGATGGGCGCAGTGCTGGTGCTCATCACAAAGGCCAAGCGGGTGCGAAAAGTTTACTGAACACAACCGTTGCAGTTGCCCTGACTTCAACACCGTGCGGTGTGGACATGCGAGGCAATGACAGGAGGTGGTGCTTGGGTCACTGTTTGTTGCCAGCAGCGGCAAGTAACATGACGACGGCTGTGTTGCACAACATGCGCACGTCTGCACAGCAACAAAAATGTGTGTGCTCGGCAGCACACAGCTGGGCCATGGGAGCTCCTTCCATGCCTGAACAGCACCCCCGGGCACCCTGGCATGCACCTCTTCATGCCCATGGCACGGCTGGCTGCAATGGCCTCAGGTGTGCACTTCTGCGCCTGCAGGTGTCAACCGCAGCGGATGCCCTGTACCATATCACCGAGACGCAGCTGATTGCACATGAGGCAGTCAAATCAACGGTGTCGGACCTAAAGTGCGTGCTGGCTGAATGAGCATGTGATTTTGCCAGAGGCTGTGTGTACTGCAGCAGGAGCAAAGTGCAGGAGCCTAAAGTGCAGGAGCAACAGGAAGGAGGATGTTGCCTTGTTTCAGATCACACAGCACCAACTTGGAAGGGATGTGCAAAGGCACATAAGTCCATAACTCGAGGGCCTCCTCGGAACCGCATACTGGGAAACTGTTGCTGAGCAACTCTGAGGTGGCCACGTGGCGGCACTGATGCCAAGCCGCCTGTTATCAGTGAAGTGAATATGCACTGTACTGCCTGGGTATCACGCAGGCTGGCAGCCCTACTCCAGGAGGCCCTGGATGCCAAGGAGGGAGGCGGTACACACCTGTACTTCTCACACAAGGCGTGTGACTGCATCTCACGCGTGTGCCCTTACTCACTCTTGTGTATGAAGCTGTGTCCAGTTGCACTTGCATGAGACCCTTCATGCCTTATTACTGCTGCCAGGCGCACTGCAATTCAATTAGATGAGTGAAGCGGAGCGATGAGTGTTCCGTGTGGTTGGTGGTGTTGGTGGCTATCTGCAGGCGGACATCACGCTGACATCACAGAGAGCCGCAGACGCAGCAGCGGCCAGGGCCGCAGCAGCAGCCAAGGGCAGTGGGGCCAAGGGCCCACCCCCACCCCACCCCTCTCCGTGGGCCAAGGCAGACCCTCGCTTCGTGTGGAACCACATGCTCGCACAGCCCCTGCTAGGTCGGTGTACTAGCTAGGGTGGTTTGCTCTTTGTATGCACCAGAGGCCACATTTCGTGCCTCATTTCTTAGTGCAGTGTCATGTGGAGGTGCTGCGTGCTGTTCAAAGGACATGCAGCACGGCCTCCACAGTGAGGCATATGGTGTAGGAGGCATAGGTTGTGCATGGGAACTGCTGATACCAGGGTGGGCTGCATGTGATGCACCATGGTGTGTGACCACCCCTGCCTTCAGCGACGGTAGCACACGCAAATGTGATGCACACAAACACGCATCGCAGACGCGGGCGCGGCTGCGTTCGTCACACCCATCATGGTTGGTTACGTGGGACAGGTGCGGCGCCCGTGCGTGTGCACATTCAATCTGGCTCGTTATGAATAAGGCATTGCTTGCTTTGATTCTTGGGGTTCTTGCGCACTGCACCCGGCCGGCGGCATAGTTGACCGTCATGTGGTGCTCATCACATGTGTTTAAAGATATGCCCAATCACTGCTGCTCACTTGTGTGCATGCTCGGCAGCCCATCAACCTGATGCTGCCGTTTAGGAGGAGCCACAGACGATGATGTTCAAAGCTCACCACATCTGACTCTGCCGTGCCTCAGGTGACCGGGGCGGTGCTGCGGCCTGGTGGTGGCGCACCAGCAGTGGAGGCGCGGGTCACGCTGTTTGGGCGTGTTGCGTGGGCGCGTGCAGGCACGCTGGCATGGCGGCAGGGTCTGGATGCGCAGGTGCGTAACAGTGGCACATTGACGTGCATAATCAGAGCTGGCTGTGCACACATACACTGTTGCCAAAGGTCTAGTGCTGCAAGATGTCTTGAGCTGCCTGAAGGGGACGGAAGGTGCCGCGGCAGCTGCACTTGTGAGCTTGCCTGGAGTAAATCCTCCTTCCAGAGTCGATCTGCAATGTGCACAGCTTGTGGGGTACTGGGGAGCTTACCCTGGCCACTCTGCCGGCGGGGTGCGCTTCACAGCGTATGTGTTTAAACACAAGAGTTGTGTTTGCCAATGCATGTTGACTACCGGTATGGGCTTTGACCTTCCAAAGTGGGGCCGCCTGTGACATCAAGTCTGATCCACTAAGAGCGGGACTGCCCCGACCGTACACCCTAGACCCTTTCAACCCTAGACCTTGCAACCCTACACTGTGAGCATATGGGCACCCTTCAAACCCTACACCGTGAGCATATGCTCCCATGCCTCAACCCAAATCACTGCAGGGCAACGTGGCCCATGAGGTGGAGGTGGAGGTGCGTGTGGTGCTAGCCCCACACCACGAGTCACACGTGGATGACGAGGACCTCTCACACTTGGATGACTTCCAGCAGGAGGCCTCAGCCGCTACTGCAGCAACTGCCGGTACTGCAGATGGTGACGCGGCCAGTGGCAGTGCAGCAGCTGCTGGCAGCAGTACAACAGGCAGTACATCAACTAATGCTACAGGCAGGACGGGCAAGGCGGCCGGCAGTGGAGACGCAGAGGAGGTGGTTGCGTCGTGGGTTGGGGCACGGTGCTCCATACCCCTGCTGTGGGCTGCCCCACCCAACATGGAGCCTAGGCCACGTGTGAAGACTCCAGCGGATACAGGGGCGCACACCAAGCCCTTCGCCGCGTTTGCAGCACGCATGGCAAAGCAGTACCAGGTGTGGTATACAGTAGCTTGCACTCATGGATGGGGTGTTGCTGCCACTCTGCCACTGTTGCGCAATGCATGGCACGTGCAGATTGTGCAGGGGCCAACTGGAGTTGCAAGGCCTTGCACGCACATCCTCACCTGTAAACTCGGCTTTGGCCCTCTTTGCGTGGCGTGCAGCTGTGCCATTGTTGTGTCTAGAGATTTGTTTTGCTTCTTGCATGGCGTGTACATGCTTTTGTTCCGCAGAGCTTGGCGCTGGTGCACGTGCCAGGCACTGGACCTGGGCAGGAGCTGTTGACAGGTCTGCTGGCTGAGGTGGCACAATCAGTTGAACTACCAACTGCTGCTAGCAGTACAGCTGCAGCTGCAGATGCTGGCACCCATACAAACCAGGCGCAGGTTGCGGCAGAGGCGGGCAAGGCAGGCAGTACAGCAGCAGGTGGGGCAGGCCCAGAGAAGAAGGGGAAGAAGGGATCATTGACTCTGAGTGGCACTGTTGGAGCAACTGGTGCAAATGCCCCACCCTTCAGTGTTTGGTGCGTGGCCCCAAGCGGGGGTCTGCAGCTGCTGGGGCCAGCTGCTGGGGCTAGCAGCAACAGCAGCAGCAGTACAGATGCTTGTGATGCTAGCCACAGCAGCGCAGCAGCGCTGGAACCAGTCTGCAAGGCACTAGTCGGGCAAGGAGTGTTGGAAGGGAGCATCGGACGTGAGGGGACGGGTGATGGCGCAGGCAGCAGCAGCAGCACTACCACGACAAACACAGGCAGTACAAACAGCGCACCAGGAGCAGCTGCAAGTGCACTGATCTCTGTGCCGGCAGCGCGGCGGCGCGCTTGTGCTGCGGTTTCAGCATTAGCAGCAGCAGCCGCACATGGCTTCTTCCTCCAAGTTGGGCGGCAGGTGCTGTCCCGCCAAAGCGGTACAGTGCTCCTCACGGGGCCCACACCTCTGGACATCACTCATTTGCTGCAGGCTGAGCAGGGTATGGGGTTCCTGGAGCAGCTGCTGCAGGGGCGGGGGTTGCTGGCAGAGGGCCAGACCTTGGACGCACTGGGTGGAGGGGCAGAGCTGGAGGAGGGGGTGAGGACCCTGTGGGCCAACTGTGGAGGTGTACTGGCTGATCAGGTGGGCGGTACGGCCTGACATGTGGCAGTACAGGCAGTGCATGGCATGTGGTGCGAGTTTGGTAGCATGTGGGCGGTTGAGCGTGCTGGCAGGTCCTGTTGGTGTCTTTATTGGGGCTTGTGACCGGCCAGGGACTGGCATGGGCTGCGCGCAGGGGGAACAGTAGGCCGCCTTTCTCTTTGTTGCACACCCCTTGACACCTGACGAAGCGTGTTGTACTTATGCTTTCTTATCTCAAAGTGCCTCTCTGGTGTCTTGGCCTGCAGATCGCGCGCAGTGGTTGCACATCTCACGGATTCATCATGGCAGGACCGCGTGCAAATGCAGTGGGGCTCATGAACGGGTGCGCCCCTTGCCGGTTGTGTGCCTGTTTAACATAACAGCGGCGTTCATCACTGCTGTCATGCATCTGCTTGTGGGTACACACGCTGCCTTTGAGGCCGGGACTGCCTGCTGGTGGGGTGGCCCATGTTGCCATCCAAGGACCACGTGTTGCATGCTGTGCACGTCATCCCCCCACCACCACCACCCCCGTCTGCCCCCACATCATCGCATCCCCCCCCCCAAAGACCCCACACACACCACCACCAATGCCCCTGGACCCTTTGTGCACGTCCCCGCTTCAGTCACACCTTCCTGTGAGTGCCGCTTCTGAGCTGACCCACCACTGTCTTTGTGCTGCCCACGCAGAGTGTTTGTGGGCGGTGTGCATGTGCAGCGGTACGGCTCGTGCACTTTCAACGATGCGCCACGCCAGGACGCGATGGACCTTCTCACTGGGGCACACAAGGTGAGCAGTACCGCTCCGACCTGGCTTCTTGCTTGCTGTCGTGGCGGCACTTGCATGTGGTCACCTGCTGATTAGGAGCGCATGTGGACTGTCCCAAGCCGGAGCAGTGCACTCGGTGGAACGCTCTACACGTCTACAGCAACAATTATCAAAGCTGCGAGCGCCTGCACATGATGGTGTGGTTGACTGGCGGTTGCTCCCACCTGCCTGCCGTGCAACAGGTGCAGCCAGGTGTGGCGGTGCTCATGAAGAAGCGCAACGCGTACATGACGCTTCAGCTGGCTGGCGTCTGCTTCTTCCTGGTGCTGCTGCAGGTGCGCCTTGGAATCGTTCCCCGCAGCTGTGGCAGCTGTGATGCCGGAGCAGCAGCACGCAGATGAGGGGCAGGGTCTGGGGGCACATACTTTTCAGGCCATGAAGCCGATGTACTGTTGTAGGCAAAAACGTACTGGACAGCCATGAGTGCTTGCTTTCCACGCTTTCATCTGATTTGCTAGCCCCTTCCTGACACCCTGTACTGCCTGTGCGCGCTGCTGCCGGTATTGGGCTGCAGATCGGGATGGTGGTCATCTGGCCAGGCAGTGTGGGTGATGTGTTGTACCAACTGGGCGTACCGCTGCTGGCGGGTGTACTGCTGACGGGCTTTGTGTGGTGGAGGGGTGAGGCATCAGTGCAGCAGCCCCAGCTGTGTGCAGATCTGGTGTGCCCCTGGCAGCGTTGACCAGCAACCTGGGATGCTAGATGCTCTAAGGCACGCAATGGAGCGTGCAATGCTGAGCAGCCCGTGACTGGCTGAAGGCTCGTGTAACATAAACTATGTGGTGTATATACCTAATCCTTCCAAGCAGTCACTAAGTAAGTCAGCTTCACCGGATGCAGTGTACTGAATGTTGAAGGGTATGGCGTGCAAGGGCTCCTTCCATGACTCAAGGTCTTGTGTGACCATAGGACCGTAAGGACCACATATCACAGCTGTGATGCAGTGTAATGCCATTCCTTCTGGGCTGTGTTCCGACAATTACATGAGATCAGCATGTCAGGCTTCAGCTTGCAGTGGAGGTGGCACATGTAAAGTCACACATTGCCCACATTGCCTACTTTATAGGCAAGCCATTCTTGCAGATCATGGTTGCAACATGAGTGGCAAGTCGACAACTGTCTAGTCCAACGATAGGAACTGACGCGCAGACAGAGGCCGGCTGATGGCTGATGCCCCGTCTAGACTGCCAGACAAACAAGAATTTCCATCCGCAACAAGGAAACTCCATCAGCATGCTTGTCAAGTGTAGGTGCACCCTGCCTTGAAGGGTGTAACCAGGATATTGATATCATACAACATGCACTGTAAGCGTGTGCTGTAATGTTTCGTCCTGCAAACTTCACCATATGTCGGTGCATGGCACAGCCTCCCCAGCAAGCACAACTTGCGCCCTGTGGCAATACAAGATACACACGTCACTTGCGTGCACGCTTTGTTGCATGCTTGATGCCTGATGATGAGGGGGCGAGGGCCTCAGCCGCTGCCTTGCGCTTGACTGCCCCCTCTGCTGCTGCCTCCTTGGCCGCTGTCTTGCGCCCCTTGGCAACTGGTGCAGGTGCTGGTGTGGGCTTGGAGGGGGCGGCCTGCACATGAGATTGAGTGAGAAGGCACAGTGCATTGAACGAGCAGAGTATTAATATCACAAGGTACTTGTGCAAGTCAGATTGTGGCTGGATGTAAAAGCCTGCTGCACAATACCTTGCGGCCACGTTTGGGAGCCGGCGCCTGCTCTTGCTCCTCCTCTTCTTCCTCCTCCTCCTCCTCCTCATCACTCCCACCCTCACTCTCCTCATCCAAATGGTCTTCATCGTCTGATGACTCAGACTGGTAACGCTCCTACAGTATGGTACAGTTTGTTGCAGCGCATTCTGTTTCAGCAGTGCATAAGCCAATGTCAGTCCTCAGACCCCGCCCTCGGGCCCCGCCCCTGGGTTACATACTGATAACTCTGGTACAATGAGCAGAGATCGCTCACAGTATACCGTACAATCATCAATGCACATGCAACAGAGCATAGCGCCACCATGGCAGCAGCACGGCACCATCCAAACCTCACCTCCTCATCCTCATCCTCCTCAGACTCAGCCTCAGGTTCCTCATCCACCACAGCCTTGCGTGCCTTGCCCTTGCCCTTGCCACCTGCCGCCACCTTGCCCTTGTCACCAGTGACCTTCTTGGGGGCTACAGCAGAGGCGGAGCTCTTGGCGCGCTTAGCTGCAGGCACTGCACACGGCAGCATACCAAACGAGCAGGCACATTCAGCATGGCCCAGTGGTGTGCTGCAGCAGTGGCTTGCGCACAGGGGGGAGCATGCAAGTGGGTTGTGCATGGAGTGCTGCAGGATGCGCAATGCAGCCGAGCACTCCCCGCAGCAATACACCTGCCGGCACTCAGCAAACAGCCACAGTCAGATGTCCAGCAAATCCCACACCATTGGACCCCATGCTAGCACGCACCCTCCTCCTCGTCTTCCTCCTCCTCTGCTGCCTCATCCTCCCGCTGCTCCTTTCCCACATCCTTCACCTGCTTGCTGCCGGTCCCCTTCTTGGCCGCCTGCGCGGTCCCCTTCTTATCGGCACTGGCCTTCCCCCTCTTGCCCTTTCCCTTCCCAGCCTGCTGGGCCCCCTTGGCCCCTGCAGCTGCATCCTGCTCATCAGCTGCTGCTGCCTCCCCCTGCCCTTCGCCCTCTGCAGGGGCCACCTCAGCCTGCTTAGCTGCTGCTGACTTCTTAGTGACCTTGGCAGGCACTGCCTCACCCTTCCTCGCACGGTACGCAGCCAGCTCAGATGTGTACCGCTCGTGGTCAGCTGCAGTACAGCCAGTACAGACCGCCAAGCGGCAGTGACTCAGTACACCCAGGCAGCAGTGGAGCAGCAGCAGTGTGCCTGAGCATCAGTCTCTGTGTGTGTTGGCTGAGCGCTTGGGTTTCCCAACAGCTAGCATACCAGCAGGCTCATGCATCCAGACCACAGGCTTTGATGGTGCACAAGCCCACAGTAACAACAGAGTGATCGGACCCATGTTGCTGCGGAACAACACCCTGATACACGTGCTCTTCGATGCCTGAGCTCACATGGCTATTGCAGCTGCACTTCACAGTTCGTGTCACGCACCAGCCGCCAGCTGCTCGTACTTGGACTTTGCCGTCTCACTCAGCTCAGCCCACTTGCCAGGCCCGGAGGGCCGCTTGCCGCGCGCTTTGCCTGCAAAAAACCATTATGTCCAGCCAGTGTGGGGTTGCACATAGGGATGACGCTAGGGATGCACGCCATGGGATTGAAGCTTGAAGCAACACACCAAGACCCAAGCTGTAGTGCCCTCTGCGAGCGCCAGCACTGTGCCCAGCGTCAGCACCAACAGCGGCCGTGATTATCACCTGAAAACTGAGCTCTGCATAACATCACAGCCAGCTGGCCATTCCCACACTCACCTGTGACCTCCTCATTGATGGCAGCACGCAGGGCAGACAGGGCCTTGCCAGTGACCTGGTCGCCAGGCACCCCACTGTCCACGTTTGCCTTGATTGCCTGCCATGCAGCGCACGTTGAGGAGCCAGAAGAGGAGCTCGCATAACGTTATGAGAGCAGGCACGGTGGGCCACACTGCCAGGAACAGCGGAGATATGCCAACAGCAAGACTGATGAGGTGAAGGGGTAGTGGGCAGTGCTCATGCACCTCACCTTCTGTAGCAGCTCCTCAGCGTAGAACTCCCATGCAGCACGCGCGCGCCGCGGCCGCAGCTCACGCTCCGCCTCCTGCTCCCAGCAATAACAGATGCCACAGGACACGATGTCCCAGATTGAGCAATGTTCATGGTGTTGTGCGGTTTTTTGGCCGTTGTCAGGAATGCGAGTAGGGCCGCCTACAGGTTCCTTCTGCCTCCCGGCCAGTGACCAAGTGAACAAGTGTTCCAGCAGCAGTGCAGGCCGCTGATGCATGTGCAACAGCTGCGTCCTGCACCACACAACTGCAGCTGCTATATCTTGTTCCAGCTATCATTTGGTTGTACCTTCTCAGCCGCTGCAGCATCTGTTGCATCGTTCGTCTCCTTGGGGGCACCCTTCAGACCTCCATCCTTGTATGACGCCTTCCTGGCCCAGCCTGGATGGAGTGTGGATCAGTAATGCAATGCATGATTGAGGAGGTGCTGAGCTGGTGTTCTGCCACATGCCCTTGCATGGTATGCATCTGGCATGCAAGCCCGATCTCTTGCGGCTGTCACCAGCAGCTGGCAACATGCAGCGTCATCAATGCCAACACAGCATGCAGCCACGACTGCTGACCCCTTATCAACTTGATGGTTTCAGAACACACTGGAGTTGACAGCGCGCTGCCACTGCACAGCATTAGTAAAGCTCATCGTGCATGGTGGAACAGTACATTAGAAACACCATGCAAACTCACCAACCACAGAGGCGTTTGGCAGACGCTCCTTGATGAGAACTTCCTTGCCATCAGCAAGACGCACAAAGGGCTTGGCCACCTGCTTGCCGAAGAAGGATGAGGGATCCTGCGAGTGGTCCCCAGACCCCACAGGTCAGGGCCTCAAGCGAACGCAAGATAGCAGCACGTCTTAATGCGTGTAAGCTGCAGGCACCTGCTCTTCTCGCAGCGCCACGGGCTCCCTTTGGGCTGGGGCCTGCTTGGAACCCTTCTTCGCGGTGGTCCGCTTGGATGTGCGGGACTTCTTATTAGTAGCCGGCAGCTCAAACGGGGTCTCAGGTACGTGGTCGATGAACGCAGCCATGATTTCAAACTTCGGAGATCAGGTTCAAAGTTAATCAACAATTCAGCGGCTGTTTAGGGTGGCAGACCGTCAGCAGGGAAGAAGAAGGCAGGCCCATTTTGTAGTTCACTGCAGGTCACTGATGGTGTGCCATGTGGCAGCGTGCACAGCACATGGCTCAGGTGTTGTAACCATGTAAGGCTCGACGACGCAGACAGAAGGCAGCTGGCCGTGCAGCCGTGCATCTGCCTAAGCACAGTGCTGCACCTGCTGCCACGTGTGCTTCTGAAGCGCTCCTGACCATTGTGTGTTTGGGCATGCAGAGCTTGTGTCAATGTGCGGTCGTATCTGTGGGTGGTGTTACATACCAGAACAATGACACCCTCATCCCCTCATTGCCTTGAATATCTCATACGCAAGCAAGCAAACTCATGCAGTAGTCGCTTCAGCTGCGCCTGGCTGCTGTGCGCCGCCTGCATGCGCCTGCTTCTCCCCGACTGCACTGCCATTGGCATCACCCTGCTCATCGCCCTGGGCCCTGGGGGCTGTGTTGCGGCGCTGATGCAAGTGCTTGCCATAGCCCCGGCCTTGTTGCCCTTGCCGCTGTTGCTGTGCAGCGCCGCGTTTCGGTTGCCATGGCTTACCACTGCCGCCTGAAAGCGTGGGTTTGAACACCCAGGCGATCTGCTTGCGGGGCAGGAGCTGCACTCGGAACACAAACCCGTTGCGGCCATCAATGCGTGGCGCAACTGTGTTCCTGAACACGGTGATGCCCAGCTTGTAGGGAGACCTGTCATTTGCCAGCCGCAGGTCTAGATATGCCAGCGCAGCATACATGAGCACAGACTGCGACATGTCTGCTCCCAGGAGCAGGGGCTTCAACCAGGGGCCGCCCTCGTGTGCTGCCGCTGCTTGGGTCGCACCTTGCCTGCTGCCAGTTGCACGCCCGCCTGTGGCAGTGCTGCCAACAGCAGTGGAGGATGTAGTGGCTGTAGTGGCTGCTGTGTCGTCATTGCCGTTGTTGTCCTGCTGCTGCTGCTGCTTGAAGGCGGATTGCGTGTCACCCCCGCCGCTGCTGCTTGCCCCTGGCAGTGCGCGCTCTGCATGCGCATGCGCCTGTCCAGCGACCTGCGCCATCAGCTGTGCGTGGATGCTGTCAGCCATGGCCAGCGCAGTATCAACAGACACGTAGGCGACGTTGCGCCACTGCCTGCGGATGTCCAACGAGAAGTCGAACATTTGGACACCAGCCCGTTCACGCAAGTCCACCTCAGGCGTCTCCACGGGCCGCATCCACGCCACCGGCTTAAACAGAGCAGCTGGGAGCCACGGCACAGGCTCACTTGCTGGCCCACCCTCCGCGCTGCTGACCCCTGGGCCTGTAAGACCCTCTGCCACGCCAGTGCCAGGCTGTGGCACAGCTACATTCTCTGCACTGCCATGTGTGCCGCCTGACATGTGCCTCAGGTGTGACGGTACTATGGCTGCCCCTTCTGTCTGCGTGCTGCTGGTGCGCGGAGGGGAGGTACGGGTGCGGAACGTGAAGGACAGGGCACTTTGGTGCTGGTTCAGGAACTGGTTGGCCAACGTTGCAGTCTTCAAGAACTTGAGGACCCCCAGCACAGAGCTAAATTCAACTGCTACCCGTTGCTCCTGGCGCAGCATGCGAGCCAGGCTGCCCGCGATGCTGCCAGCCGCCGTCTCGTTGGCCAAGCGAATGCCACGGAGACCATTCACCAGCAGGACCTCTGGCCGTGCTGCGTCACTTGTGCTAGGCCCGTCTTCCTGGGGAGCCGTCTGCTGCTTTTTCTTGGTCTTCGTTTGGTTCCTGCAAGAGAGTTGACGCATGTTTTGTTTGTAAAGGCCTCTTGGGTAGAAAGAAAGGACGATCCCGAGGAGCTGAATGCACGTCAGCGGATATCCACACACTTGATGACCATCTTCTGCAATGTTGACACAGGTTCCGCTGCAGCAGGTGCAGATGTCGCATGGCATCGTGCCAAGGGACGTGGCGCAGACATGGTATGGTGCAGCTGAGATTCATAACATGCTTGCCGTTTTAGTTTGCAAAAGCAGGTTGGCAGCCTGGGGGTATGGCCAGCCTGGCCCCCGCAAAGGTGGATAGAATGCAGTGCCATACTGACTGCAGACTTAAACTTAATGACGATGAAGAAGCCATACAGATCAACAACAAAAGATGAGGGAGTGTGTCCCTGCCTTAAAGTCGATGTGTGATTATGAGTCAAGGTGATTATAGGCCATCAGCTCCTATACGCACCGTGCCGCACCACGTACCGTGCGTGCCTCGTGTGTTTTTTTGTTTGGGATTCAAGAGAAGATTCAACGCCCATCATTAACATGGGCATTGGCAACAGTTAGCTGACAATTCAACGCTCAGCCACGAAAAAATGCCCAAACAGCGAGAAGCGGTCCTGGAAGCCACCTCGACTGGTGACCAGGTCGCCACTGCGCGTATCAGCCTCACAGGAACTGAACGCATGGACGAGGATGGCTCTCGGAACTCGGCAAACAGCACAGCCTTGAGAAGATGCCTTGGTGCACGCGAACAGGTGAAAGCTGTTCACCACCACTGACCACGTACACACCTATGCATGCATACCCTGCATTACGCGAGGCACTACCAAGGCACTGTATGCACGCTGGTTTTCTCACTGCTTGTTTAGAAACAGCCCCATGTGCATGTGTTTCCCATGATGCAAGCCCAACATGCTCCTACTCATCATGCGCGCATCGTGTGCTCCTGCTCCACAGCTGTCGGACAGCTTCAAGTTTGCACCGGGCCCTGCTGTGGAAGCAGGCGAGGACCGGCATACCCCAATGTTCCGCAGCACTGCTGGACCAGAAGCCCCTGTACTCCAGCGCAGTGCACGCAGCTCAGGCAGCGGCCGCACGTCTGGCAGTGGCAATGGCCACGCCTCTGCGAGCGGCAGCGGCCGCCTCGCATTCCCCGTGGGCACGGGCACCACCTTGTCCCACGACCCGGGTTCAAATCCTGGCGCCCCGAGCGTTTTTCAGAACGGCAGCTCATGTGGGTCCCTCAATGGGCTGTCTGGGCTGGCAGAGTCAGGGGAGCGCATGTACTTGGTTCTGCCAGAGGATGAGGGCGAGCCCGACCGTGATGCCCCCTCGGCTGGCGGCATCACCGGCACAGATGGCAAGGAGACCCCTGGCGAGCGATCGCTGGTGCGTGAGGACAGCAACGAGGAGCGCTCCAGTTTCTCCCGCTCCACTGCGCAGCGCTACTCGCGGTCCAAGGACGGCACAGGCGGCCAGGGCCAGGGCCCACAGGACGATACAGCCCTGCTGCAGGTGAAGGACATGTGCTTGTCCCTGTACCCAGCATTGTGTATGGCCTGACCGGTGTTTGCAATCGTGAGCCGCGCATTGGTGCCCCTCACCTGCTGCCTCATGTCCCTCTGGCCGTCATTCTGGACTAGATTCACGTGCATTACCTTGCACACACCGATGCATGTATGATCAACAAGCTGTACTCCATGCAGCACCTGTCATAGACCCCAGCTCTTATGCATAAGTACCACCTCTCACACTGCATGGATGCGTTATGCGTGCACAACAGGAGCTTGAAGGGCTGCTGGAGGCAGCGCGCCATGCGCAACTGGCTGTCAAGGCCGCGCGCGCGGGAAGTGGCGGCCGCGGCAGCATGGCGCAGCATTCGCTGCCACATGCTTCCACCATGGTGCGGCCCACAGCTGGCAGCGTGGCCTCCATGCCCCGGTGGCCTGGGCAGGGGCACATGGGTGGGCATCAAACGCAGTCTCAGCATCACCTGCCAACCTCGGTGCCCCAGCTGCAACTGCCCGCCTCTGCTTCCCTGCCCCTGGCAGCCATGGCGATGGCAGTGGCAAGCACCATGGCGCAAGCCGGCAACGCCTTTCACTATGAAGCAGATGTGGGGCCCTGGGGTGATGCAGCAGGGGAGGGAGCAGGAGCAAATGCATGGGCAGCTGGGCCGGATGGATCTACTGGCCCTGCACCCGCCGCCTCCATCTCTGCTGCCCAGCTGCCGCTACCGTCGCTGGGGAGCAATGCGTGGGCACCAGCCAGATCGCAAGCAGGCACGGGCGCAGGGCATGGCGCACCGCCTGGCCTGAACGCGCGCGCGCACAGTGCGGTGAGCGCGCCGCAGCAGTCCTTCGAGATGGCCCGGGGCAGCAGCGCCTCGTACGCGCAGCAGGCTCTGCAGCAGCAGCAGCAGCAGTACGCAGGCAGGACAGGGTCGTCGGCCGCGCAGGCACCTTCCCTCCCGGATGGCATGTCCGAGTCAATGTCGTACGTGACAGAGGGGGGTACAGCGGGGGGCACCGCCAGCAGCTACCCCGACTTGTACGATTTCTCAGAGGAGGGGCCGTCCAGGGGCCCCTCTGAGGCCCAGCTGCACCATGCCCCCGTCAGCCTGGACACCTTCCTCACCTCTGCACCTCCCACGTCCACCGCACTCCTGCCCCAGGAGCATGCTGCGACTGCGGCTGGAGTGCCAGGGCCGCCTGCTGCGCAAGGGGGTGGCACAGGCAGGCCACACCAGCGTCGGCCACCACCCCACCTCCAGCTGCAGCTCGCGCCCGACCACACCTCGCCCCTATCCCCTGGCCACGTAGCACCCAGTACCGGCCGCACCCCCACCACCAGCTCCCACCAGCTGTCCCCATTTGCTCGCTTCAAGCTGGGCAGCGACGTGCTGGGCTCGGCCGCACCCTCAGAGGATGGGGGCAGCGCCGGCCGTGGCGGGGGTGCCAGCAACGCTGCCAGTGCAGCAGAGGTGGCATTCAGCAACATGGCCCTGTCCAGTGCACAGGCGAAAGCCTCCCCAGTGAGCAGGATGGGATCACACGCTGCTGGGGCTGCAGGGACGGGGCCAGGCGCGTCCCCAGGCACGCCAAGCGCCCGCAGGTCACTCACTGAGCGGCCGCCTGCGCTCAGCGTGGGTGCGGGGTCACCTGAGACAGGCGGGGCAGGCGGTACGGGGGGCGGCAGGAGCCGGTCACAGCTGGTGTCCCTGGGCTCAGCCACAGGCCGCCACCCAGTGGGCCTGGGCCTCATCCCCCTGGCCCTGCGCGCGTTCCAGAGGCAGCGGCAGCGCGCCGGCTCGCGCATGGCGTCTGAGATTGGCGCTGCAGGCCCAGCTGTGCTTCAGCAGCAGCACTCAAGCACGTCCACCATCGTTGGTGGCAGCCCCGAGCAGCACGCCACCCTGTCCATCCCATCCCCCCGGCACACCTTCAGCCCCCCCAAGGCCCCCTCCTTCCTGTCCTCGCCCCGGCCGTCACTCCTGGCAAGCACCCAGCACGGTGCCCCCGCCGCACAGCTGGGCCCTGATGGTTTCAAGAAGCCGCCGGGCCTTGCACTGGGGGATGCTGTTGGTGGCGGCCTCAACATTGCAGTTGGCTCCATGGCTCTGGAGCGCGGCGAGTGGACGAGCCACGGGTGGGCTGCGACAGACGCGCCTGAACACAACGTGTACATTCCGCCCTCCCTCCCCCAAATCCATCCAGATGACCTGGTCAAGGTGTGGCCAGGGTTGAGGGCTTAGGGTCTGATAGTTTAGGGCTCAGCGTAGCTGGACTGTTTGGGCATAGTTAGGGGTTGGTGTAGTCAAGGTACTTAAAACATGAGAGTGAGGCGAGGATGAGAGCGTGGTGATGGGTGAGGGGCACATGCTTTTGTAAGCAGGTGGTGGGTGGATGAGGAGGAGCTTGTTGGATGGTGCGTAGCATTCAGATGCCGGAGCCAACACACCAACAGGCAAAGGCTGAGGGCATGCCTCTCTGTGCTGATGAGTGGTCCAAGCCATCGCTTCAACGTTTGTGTCGCCGTGCCTCACACATGCTTGCTGCCTTATGGCTGTGTGGCAGGTGCGTGAGCTGGGCCGCGGCTGCTTCGGCTCCGTGTGGCTGGCACGGTGGCGCGGGGTGGACGTGGCGCTGAAGGAGCACCACAGCGCGACAGACACGCAGCAGAATGAGGTGAGCGCTGCGCATTGACACCTATATATGACACCTATACACACATGGCACCCTCAGACCTGTGCACTGTCTGTTTGAACCGTCCATGCGCGGATGGTGGCGCACACAATGGGTTGACAGCTTGACGCTAGTGGCTTCCACAGAAAGGTCACAGGATCACAGATCGTACATGCATGGCACCCAGAGGATACTCGGCGGTGTTGATGTGAATGATGCCTGCTGGCCGTGCACCTTGCACACCATGGCTCTCTAAACTCTGCCCACATCTTCCTTGCACTGCATGCCGTGCCACCTCACGAGGTGCACCTGTCCCTGTACCCTACCTACCCTGCACCCTGCCCTACCCTACCCTAACCAATGTAACCATACATCCTGTGCTGCCCTAACCATACTCGCTAAGGACTCTAACCATACAGCCCTGTTCGCACCACGCCAGATGTTCCGGGAGGCAGAGAACCTGTCGCTGCTGCGCCACCCCTGCGTGATCACCTGCTACGGCATCGTTACCGCCAGCCCAGATTGCTACGCGACGGTGTGCGAGTACGTGCGGATGGGGTCGCTGCGGCGGGGGCTGCAGAAGCTGGCGGACCAGGTGTGGCACGCATGAGATCAGGTCATGCAGGTCATGCAGTATCTGCAGATTGTGCAGTTCCATTGGTTTGCCACCAGGTCCGAGCGCGGTGCATGCCTGGTTAGCACCAGTGTTGTGTTGGGTGCACAGCGCTGGGTTGTGCAGTTGCACGCAGCAGGCCGGCAGAGATGGAACCTCTACTGACAATGTCGCACAATCCACAAACTTATCCGTCATGAAGGCGGTGTAACACGGCACGGCACCCTGCCGTTTTTGTTTTGCCACATACACAGCTGCAGCATCACCCCTCAGCCCTCGCACAATGATTCTGATGTGCTGTCTTTGCATGACCCACCACGTGTGCTGCAGGGCATCACCGCGCGCCGCCTGAAAGCAGCCATCGCGCTGCAAGCTGCGCGTGGGATGGAGTACCTGCACAGCCAGGGCGTGGTCCACTTCGACCTCAAGTGTGACAACTTGTTGTGTGACCTGCGTGACCTCCTGCGCCCTGTGGTTAAGGTGCGTGGTACATCACAGCCACACATCACACCACACTTGTACAGGCATCCGTCACTTGCTCTGTGCTGTCGCGCATGCAGCATGACCACAGGGTAAGCGCACGCCTGCAAGTGCGTTGACGTGATTGGGCGCTGCCATTCCATCCTGCAACCCTCGTCCAGTCGTGTGCGTTATGCATAATCCTGCATTGGTTCAATTCTTGATCCTGCTGACATGTGCGCGGCAGTCACCACCTCATACATCACACATGCAACATTCTCTCCCACCGTCGCTCGCTTGCCACAAGTGAAATCCCAAGAACAATGCACTCTCCCTCCCCTCCCGCAGATTGGGGACATGGGCCTGTCCGTGTCCAAGCACGGCTCAGGCGGGGGCAACGTGAGCGCGGGCGCCATGCGCGGCACACTGCCCTGGATGGCGCCTGAGCTCTTCCCAGGGGGCGGCCTGATTGGGCCAGGCGCGGCGAATGGCTCCGTACTGCCGGGCACGCCGCGGATCGGGTGCAGGACGCCGCGGGGTGGCGGGCGCTTGGGGTCCGTGATTGCTAGCACACCCTCAACCCGGGGCTCCCCGCCTGCGGCTGGGGGGTGGGCGACGCCGGGGGCCAAGCGTGGTGGGGCGGGGCGGGGGTTGGGGGCGGGGGCCAGAAGGAGGAGCGGCTCCCCTGGGAAGAGGATGAGGACAACACAGCATCCTCTGCGGCAGACAGGGCGGGCAGTGGCGGTGGGGAGAACGGTGGGGGCGAAAACGGGGAGGAGGATGACCTGTGCAGCTACGTGACGGAGAAGGTGGATGTGTTTTCCTTTGGTGTGTGCCTTTGGGAGATCTGGACCCTGGGGCAGCCTCCGTACGCAGATGTGCCCCTGCCCCAGCTGCTGCCAGGCATCACATCTGGGTCCCTGAGACCCACTGTGCCTTCAGACTGTGACCCTGACTGGGCTGCACTCATGCAGGTGGGTCTGGCTTGGGTGGTCGGTAGGTCAATCAGTCGTTTACTTGGTCGTTTGGTTGTTTGGCACTTTCGGCTGCTCTAGAAGAACAACCTGCATCTGGTAAAGGAATGTCTGGAACATGCCCCCCTATGTCCATACAGCACAAACCTGTGCATGTCAGCGACCGGGCATGCGGACACAGTTGCCACAGGTCATCACCTGTACCCTTTTCCGTGGTTCGCTCAGCTCCTTGCTCACTCACTGATGTTCTGACTGGGTGACCCAACAATAGACTGACTGGGCTGACCTGGCTAACGGCATGATTGGGTGCAGGAATGCTGGGCAGCCAACCCTGCCGCCCGTCCCTCCTTCTCCCAAGTTGCCGACAGGCTGGAGGCTATGGCAGCACGTTGGGCCGCACGCCCAGCACCCCTGCAGTCAGCGTCCTTCGTGGTGCTGCAGCGCCAGGTGCGTCAAACCCTGAAAACTAGAGCTGAAGGCATCTGGCATGTATGCCATCATTTCCTGCGCACCTGCAGTCTCAGCCATGGCCTGGGTCGTGCGTGCTGCTCGCTGCCCCCGCGCTGGTGCGTGGTATGTTTACCTCTTTGTGTGCATGTGTGGTTTTGTTGTGCGCAGGGCTCCGACCACTTGGTACCTCCCGGAGCCATCTCATCTGATGGCCGGCATGCACACGCGGGCAGCCGTGCAGCCGCTGCAGCCGCTGCCGTGGCAGCCGCACTTGGGCCAGGCACATACGACAGCCGTGCCAGCCCTCTCAGCAGTGCAGGGAGCTGTGGGGTTGGGGAGGCACGTGGGGTGGGGGGCACCCCCACTGGCGGGCTCCCCACTCCGGGCGGTGTCTTTACACCTGCCCCGCTCACCCGGACCCCTCGTGCGTCTGACCTGGATGCTGGTGCATCAGGCGGGCAGACCAGCGGCAACGGTAGTCTGACAGGCAGCCAGTTTGCCCGCACGTCTGGCGGCAGGATGGTCTCGGAGGGCTGGCCCTCACAGGCCTCATCGCCGCCGCCGCTGTTGCAGCTGTCCCTGCCACCGCACACGACAGCGCCACAGCTGCAGCAGCAGGAGGATCAGGCTGCAGTGCCCCTCCCTGGCTTGCCCCCTGATACGCTGCGCCCGGCAAACCCCTGAAGCGGCTGAAGGCACCCCTTTGATGCAGCTGCCAAGCCTCCAAGCCTTGTGTAAGTCCTCAGGAATTGAATGGGAAAGAGCGTCATTTCCATCAGGCCGCCCCTCGACCTCAGCCCCCCTCACACACATCCCAAAGGGTCGTGTTGCAAGGAGGTGTGAGGAGTGTGAGGTGCGCAGATAAGATTTTCACAAATGAGAGCCCAGCTGCAGTGATTGGAGGTCAGTTTGCTTCATCAAGAGATGAGACAGGAGGTACATACAGTAGATAACTTGAGCAAGAGCCTGTGGTCTGGCACCAAGGATCATCTAGGCAGTGCCTGTGTCTCTTGCAGCATTGCGGCTGCCCTCCTCGTGGTGCTTGACTGCATGCTGGCGTGATGCACTGCCTGGCGTGCCATGCATGATGGTGCACTGCCTTGGTGTGCTGACGCAGCATTGGCTTTTATAGCCTCCGGCCAGGTGCAAACAAACATCTGGGGCCCAAGCTCTCCTTTGAGTGACAGACGTCACATGTGCATACTGTATCCTCACCTTCCGCTGAAACCATAGTATGTGCGCAAGGCTGTGCATGGAGTATGTTCCAAGAGCCGTGTTTCACCCTTGTGTTCATGGTTTTTCTTGCTTGTTGGTTGGCTTGGGTCTTGCAAATGTGCCGTCAGCAGCAGACATGCAGCGCGTGATCTAGGGTGTGTGATCTTGTGTGATAATGTGTGATCAACTGCCAACACCTGCTGGAGATGTTCATGGTTCTAGGGGCTGCAAGTTTGAAGGTGGAGGCAGCAGGAGCACATAGCCCTGAAGCTGGGCAGCCTACCAGTGCACCTTCCAGCTTGTGGCTTCACAGTGCCGTCACATCAACCTTACTGCATCTGAGACCTGCTGAGACAGAGCTGGCACATGCTGGTATGATGCTGGTACTCGCGGTGATGTTTTCTTGAAACCAGGGGCGTATGCATGCAAGCATGTGTGCGTGTTTATTGATATAATGGCGCGTGCCTTGTATGGGGTGACGGGCGGCCATTGTTGCTTGGAGGAACAAATGGTGCAGCCGTTAGTGGTGTGGGCTGCATTAAGCAGCATGAGGACAGTCCATGCTGTACACCTGCATCCATCCTGCTCAGGGCTTCCTGCCTCAAGGGTTGGTAACAGGTACTCAATGGATGTTTATGGGGGCCCACATACACATGAAGGAGTGTGGAGCGCTGCACACTGGTATGCGGACAACACACAGCAGGTGCTGCAGGTCCTTGCTTCAGTGTTTGTGGGGCTTTGCTGAAGAGAGATTGGCGGAACAGAGCATTAGCGCTTGCGATGGGTCAAGTGCTTGCAGACGCTCTCGGTCGTCAAGGTTTGGAAGCTGCTTTGCAGTCGCTCCGGAACCTGCCAAAGCTCGTTCCATGGGGAAGAGGGGCACATTCGCTCGCTCTGTTGAAAGGCTTGCTTTGCCTGATTGCAAGGATATGGGTCTGCTAATGTGCGCCGCTCATGCTACATCAAACACCGTGGGAGCCAGAAGGTCACTTTCAGGCTGGGCAGAGTTACATGGAGCAGGTTGGTTGGTGACCCAAGCAGGAGCAGCCTGCATGGAAAGGATGGGTTGATGGCTTGCGGCCTGGACCGGGGTTAGCCTCCCTTGGTTGCACAGGCTGCCGTGTACAGAGTGTGCATATAGGTTGTATACAGGTAATGGGTGGAGCTTGTGGGCTGAGGGGGGTTGAAGCTGCCTAGATACAAAACATGTGATGTTTGATGTTTTGCACAGCACCAAGTCGTGCAATGCTGATGCCCTTGAGTGCATCTCACGGCTTGCATCAATGGGGCCAGCGGCCAGCACATGGCCATCTTCTGTGCCATCTTGGGTGTTTGGATTAGGCGTGTGATGGTGGTTGTGCCCAAGCACAGTATCCAGTGGTCGCAAGAGTCTAGTGGCCTGGTGTTACGTGCTTGCATGTTATAGCACAGCCCTTGCTGTGTTTCTCTGCCAAGGCTGGGCGTTCTTGGGTCATGGGTTGAAGCATTTAGGCATGAGCATGCGTGTTTGCTGTGTGTTCTGTGGCGCAGCTGCTGTGCATATGTGTACAGATGTAAGGTTATATGCTTATATCATCTCTCCCATA
This sequence comes from Haematococcus sp. NG2, assembly GCA_004335575.1. Taxonomy (NCBI): domain Eukaryota; kingdom Viridiplantae; phylum Chlorophyta; class Chlorophyceae; order Chlamydomonadales; family Haematococcaceae; genus Haematococcus; species Haematococcus sp. NG2. The sequence continues at coordinate 346,030 of QAXD01000052.1, forward strand.
ACTTTTCTGTGGCTGTGGTTGCAAACGCTTGCCCATGCTGCCTCTTACAGATCTGCTGACCCATCTCAGTCACTCGGACTAGCAGCATCCGCAGACGTGATAACAGCACGCCCTACTGCCATACACCCACTTGGTGCCTCCCAACGGTCATCGCCAGCAACTGACCCTTTTCAGTTCCATGAATATAGCCCGAACCCATATTCCCAGTGCACATTCCCTGCTTACATGCTTATTCAAACGCTGACCCAAAGCAGAGAACTCGTGGTCACAAAGGTCCGTATTCGAGGTCCGCAACTCAACTCAAAATCCAGAATAAATAACACACATTAACTGAGGCATTGTTGCAGCTTCACCAGCGCCAGCCCCTCCTCCATCTCATCCTGCACCAATGCTGCCTGAGCGGCCTTGTCCGCACGCCATGGGTTGCGCCCCGGTCCCAGCCCGTGCATGCGCTCACCTCTACGGTCACGGCCCCGCCCGCCCCACCGCCCCTGTTGCCGCCTGCCCTGCTGCTTGCGCCCGCCTTGCTGCTTCTCATTCCCCCCGTCAGCGCCGCTGCCTTTGTGATCATCTCTGCCCTTGGCATGGTAGCGGCGCTCGTACATGAGGATGGAGGCCTTGGTCTCAGGCGCTTCCCCCACAGGTGCCTCGCCTGGTAGGGGCCACGGGCCTGACACATGTAAGCGGTGTGTACGCGCGCGGGCAGCAGCCCGGCGGGCAGCAGCACGCTGCGCAATGCGGGATGTGATGAGGGTGAGGAAGGCGCGGTTGGTACGCTCGCGCTCGTTGTGCAGCTGCAAGAGGGCGTTGCCGACCGCGACCCAGGCGGCCTCCGCGGCCTCCTTGCTCTCCGCTGCGCACAACATGCGGTTGCGGAGATTAGGAAGCAAGAAGACCGGCAGGTAAAAGAAGTTGGCAACGCGTACTGTTCACCCAAAGATGTGTGCACAGCTGCAGGAGCTGCGACAAACGGCGCCTATAAGGGCCTTGCACCTGGTGCTGTCTGAAGAGGGGCACCTGCTGATGTGTGTGGCCTGCTGCCTATGCTGCAAAGAAACAGGATATGTCGATGGCCGGGGTTATCATGGCAGCTGACAACCACGTGATCTATTCGGCAGCGTACTGCCCAGCTGCTGTACTCGCACAGCTTGGTGCCAAAGCAGCACCCACCTCGTATCTCACAGATGGTCTGCACATCACAGAGTTGGTCTCTAGCTGGCTTGTAGAAAGAGATGCCCACCCCACACTGCTGCTCCAGCATGGCCAGCTTGCCTCGGCCACCCTTGCCAATCAGGTGAGGCACCTGCAATAGATAGGGTGGCACCATGATGATCAGACGGGACGCGAATAAAAATGGCAATCATACGGCGTCTCGCAGATGTCACGCACAGAGGAGCCTGCACATCCAAGCAGGTGAAGGCCGTATCTGCTGCTGTGCTGGTCCATGCAAATGGATGTCGCACATGCCATGCTGTGCATGATGGGAACAATGCGCAATGTCGCCCTGGTCAACATACCATTCGTGATTTCACCAGGGCACCATGCCGATGGCATGGCCATGTGTACTTGAACTGTGTGTACGGTTGGACGGAGGTGCTGCCTGCAGTGTCCTCCTCTTTTTGAGGCTCAGCCTCAGGCTCATGCTCTTGCTGAGCAGAAGGTGGCAGCAGGTCAAGGTGATCAGCTGTGTAGATCATGAGGGCCAGCTGTTGTGAGGTGGAAGGGGGTAGTTGAGACATCAGCTGTGTGGAAGCCGCTTGTGTGGGTGCTGACCATGAGGCCAGCTGCTGCTGCCACCACCTGCCAGGGCAGGAATCACAGGGTATGAAGCTGCAGGTTTGTGTGGCATTTCATGCAGTGAGTAACACCGCACACGCTGTCAGACGGCCCAGCCAAGCCTGGTGCCGCAGCTGTCAATGCTCGCTCGGCTTGCATGCCTGGCACCTTGCATGATGCAGGCCTGCAGCCATGCAACACCACATCCTCGGCGATGCGCCCGCACCTGTCCACCGTCTCTGCCGCGAACGCGCACTTTGCCCGCTCACACACGGAGGAGGCCTGTGATGGGGCTTGTGAGGAAGAGCAAGTGCACAAAAAAGGCCTCATGCCGAGGCTCATGATGCGGGACCTTAGATCCTTCTTGCCAGCACATAAGGCATTGAAGAAGCTCTCCAGTCGACGACGCTGCGCGCCAGTGTGCAGAACGCATGCTGAGCTGGCCATGGCAGGGGGCAGGAAAAGCCGATGCCTGTTCCACTGCCACGGCCGCTTGATGATTCGTAAACAGGCCGCTTGATGATGTGCAAACACAGCTGTATCAGGCTGATTATAAAGTTTTTCTCACACAGAACAGCTGCCGCGAAGCTACCTTGATCTGGCCTGATTGCAGGCCAGCGTGCCCCCCTCTATGGGATCTGTAGCACATCAGTAACTCTGCACAGAGTGCTGCTGCCTCATGCAGCCTCCTTGCAGAGCGTGCCACAACTAACGCTCAGCACACACAGCACACAAGTGTCCTCCGCTGGATTTGCTTTTGGTAAATGTCATTTACTTTACGTTGTTCATGACACACAAATCTTGAGCAGGCAGGCAGGAAACATGGCTCCACTTGATAAGAGCAACATCCGGTACTTCCTCAATCCCATGTGGGATAGCAGATCCGGTGGCTGTGTGATGCGCCTGGCTCCACAGGGCTACGCCATCCTTGCGCAGCATTTGAAAGTCTCTGGGGTGATACGCCACCCCAAACCCAATAGCTGTGTGCGCGTCCTTGCAATCATGAAACCGCGGGCTACGCCGGCAACTGGTGCAAATCTGAGCAACAGCATGATTGGAGCTTGGAGAGAGGAAGTTCTGGACCGGGTGTTGGCACAGTACAAGACTGTGGATGGGCTGATGGAAGCCATCAGACAGTACCGCAGCTCTTCTTTTCACAGCAAAGCCTTCAGTTTCCTGGTGGGGTAGGGCTGTATTATGGCATCTGTCACATGCCAACAGGTCATCATGTCCCTTTTCCATGACTGCATCGCAGGTGGAGCCTCCCGTAGCAGATGATGATGTGTCAGAGGCCGGTGCAGGCTTGGAGGCGGTGAATTACACCACGATGGCAGGCACCACCTCCTACCATGCAACCATGCCAGTCAAGCAGGAGGCGCAGGCAGCATGTCAAGAGGCGTGTGTGCGCCCTGAGGTGCGTGATGCTCGCACCACATATGTGTGCGCTCTTGTGCGTACGCCAGGCCGATTGCAACAGCACTGCCGCAACACCCACACAACCTGCACGGACCGCCAAGATTGCTGTGTTTGCCATGATTCATGGTGACCTGGGCTGATCACGACCATAATGCACTTGCAGATTGAGGATGGTGGGGGGCGCTCATGCTCTTGTGCTGGCCACACCACGCGCTCCACCTCCCCCACCATACCCAATCAGGCACAGGGCCCATGTCCAGCTGCAACACTGCCCACTCCCACCGCTGGCAACGACAGCAATGCTTCTTCAGGTCGCACAGAGGATGCCGCAGAGCGCGGTGAGGATGTGCTGCCCCCTGGTGCACCAGTCAAGGCGCCGGCGTTTCAGCAGGGCAGTATGGCACAGCCAGCGTCTGCGTCAGGAGGTGGTGTGGCAAGTAATGCTGCTGATGAGCGTGGCCATGACCTGGAGACCCCCTCTGCTGCACTGCTGCGACAGGAGCATACCAGCCTCAAGCACCTGGATGTCGAACTCAAATCCCAGGAAGCAATTGTGCGAAGACTGGAAGCCAAGCTGGAAGGAAAGCGTGCACGTGTGCAGGAGCTGGAGCAGCAGCGGGAGGTGAAGCGTGTGCGGGTGAGCAGCCTGGCGCAGGTGGTGGACATGGAAATGATGGAGGCCAAGCTGGTGGCCCAGCTGCGAAAGGTCCGAGATGATAAGCGGCAGCTGCAGCAGCAGCTGGAGGTCATGGCGGTGAGGGAAGATGAAGATGAGGGTGCGATGCAGGGCGAAGGCGTCGCATAACATCGGCTGGTGCATCTGTGGTACCATCCATTGCACGCCTGTAGCCCATAGTGTGGATGCTTGGATGTTCTTATGTTCATGAACATGAACATGTTCTTATGTAGTGGGAACTGATGCTCTGGGTTGATGCTGAAGCGCACGATGATGGCCGGGAAGGGCAGTGCCTGAGACGTTTCTTCTGATCCCGGTCGACGGGATTGGGAGCCAGATACCGCAGCACGCAGCAGCCGGCAGAGGAGGAGGCTGCATTCTCAAACTGTAAGCGACGACTGGCAGGTGCCAAGCGGTCATTACAAATAACAGCTGCCTTTCACATGCGACAGCCGCAGCTGACCCATGTCATGCGTCAACAGCACCCTGCATTACCCTCAGTTCACTACTTCAAGACTAGCAGCTGTTGTAATTAAGCATCCTGCCATCGCCCTCGTCTTCAGCACACCGTACTGCCATGAGCACTCCACATGCAATAGCACTGCTGCACCATGGTCAGTTTGGTGCATTCATGTGTATGTTCCATCAGCAAGGTTTCCAGCCACAAACCAAGACCCTCAACCTGCTGCATGCACACTGATGTTGTCCACCCAACACTGTAGTGCCCCTCATGCTTTCCGTCCTCTCCAGCCTCTACTCAGACGTGTATGCTGCAGCACAACACAGTCCCACCAAACACATATTGTGTGCCTTGCGAAGCGCCAGGCGATTATGGCCTTGATCATCCTGTCCACAATGCTACCAACATACCTGGTGCCTGAAAGAAATGGTTCCCATATACTATGGCAAGGACAACAGCCTGGCAGTGCCCGCAGTTCACGAGCTTCAAATACCCAGTCCCTCTTAGCACCAGTATGGCTGGTACCCGTGAAGCAGGACCTGAGGCTGAATCCACACAAGCTTTCTCCACCACAACAGGACGCAATGGGCCAATGGTCAATTGGCAGTGGCTGATGCCCAGACCTCACAACCGTAGCACCAGGTTCAGCTGCTGCACATCAAGACTGCACCCAAATGCGTCGTCATCATCGTTGGTGCTGTTCCCACTGCCTGCTGTTGGCGCCATCTCAAAGAGCAGCTTGGAAGGCAGCGTGACTGTGAGCTGCGTCCGTGCCTCGATCCCCAGGTGCTTGCCGAGGAACTGCCGACATGCAGGACAGCCACAGCAGTTTGCATCAGTTGCCATATGAGTTCTCATAAATTTCCCATACGTAGTTCCCATACAAACAAACAGGGCAAGCTGCAGGAAGTCAGGCACCCAACCTGTTGCTGCCCGACATCATCAAGGCAGACTGCAGGGCCTGTCAGGTCAATGTGCACATGCTGATCTCCAAGTGCCAGTCCAGCTGGTGCAGCACGAGAAGCACGCACCAACTTTGGTTTGAAGCGCACGGCATTCAGCTGCACAATCTCGGCGCCGCCTTGTCGGAACTCAAAGCCCACCCTGCAGTGTGGTACACCATGACAAGGTGATGCTGGCCGGTGCTCGCTGGTTGAGGCGAGATTGATCAGTGCCTCGCGTGAGGGAGTACTGTGGCGTTGTTCGCCTTCAACTGGCATGCCCCCGCTGGTTTTTACTGCTGCCCCAACAAGGGTGGCGAGCGCTCACCTGAACGCGGGGTTCCACGTTTGGCTCGTGCCATCATATGCCCAGCGCCCTGACGCGACAAAGAAACCAAGCTTGCCAACGCCTACCAGCGGCATGCTGAAGCGCTTCCTGTGTGGGCAGTTCAGGCCACAAGGTCACATCGGGCCGCACATCAGCACACTCATGCACATCCATGTCGAAGCAACATGCGCTGCTTTGCACGGACCTGCCCTTAAGTCTGGCTCCAGCAGAGCTGATGGCAACACGTGCACAATCTGTTGTTTCTGCTGCCATTGCTGCTGTTTCATTTCAGCGAGATCAGGTCACACCTGCATCCTGTGCTCACTGTATCTCACCTGTACTCAATCGCTTTCTGAGCAGGGTCATATGTGATCTTGCCATGCAACAGCACGTCCTTGCAGGAAAACTTGTGTGTGAAGCCGTGGTTGTGCAGGTTGTAGAATGCAGTGGCGCTGAACTTGACTGGGAACAGCTTGATGGTCTTCTTGATCTGCGAACATCAGTGCGATACAGTTCACAGCATGGTGTAAACATAATGCTCGTCGTCATGCCATCATGTCCCCAAGTCCACAGGTATTGTCATGACGGGCACACAGCACGATGGGGGAGATGCAATGCAGGCCTGGCTGTGATGGATGCATGCCACTGCATGAGCAGCGCTCATGGGACATGCATGCAACACATTCCTGGTGGTGTCATGTGGGAGCGCCCGGCCCAGCACGAGCCTGGGATTTTCCTCAACCGGCACAACCCGCTTCCACAAAACGCTTGGCCTTGATGTCAGCACGGAACCCAACTCGTGCTGCTGCCCATTCACCTTGATATTATCTATGTAGGACGCTCCATCGGAAGCCCACGTAAAGAACAGCTCGGGTTTCATTGTTATGACCTTTATGTGCTGGCACGACTAGTCGTGGCTAACCCATTGTGCAGATGTGGCACGCACAAACGCTCCTTTGCATCACACCGTAGTTTTGTCCAGCTCCGATGAGCCCTTCAGCAAGATTAGTTTGGAGCAACCGACAACGACCCGAGTATCGTCGTGTCACCTGATTACTTTGCTTGTGTGGTCTTTCTGCACGAGCACGTTCATGGAGCGAACCTGTTGTGATTGCGCAGGGTTTTAGGCACCACTGGTCCCTTTCTGTGTAAGCACTCAGTGATATCGAATTGGCACTGGTGGTATCGTCGTGCTGCAAGTCTCCACCTGGAGAATCATGATGTTGTTGTACCATGAAAGTCAAGTTGGTGCATTGTGCGGAGTGCACTGTCTGAACACACTGCTTCAAGGTCCTTACTTTTCGGAGCTCGATCTGGCGCAGGTGAGATCTGACTGCCAGGCCTGCTTGTCAATGTCTCATGTCATGCTGTATGCAACCAAATGGGCGTTGTGCATGGGGTCAAGACATGCATAAGGACCATCAGCAGGGGGCAGGCCGCTCATTCACACATGCCAGGCGACAGCCTGTGACAGCATTTCTGCATGCATGCGTCAGGTCACATCGATGCTGTACGTGCAGACCCTGAGCACGTTGACTGCTATGCATAAGCCATGTCGTGCATGGCATGGCTTGTCGTAGTGGTGCCATCCAATGCCAGCAGCTGGAGGCTCATTGCCTGTGTTCACGCCGCAGATTGCTCAGGAGCTGGATGCATTGGAGCGTGCACTACTGGGAGGGGAGGCACTTGGGGAGGCAGGCAATGTGGATGCATCTGGCATGTTCTCATCACAGGTGCCTGGGTGCGAACCTGTTGATCCTGCATGTTCAGAGTGTACTCTGGCAGCCCAAGCACTGATCTTGCACCGCCTCTTTACTGTCCTGTTCTTCCTTCTGCTCCCGTCCTGGCTTAGGTGCACCTGTCTTTCTAGTGGCGCTGCTGTGCTGCCGCTGCACACCATGGTTACCACCATGACTCCTTAAGCAACCTGAACCATGCAGCTCAGCATCCACATGCTCATCGTCCAGTTCGCACTGCGCTGTCGCATGGCTCCACTCCCCAACACCACATCATTCACCTCGCCCCTCACAACATCACAGTGGAGCCTGCACCATGCATTGCACGATCCTGCTCAAGCTCATGCCTCACAGTATAGTTATATGCTGTAGAGTTATCCTTTATCCGCCATCTGTACTCCCCCCACAACATAGGTGCTGTCCAAGGCGCTGGAGGTGTGGGGACTCACCGCCACCCCCATCACATCACCGGACATGCGCGGTGTGGCTGAGGAGCCGCAGCGTGAGGCCGCCTTCATCTGCAACCTAGAGGTGTGGCTGTGGAGGTGTGGATCAGGGTTGAAAGCTCAGGGTGTATGGTGCGGTGATGTTCTGCGCGGCTGGTTTGTGCCACGCGCTTGTCCTGCTGGTCCATATGGTGGCACTAGCCTGTGATGTGCTAGGGACATGGGGCGCGTGGTGGTGTCTTGCGGTGGTGGGAGATCCCCCTGTGCTGTGACAGAGAGCATGTGCTGGAGAGGGTTGGGGCGACAGGCATGGTTACATGCAACATGCAGCGTGAGAGAAGACAGTTCCCCTAGTGGGCCGCCAGCTGCATGCCTGGTGCATCGACTCCTGGCAGCATGCTGCGGCCTTGACTGTTGCTGATCACCTGCCCCACATGCCCTGCAGGAGCACTGGTTCACGATCCGGTCAGTGGACGGCGGATCGTGGTTCAACTTCAATTCCATCTACCCTGCGCCCGAGGTGTGCGCAGGTCACACATTATGACAGGATTCTGTTACCGTGTCGCCTGCGCCCTCAATAACCTGGTGCAAATGACGCAGTGTAGTGATTTTCAGCGCGAAGGAGAAGGAGGCTCCTGGTGCACACTGTGATTTGTACCCCTGCTGCATCCTTGCTTATGTGCAATGCATCGTACTGCACAGTACTGTGCTGTGCTGTGCTGCATGGCGCTGTACAGCACTGCATGGCATTGTGCTGCACTGCACTGTACTAATGGCACTAGAGTGCACTGCGAGCGCACGCGAACCTCAGCATGAACCATGCACACCCTGTCGCTGACCACGCTGCAGGCCCTGGGCACCTTCTACCTGGCTGCCTACCTGGCCGGCCTGAAGCAGCAGGGCTACACGGTGTATGTGATCCGAGGGCAGCTGCCACGCGTGCAGGCGCCTGCGGCGTCTGGCCCAGCAGGCAATGGCAGGTGGTGGACCGAGGAGCAGGTGAGGTTGTGGAGAAAGGGGAATCGCAGCAGCACATGGTCTTAGGGGGATACTGGCAGAGCGCACATAGTTGGAGCACTTTGGGGTTGGGGAGAGCCAGTAGTCTTAGTCTTTCATGGATGGCGTGCCTGCCAGCTTGTGCTGCCTGTGTCCTAACCATCTTAATTGCTGGTGCACTTGCTGCACAGGCCAAGGCGGCCCATGAGGCTGCAGCACAGACACGGCAGCGTGGCGTGGTGCGTGTGCCAGGGAGCATCAGTGGACTGGCCTCTGCACGCACAGACCCAGCACCTAGCACATGCGCTGGTTCTTGTCTTCCTCGTTCCTGAGATGATTCGCGTCTTGAGCCTCATACCTGGCATTTCTGGCACAGTTAGCATAATTCAAGAGGGCACGTTTTCATCGCGACGCCAGTATGAAAGGCATGCATGATTGAGCAGACATGCATACATGGGATGTTTGTGTCCTGATGTACAGTAGTATGTTATCTGGTTATCACTGCGCAGGTGGCCAATGCGCTAGAAGATGCACTGAACCGTGCAGCAGCTGGTGGTGGCACACTCACCCTTCGCTCGAAGCGCGCAGCACCAGGCAGGTCCACCCATCTGAGCTGCGCAGCTGCAGCTCGCACCACTTCACGATTAGTGGCTGTCAATCCTTTGGGTCCCTGTCGCAGGGCTGTCCTGGCTGGCTGTCTCTTGACCCCGCGATGCACGATTCTGCATCGTCTGCCTTGGTGGTGGTGACCATGACAGCCCACAGTACCTCGGCAAAGACACCCCCCTCCTGTGCCCTGCGTAGGGCCACCAGTAGGTGCGGACGCGGTAGACGACGATGACGACCCGGACCTGGCTCGTGCCATTGCCGCCAGCCTGGGCCACGACTTTGACGCGGGGCCGGGACCCAGTGCGCAGCCCGGGCCCTCGGCCGGCGCCGGTTTCGGAGGCGGGCGTGTGCGGGAGGTCGGGGGTGGTGCGGACCGTGCGCTGTGGGCGGGGATCGGGGGACTGGGGGGCGGGGCGCTGGCGGAGCGTGATGCTGACATGGACAGTGTGGGGGCTGTCT
>QAXD01000273.1:0-67793 GCA_004335575.1 Haematococcus sp. NG2
GGCCTCAAGCCTTACTTTGGACCCTTCTTTTCCTTTTTTATCTTTAAAACAGAACATAAACAAATCTAAATAGAAAAAAATTGAATAAATTTTGAATAAAATTCAACAAAGTTGAATTTTATAACGAAGTTGAATTTTATAATAAATGTTGTATAATTAATAATACGAAAAACTCTTCGAAAGAATAGTTTCTAAAACACTTTTAGATTTTTTATATTAGACTTTATTTCGAATCACTTGTATGAATATTGAATTAGTTCTTCAATTAGCATCTTTACTTTTAGTTGTAGCAGCAGGTCCACTTGTTGTAGTATTATTATCTATTCGTGGTGGTAACTTATAATAATAACAAAAATGACTTTGTCATTTTTGTTTAGCATTTTTACAACGTAAAATTTTTTAAATTTTAAAAATGTTTTAAAATGGATATTTATGTATATCCATTTTAAAACATTTTCCACTTTTTCGAAGGATTGATACAAAAAAGTCAAGATTAAATAGTGATTTGAAAAATGGATATTCATAATTTCACTTAGAAAATTTTACGAAGTAAAATTTTCTTTGATTCAATATTTAACAAAGTTAAATAAAAAAAACTTTACGATAAAAAATCTGTTATATGTTTGTAGTAACACATTGAAACGGCCTGAAAAAGAACGACTTATGGCGTTTTTAGACTATTTACTTTTCCTATCAAGAAAAGGAACTCATTTATATCTTCATTCTTTAAAATAAATGTTTTCAACGATCACTGAACGAAAGTTGAAAAATCGTTTCACCGAAGGTGCCTCCGGCAAAAAATCATAAGCGCTGATGGAGTCGGTCGAAACTAACAATCAGCGTAACTTTCTCACTCAAACTAAGTGAATAGGATTTCTCCAAAAATCATATAATGATTTTGATTTCTAAAAAACTGAAGAAACAACTCAAAGAAAACTATCATCCTAAAAAGATTCTGTATATAGATTATCTATAACTTGTAAAAAATAAGAAGATACTATAATATAGTTCTTAATACAGTAAGTCTTTCACAAAGACTACAAGAATCAACAAAGGGTTGCTAACTCAATGGTAGAGTACTCGGCTTTTAACCGATAAGTTCTGGGTTCGAGTCCCAGGTAACCCAAAAATTGAATTTATTTCATTGAGTGAAGAAAATTTTACTGCATAACATTTTCGAACGTCGAATATCGTAAAATATTCTAGTGTATAATATTCCAATTGGCCTGTGTACTCTTCGAGAAAAATGATGAATGATACTAACACGGACGGCGCTAAAGAAACTCGACGATTTTTACTATGGAAAAATCGTCGTTTGTGGCCGAATTTTCCGTCTATTACGGATATATTCGTGTGAAAAAAGACCTAAAAAATTTCTCTTTGTAGGTTAAAAATGACATCAATCGGAGTAACTTTGTCATTATATCATTTACAAAATGTAAGACGTAAAACTTCTTAATTTTATTAAGAAAATGAAATAGTATCTATGATTGACTTTGTAAATTGTATAGTAAAAACCATTTTACTTCGTATGAATCTAAAGAAAAATTTCTTTAGTTTGGTTTGAAATAAATTCTAAATGGTCTATTTGTTTATTTACTATTTCAAACCTATTGACAAAAAATAGAAAACATGATAAAATGAATTTATAACAAAAGCCTGCTTAGCTCAGTTGGTTAGAGCGTCCGTTTCATAAGCTGATTGTCACTAGTTCAAATCTAGTAGCAGGCAATAGAATGACTTTATGAGTTAAAGAATGAAAAAACCTGTTTCCCTGTTTATTAGAAAATATTTTGTCAAATAGTTTCAAAGAACAGCTGTAGAAGTGTTAGACAGATGTGTTATTCTAAAATAAAGAAACCTTCTTCTTTTTTTTTGTGAAAAACAATACATTAACCCTGTAACGAAAGATAAATGCTATAACTGAATAAATGACTAAACTATTTATTTCATGTAAAGAATCCCGAATTGAAAATAATAGAAATTTTTATGGATGTTTTTATTTAGGCCCTTTTGAAAGCGGTCAAAGCTTAACAATTGCTAACGCTTTAAGACGGACACTCTTATCCGAATGTTCAGGCTTAGCTATTGTATCTGTTTTAATTGAAAATGTTCATCATGAATATTCAACTTTACCTGGTGTACGTGATTCTGTTTTAGATATTTTATTGAATTTAAAAGAAATTGTTTTAAAGAAAACAAAAAATGTATACGGAATGTATAAGAAAAAAAGTATCTCTTCAGTATATGAAGGGGTTGGATCTACTTATTTTAAACCAGTCATTGGTTATCTTAAAGTAAGAGGTCCAGGAGTGATTCGAGCGAAAGATTTAAGATTACCTTCATCAGTTCAATGTGTCGATCCAAATCAATATATTGCAACGTTAAGTGATGATGGTTTGATTAATATGAAATTTATTATAATGGAAGGAAAAAATAATATTTTTGGCAATGTAACAAGAGATTCGGATTTATTAAATCAACGTCAGAAATTAATAAATGAATTAAAAATGTTAATGAAAGTCTCTGATCAAACACATACAAATTTAATGAAAAATGAATCTTCAAATTCAAAAAAAAGAGATAAAAGTGAAGAAAGCATTGTTCAAAAATCGTTTAAAGACAATTTATTTCAAAATTCAACACAATTATTTTTAGATGCCATTTTTAATCCTGTAACAAAAGTAAATTATGTTGTTGAAGTCAACGAAAACAAATTAGTCGAAAAATCAAGTAAAAAATATACATTAACTGAAGATATTACAAATTTAATGAACTCAAACAATGAATTAAAAAACGCATTTCCATTTTTATACAATTATTGCTCGCTTCGCCCAGCAAACGTCACGGACGACGCTTTTGGCGCTCATCATACAGGTACTATCGAAAAAAAGAGAGATAGTTTTCCTCAGAAAAAAACACCTATTGAAAATCAAAATAGAATTAGTGAGTTTGTAGATCATTTTTTACCATCTGGTTATACGGTCGCTCCCTCTTTTGAATCCAAGGTGGCTTTAACACAAAAAGGACTTTCTTCACGGGCGGTGCCTTCGGCAAAAGATGATTTTATGAATTTATATAGTTGTATTCAACCAGTTAAAAAAGAAAAACCAACAAATACAATTATTTTAGAAATTTGGACAAACGGTAGTTTACACCCACGAGAAGCATTAAAAACATCTTTTAATCATCTTGCCAATTTGTTTTTATTACTACAAAAAACAAAAACCGTATCTCCAATTTATAGAGATTGGTCTTCTTATAAAAATGTTTTAAACGCATTTAGTAATAAAAAAGGAACTACGGCAACAGAAAATTTCGTTGACGAAACGGAAGAAACGAGTATTGATGAAGTCAACACTCGTAAAGTTTATTTAAACATTACTAATGAAAAAGATAAAAAGTCTTTAGTGAGTTTGGAAAATAGTTCCGATCTAAGTAACATTGACAAAGCCAATGTTACAACTCCTCATTTAAACGATTTGAAACATTATAAAATTAGTACATTAAATATTTCTTTACGATCTTACACAAAATTAAAACGTGAAAAAATTAATACTATTGGTGATTTAATTCTAAAGTGGCCTGATATTTCTCATAAATTTGACAAAAAAGCAAGCAATGAAATTTTAAAATGTTTAAATGTAACATTGATGAAGTAAAAATGAATCAATCTTTTATCTGTATCACTATATAAGTTATACTTAAAGTGTATACAATTTTATATATTTAAGTTTGAATTTTTGTTTCATTTATATTTTATATTAACTTATTAACTTCATTAGAAATAAATTCTTATTTCTAATGAAGTTAACAGATTTTTTTTATTTTGATTGATAATCAAGAAAATTTTAGTGTTGCTGGACGAAGCCAGCAATTGGATCTAGGATATATCGCTTTTCTATTTCTAATCCTTTTTTGTATACACGACAAAATAAAATTTATTTAATAAGAATTTTTCAGGATATTAATTTTTATACAAAGTAAACATTTTATACAAGGTAATCAATTTGTTTAATAGTTTACTTTTTTTGTAAAATTTAAACTTCGTATAAAATTTATTTTAAGAATTTTAAACGAAGTTTAAAATCAGAAACAAAACTTTACGAGGTAAATTTTGTAAATAAAATTTCTTATTATAAATTCTTACTGTAGTAAAAGATTTACAATCATAAACGATTCGTCATTCATTTTTGAAAAAAAAAATCGGAGAGAGAGGGATTCGAACCCTCGGTACAAAAAATCTCTGTACAACGGATTAGCAATCAGCCGCTTTCGACCACTCAGCCATCTCTCCATGAATAAGGTTTATATTGTTATTTATTTTATCGTATTTTGTTTTAGATAGAAAGGACTTCAACAATCGTCTTCGCCAACAAACAACTAAATTGACATTGGAAATCGAATGAAAGTTACCATTCTAATTCGAATAAAAGTAAATATAACTGAAATAAAATCGTGAGTAAAATTTAACTTTGTTAAATTTTACTCACGATTTTATTTAGAAAAATGAAACGAAGTTTAAATTTTCTTCAGTGAGACTCACTCAACAAAATGAAAAAAGACGCGATTTTTTAAAAAAGAATATATCATTTTTAATACTAAAAAGTTTTTTATGAAATTTTTTAAGTAAACTATCCAATATTTTATATTTACAAAGGAAAAATAAGATATCGTAAACGATTTCGAAAGAATACTTTACGGAGTAAAGTATGATAAAAAGTCGTTTTGAGTAATATGAAACGAAGTTTCATATTATAAATTTCGAATTTGATAATTCTTGATTAAAAAATGTTTTCGATACAAATGACCCTTTTAACGTCCCGTCATTTTTAACCAGTTTTGAGCTTCAATATAGTTTGTTGGCGCTAGTCGAATAGCTTCTTTCCAATAATCCGCAGCTTTTTCAAATAAAATTTGCGAAATTTCAGATTGACCATTTTCAACAGCTTGCTCCCCGCGATAGTGATAGATAACGGCAATGTTATTTAATGCACTAGGAAGGGATGGATTACGTTCTAAAGCTTGGTAGTAATATTCTAGAGCTCGCCCATGTTCACCATTACTTGTGTGAATTAAACCAATGTTATAGAGAATATAACTTCTATCATAAGCATCAATTTCTAAACGCATTGCTTCATAATAATTTTGAAGAGCTTCCGCATATTCACCCTCTGCTTGTGCAGACATACCATTTCGATAATATGAGAAAGCTTGTTTTTCACGTTGTGATGTTGGCAATACCTTTAATAAAATATCAGCAACTACTGTAAACGTTTTATCAATAAAGTTATCGTTTCTTTGAGTACGTGGCATATTAGTAAAAAACAAAAAAGTAAATCTTAATCTTTCATAAAATTAAGATTAAGAAGATAAAAACAGTCTATTTTTTTAATAATTTTCAAAAGTAAAGTTTATTTTGAAATGTCATTATTGAGACAGTTTAACAAATGATAATGAGTGTCATATTTTTAAATCGAAATTTCGTTTAAATAAAATATATTTTATTTAAACGAAAAAAGAGAAAAATAAAAAATTATGAAACGTATAAAACTTTTATACTAAAAATGACATTATCGTATATTCACTTAGTGAATAGATTAATTACAGAACTTTACAATATAAAGTTTTGTGCGAATTAAATTTAAAGTTCGTAAAATAAAATTGAAAAGTTTTTGAAAAATCAACGACGCAACTTTTATAATTGAAAATATTTCTATATTGTCGGAAATAGTTTCATTTGTAAAGTCTTTATAATTTCTAATTTTCTATCGTAAACATTTTTAAGTAAAGTTTGTATAGTGGAAACTTTTTTACACAAGGTTTTTACCGTAAAAAATGTCATTTAATTTATAAAACTTCGTTTTAAAGTCGTTATAACTTTTCGTTTATAAAACTTTTTAAATATTCTATAAACCTTCAAGAGATACTTGAAGGAAATTTGCTAATTCTGAAGCTTGTTTTTCAATTTCTTTTAAAGTTAATGGTTCACCAATTCCTGTTAATGGAATTTCACGTTTACCTTTTAATTTTAAATAAATAGTACGTTGTGGATCCAAACCTTGCTTTAATTCAACTTTAATAGCTTCAACATCTTTTAATGAATAAGATAAATCAATACGACGATTTTTCCCAGGATAACCCCATCTAAAGATACGGATAAAGCCATCTTTTTTGTTAAATTCATTAAAACCGCCACCAACGTTCCAAAAAATTAAAAACCACCAATAAAAACTTAAAAGAAACCCTAAACTGCCATAAAATGACATTAATAATCCTTGGGGAAAAAATGCCACATCTTTGGCATTTAAAAAAGGAATAATATTAAATCCGTTGTAAGCCGAAATTCCACTTAATAGAAAACCAAATGAACCTAATAAAACAACGCAGGCCCACCAATAATTACTTGCGCGACGTTCACCAATAATAATATAACGTCGAATTGCATTTTGGACTTGTGGAGCCTTTGATAAAGAAGAACCTTTAGTTATTTTTTCATTAAACATGTTTTTTATTTTTACTCTAATACTTTTTTAACACCAATTTATTTTTCCATAAATTTTTACGATATTGAATATTTACGAAGTAAGTATTCAATAATGAATCATTTTTTACGTTATACGATTCTACGATATAAAACGTTTACTTTGTAAACGTTTTATATCGGATAGTTTACTTTGTAAACTATTCAACGTATAATCGTATCTAAATAGTTTCCTGAATAAGATTATACTACGTATAATCTTATTCAGGAAAGATTTTATAATAAATATTTTTCTTAACTCTATTTTATATCGATATATCAATTTTTACGAAGTAAAAATGTATTGACGATCTTATTTAAACATATCGTCGGAAAATATTTCACTCAAGTATCTATTTATTCGAATATATCTCTATACATAGTAAATAGAAAGAGAATAAACAATCTTTTCAATGGATAGTTGTTTATTCTATGAAAGGGCATTTCTTTTTTCTTCAGTTCACTATATATCGATAGATATAGAATTAACGTTTGTGGTATTGTGAAGCTTTACGTGCTTTCTTTAAACCATATTTTCTACGTTCTTTAACACGTGAATCTTGTGTTAAATAACCTTTATCTTTTAATTGTTTACGAATTTCGTCAGAAACCTGTTCAGTAATGTTTTCAGAGCCTTCACTTGAAAGTGTATTCCCTGTTGATAAATCACAAATCGCACGAGCTAAACCTAGTTTAATTGCTTCAGCTTGACCAACTAAACCACCGCCTTTTACTTTTACAATTGTATCTAATGTTTCAAAATTTACGCTCGTTCCTTTGTGACTATCGTTCACAGCTGTATTCATATCAACTGTTTCGTTTGTTTGTAACGTCGTTAAATGTGCACTTAATACAGTAAAAGGTGCTTTTACAGATAGAAGAGAACATGTATTATTATGTAAATATTGTTGGGCTGGAAGATTATTAATTAGAAATTGACCAGTTCCTTTTACAATTTGAACTTGAGCAACTGCTTCTTTTCTTCGACCAACACCGCGAGCTAAAATTTCCATTTGATAACAAAATAAAAAACCATCTATATAAAAAATTAAAAACTTAACGTAAGTTTATTTTAAATATATTCAATTATTTATAGATTTTTAGTTCAACTCAAAAATTGTGTAAAGAAAAATCATGAATAAATTTTAAAAATCTAAAAAACTCTTGATCTTTATATATAGAGGATTCTATGTTAGGTTCTTTTGTTTCGCTTTATAACATTCTTTAAAAAATTAAGTCTGTTTTTAACAATTCTTTTTTTAAACAATTAACTCGAGAGTCTGGACTGTCTCAACGAAGTCACCTACAGTCAACTGTCGGCGACGACTCGATCAACGATATTCCCTAAGTGATTATCGTCGTTTGTGATCTAGTTCTATAGTCTTTTGCACACTCCTCTGATCGACAAAATCAAAAAAGTGAATTGACCAGTCCTAGCAAAACTGTCTGGACTTCAAAGGACTTTATCCAGTCACAATCAAGTTGACAATTGATTGTGAAATCGAATAAGCGATTTCACCTCGGCGCAGTAAAATATTTTTTTATAAACCTTAACTTTAGAAATCTGACGAAGTCATTTTTTTCGCCTAAAGAACTCGACGATAGTCACTTTGTGATTCTTAATTTGCCGAAAATGTTTGAGAAACCAAAAAGATTTTCTAACTACAACAAAAAACTTTCATTATAATTTTAAAATAAAGTGAATAAAATTCAACGAAGTTGAATTTTATAATCTATTTAAAGTTACTAAAAAATAAACGAGAATTTTTGAAATTCTCGTTTATTTTTTTATTAAATTACTGTGCTGATAATGCTTTAACTTGTTCTAAAGCTTTGAAACGGTCAGTAATTAAAGGAGCTTCTTGACGTTCTTCTGTGAAATATTCATTTGGACGTGGACTACCAAATACGTCGTAAGCTAAACCTGTACTAACAAAAAGCCAACCTGCGATAAATAAAGCAGGAACTGTGATACTATGAATTACCCAGTAACGAATACTTGTTAAAATGTCTGAAAAAGGACGTTCTACTGGTTTACCAGCCATAATTATATACTCCTTGGGGGTTGCCCATTAAATTTTTAACAAATTGTGTGCTATGTTTAGTATATCATAAATGCCTAAAAATAAAAATAAAATATACACATAGTAAGCATAAGCATCTTTTTTACCCCGATTTAAAATACGTTTGTAGATGAGCATTTACTTTTTCATTCTGTATTTCAGTTAACCTGAAAAAATATACAGTGCTACTGACATTGTTCGATTCATCGTTAGAATAAACGATAAGTTCTAAGCATTCTAGAACGTAGGTATACGTGCCTTCCGTTCTACTTAAATAGACAAGTGTTGCAAAAATAGCGTATAGTTTTTTTTTGAGAGCCCAAGTAACAAAGGCACCATTAGAAAGATTAAGATGCAAACGACGTAGCTTTTAAAGATTTCGTTTATTATATAAAATCATGACTGAAGGATCATATAAGAACGTAACGTCTTTATGTAATGAGTGAAAAGGGAAGAATAGCTTAATTACGCCTGAAATCCTATCCTTGTACAATGGACGATTTGTGTTTTTGAATTTTTTATATAAAATTCGTTCACTGGGATATCCTATTTCAGGATTCATTAACCAACAAAAAAATGACATAAAACTGAAGGACTTTTGTCTCCATGTAATAGTCATTAATGATTAATGTTGGAATGATGTATTCTTTTATTCATAACTCAGGCCATAGCCATACCTTATTGATTTGAATCATAAGGTATTGCCTTTTTTCAGAAACTTCTAAAAAATCAAAATTTCCTGGAATATTTCATTTTTCACTCATTCTGTGTTGAGCGTCTTCAGACAATAAACGATCAACTAGTTCTGGACCTGACCAAGACTGATCTAAAATTTTTTCTTTTTGTGTTTTTGTCACCATAAAACTATACTCCTTGGGAGTTGCCCATTCAATTTTTTAGAAATTGTGTGCTAACTAAATTAGAGCATAGAATACAACAAAAAATCATGTCAATTCTTTTTCTGTCTTATGCTCCCATGAATTCTAAAAAAATACCTTTTTTACCCCCAGGGGAATTCGAATCCCCGTTTCCTCCGTGAAAGGGAGATGTCCTAGGCCTCTAGACGATGGGGGCCAATAGCTTGTTATCACTTTCCTTTATTTTAATTTTTTAAGTTTTGATTTATTTTTAGTTTATTATTACATTCTATATTATCATAAAAAAAAAGAAATGTCAAGATTTCACTTATTTGTAAATGAAATAAAATTAAACGACATTTTTATATAAAAATGTCGTTTAATTTTGTGTAAATAAATAAAATTTCAAAAACAAAAACGCCAAGCTTATTCACTATGAGGATTAGTCATTGCGACGTACGAGTGTTGATAGACTCAACACTCGTTCTTCGCGACCTAATTCTCGAACCATTACTTTATATTACATTTCAGATGTATGAAGTAAAGTGTAGGAATGGAACTCGCAAGTTTTTATTATTTAGCTAAAGCTTGCCAGCTGTTTGTTACTTCGTCTAAAATTAATGAATTGTTGTAAATTTCTAAAATAATTAATAAGAAAACAGCAAAAAGAAGCATAAAAACAGCCATAAGAACTGTAGTACCCCAACCCGGTAATACTTTACCAGCTTCTGAGTTTAATGGACGTAATAAAGTACCTAAAGGAGTTACGATACCTGGTTCTTGTAAAGCAGAAGCATCGCTTCGAGTAATTTTAGTTTTGCCTGTAGCCATAATAGATAATAAAATCAGTTTGATTTTTTACTTTCTGTAAGATATAATAAAGTGTGGAGAATAATTTTGTTTATTTTTTTTTCTATGGAAAGTCCGGCTTTTTTCTTTACCTTTTTTTTATGGTTTCTATTATTAAGTGCAACAGGTTATTCTGTTTATGTAAGTTTTGGTCCACCTAGTAAAAAACTAAGAGATCCTTTTGAAGAACACGAAGATTAAATTAATATTTTGTTTCGGCGATGTAACATTTCTATTCATGTGACATTTTTGTTAGTTGAATGAACGATTTATTCTTATCATTCAACTAACAAAACAAAAAATGGATTTTGTTCTATAGGCTAAAGACTTTGGAAATTTTTCTTTGGAAATTTTATAAAAGAATTCAATCTTTTTAGTCTTATAATTGTTTTTTTTTATACAATACTTTAGTGAAGAATATTCAACAGAATATAATATCGTGAAGAATATTCAACAATAGTGAATACAATTAAACTTTGTTTCATTTTTAAAAATTTTAACTTCGTTAAAAATGTATGTTAATCATTTTAAACGTAAGAAAAAAGTTATAGTATAATTTTCTTCACTAAATTTAAACTTTAAAATATTTTACTTCGTAACATTTTCTTGATTTAAACGTATTGACTATAGTTTCATTTCCTTCACACAATTATATGATATTTAATAATGACTTTGTAACTATTAAATATTCGATAGTTTACAAAGTAAACTATTCAATGTATCATTTTCTTCACACAATAATAAAAATAATTATTTCTTACAGGGGTAAGAAATAATTATTTTTATTATTGAATATTAAAATCGTGTGATGAAATGAAGTTAATCATTGAGTAAAATGTGCAAAGTCAATTTTACAAATTGCAAGACATAATTGACTTTGGGATTTTTGTCAATGATTTCTAATCGTGATTTCAACGAGTGATCATAGAACACGATTTAGAAATTATTTAGCGATACGTGGAGGATCTCTGAAGAAAATTGCGAAGAAGATAATCCCTAAAGTTCCAATTAATAAGAAAGTGTATACTAATGCTTCCATAAAAGTCTCAATTAATAATTTATTTGAAGTTCATATGAACTTCAAATAGGGACATAAAACCAAATTTCATATAACAGAAGAGAATTACATGAAAAATTCTTTTGCTCAGAGAAATTCTAAGCCCATCGTAATTAATCATTAAGAAATGTTAAAAAATAAACTTTGTTTAATTTTCTAGCTCGTTTAAGTTAATGATTAAATATTCTCAATTACGCCAGTAAAAATGAAATGGTTAATTAACTGACTGATTAAAATGTAACAAAGTACCATTCTTTTCAGTCAACTATCAACTGAATTGAATAAATGTTACGAAGGAACATTTATTCACTGAGTCAAATTTACGATATAAAATATTTATTTAAATAGTTTATAATTAGTAAATTTTACATATTATAATGTTAAACTTCGTTTCCTTTTATACAAATAAATAGATACGAGCGTAGATATTTAGAAAAATGAAACGATGCTAATCTATAATATAGAAAGAGATTGACTTTCGAAATATAAACATTAAAACTTAACTACGTAAAATGTCTAGAGATAAAAAATTTTTACCTAAAGGATAAGTCTAACTATAAGTCTAAGTAGATATTTCTAAGTGAATACCATTGAAAATTTTAAAGTGAAAAAGAGAGAAAGTGTCATTTTTCACTTTAATTTTTTTAGTGAAAAATGACACTTTACTTTAATTAAAAAAAGAATTTAACAATTGTTAAATTCTTTTTTTAATTAAAAAGAAATTCTTAGAATGCTTCACGAAGAGATGAAGTATCACCAAGTTTCTTATATTTACCGAATTCTACTTGATCATTGATGTCGTCATCAATACCAGCGAATACATCACGGAAGATAGTACGAGCACCGTGCCAAATGTGACCAAAGAAGAATAATAGTGCAAAACATAAGTGACCAAATGTGAACCAACCACGTGGACTGCTACGGAATACACCATCAGATTGTAACGTAGAACGGTCAAATTCAAAGATTTCACCTAATTGAGCTTTACGTGCATATTTCTTAACAGTTGCTGGATCAGTAAATGTTAGACCATTTAATTCACCACCATAGAATGTTACAGAAACACCAACTTGTTCAATTGAATATTTAGATTCAGCTTTACGGAATGGAACGTCTGCACGTACAATACCATCTTTATCTAATAAGATAACTGGGAATGTTTCGAAGAAAGTAGGCATACGACGAACAAATAATTCGCGACCTTCTTGATCTTTGAACACTGCGTGACCTAACCAACCTACAGCGATACCATCACCACTGTTCATAGCACCCGTACGGAAAAGACCCCCTTTCGCAGGGTTGTTACCGATGTAGTCGTAGAAAGCTAATTTTTCAGGGATTTTTGACCAAGCATCAGCTAATGAAGCGCCTTCAGCAGTGCTTTGTGATACTCGTTTTTGGATTTCTTGTTGGAAGAAACCTTGGTCCCACTGGTAACGTGTTGGACCAAATAATTCAATTGGAGTAGCTGCTGAACCATACCACATAGTACCTGCTACAACGAATGCTGCCCAGAATACTGCTGCAATACTGCTTGATAATACTGATTCAATCGAACCCATTGATAGACCAAAGTATAAACGGATTGATGGACGAACACATAAGTGGAATAAACCAGCTAATACACCTAAAATACCAGCTGCGATGTGGTGAGCAGGGATACCACCTGGGTTGTATGGGTCAAAACCATCAGCACCCCAAGAAGGAGCTACTGGTTGAACACTACCAGTAATACCATATGGATCTGAAACCCAGATACCAGGACCAAATACACCTGTTACGTGGAACGCACCAAAACCAAAGCATAAAAGACCTGATAAGAATAAGTGAATACCAAAGATTTTTGGTAAGTCTAAAGCCGTTTTACCTGTACGAGGATCACGGAATAATTCTAAATCCCAGTAAACCCAGTGCCAAACTGACGCTAAAAATAATAAACCTGATAAAACGATGTGTGATGCTGCAACACCTTCATAACTCCAAATACCAGGGTTATTAGCTGTTTCACCACTAATTGTCCAACCACCCCAAGATTGTGTTACACCTAAACGTGTAAGGAAAGGTAGTACGAACATACCTTGACGCCACATTGGGTTTAAAACAGGATCTGATGGGTCAAATACTGCGATTTCAAATAAAGTCATTGAACCAGCCCAACCAGCAACAAGAGCAGTGTGCATTAAGTGCACAGAAATTAATCGTCCAGGGTCATTAATAACAACTGTATGTACACGATACCAAGGTAATCCCATAAAAGTAAACGTTAGTAAGTTTTTTTTACTTAATTCTTTGACTGAGCGAGTCCTTCGGATACGACTGGATAGAGTAACGGAGTTACTCCGATCGTCAAAAGCAGTCTAATCCTATATCCACTCGCAATGATTTGTCTTTTATAAAAAAATGGATAAAAATTGATTTTATATATATTCGTTTTTTATATTATATAATAAATAAAAAATTTATTTAAGTAAAAAGCCTATTTTACCACTCATAAAATATGCTACTCATACAAAAAAGTATTTTTATCAATAAACAGCCTTAGCGATTGTAAAGCATTGAGAATTAAGTCGCTTTGTGACCTAATCCTATATCCATTAAGTCCAATTGGGTATAGGAAAAATCGCTTTTCTATTTTTAATCTAGTATCCTTTTAAAAAAAATCAAATCTCGAAAACTCTTATAGAAAAAACTCTAAACATTTCTATTTTTTTGATTTTTTTAGTTTAATATTAAAGATATTAGAATTCTTTTTTAAAAATGTCAAGTTTTCAATAAATTTAATAAAAAAAAAATGACATTAAAATTTAATGTCGTTAGCAAATTTTATTGAAGAGTTTACATTATCAAATATTACTTTGTAATATTTATAAAATTAAACTTTGTTTTAATGTATACACGATATTATACTACGTTAGTGAATACATTTCATTGAAGAAATTTTGACGATATAATATCTTTACGATAGACATTTATTACTGAAGTATTTTTTACTTCGTACAATTTTCTTAATAATTTGAAACTAAGTTTCTAATAATTAAAATAAATTTTTCACTTTAAAATTAGACTCTGTATATTTTTCATCACTCAATACTACAATTGAAAATAGTTCAACCTTAAACGATTCGATATGAAATGTTCTAAGTATTTTGAATAAATTTCATAACAGTTCAAAAATCGCATTTAATTAACTTTGTTACTTTGTAACAAAGTTAATTAAAAAATGTTTAAAAAAAATTTTACGAAATAAATGTGTATTAAAATAGTTAAATAGTTTACATCTAATAGTTTTTAATTTGAAATGAAGTTTAAAGAAAAATTACAGTATTTTAATTATAGTTTAAATTGTTCTCAAAAACACTCGGGACCGACGGGTCTCGAACCCGCAACTTCCGCCGTGACAGGGCGGTGCTCTAACCAATTGAACTACGATCCCAGAACTGTTAACTATGTTAACATTTGTTAATATAAAGATAACAAAAAAAATAAAAAGTGTCTAGAGCAATTATTATTAACAAACGAATTAACTAAGAATATAACGCGAGATTAAAAGTATTAAATTTCAATCTAAACGATTGAAATTTAATACTTTTAATCTTATGATTAAATATTAAATAAAGAATTGGAAAGTTTTAATTATTTACTTTTTTGAATTTTTAAAATACGAGCACGAATTTTTTGAGCTAAACGAATACGTGTAATAAATTTCGTTAAGATATATTTAATACTATTACGTGAATCATCGTTTGCTGGGATTACGTGATCTGATAACGCAGGGTTACAATTTGTATCTACGATTGTAAACATTTTAATTCCTAACTTTTGACATTCACGTACAGCATTCATTTCTTCTTTTTGACCAATAATAATAGCAACATTACGTGAAATTTGGGCTTTCGTTAATTTTGTCATATTTGCAATACCGCCAAAGTATTTTTCTAAACGTTGCCATTTTTTCTTACGAGCGGCAGCTAATTTTTTCGAACTTGTTCTTAATTTTGGATCGTAAATCGTATCAATTGAGTATTTTAATTTTGGATCTACAATTTTTGTTAATAAAATTTGAACCATTTCGGAAATTTTTGTTTGTGGCGTTGGTAAGTAACGTAGACGTGGGAAGAATTTTAATAATTTCTTCTGTGCATCTAAAGCTTTTAACTTACGTTTTACAATTTGAATCACAGTACGTTCGCTTTTTAATTTATCCTGTAATTGTTGTAATTCAGTGGCATATTGAGTTTTTAATACTAAGTATGTTTGAAGTGTTTTCTTAATATTATTTAATTCAACTGACGAACTCTTACACTGTGCAACTAATAATTGAATAGAACCCATTAAGGATTGAATAACAGTTTTAATGTAAGTACTAAAACGACTAAATTTCGATAGAAGTGTGCTACAAACTAAAATTTGTTTTGTTTCAGCATCTTTTCTTGTCATTTTCGAAACATTTGATGAATCTGAGTTTTTAATTAAAAGAGCAATACGATTTAAAATTTCTTTTGGTGGATTTGGAATAATCCCTGAAAAGGCTTGGTTTTGAGTGAATTTACTTACAGAATATAATTTTTTTGTAGTACTTGCTTGTGCACGAAGAGCTTTAATTTCTGATGTTAAAATTAATAAATATTTATATTCACGTAATTTTTTATTATAAATCGATAATTGATTTAATAATCCTTTCGATTTAGCTGAAATTTGTAAACCTTTTTCTTTCAATAAAAGCGTTTTATAAGCTAATTCACGTTGTTTTTGGATTAATTCACGACGTTTTTGAATATAGTTCATACCTTTTGTAATTAATTCATTACGTAATGTTGTTAATTTTTGGGCACGTAATGCAATTTCATTTTGACTCTTTTTAACGTTGTTCTTTTTAAAGATTTCTAATAACTGACGACCTTTTGTTAAAATCAGTTTACTTTTCTTTTTCAGTAATAAAGCTTTTTTAATTAAACGTGATTTAATAGTCTGTCTTCTTTCTAAAATATCACGAACTACTTTTTGTTTTTCTTTTAGAATTGGACGAATTTTAGAAATCGATTTACAAATTGTTTTCCAGTTTGTTAACATACCACCAAGCCAACGTGTATTCACATAGAATGAATTTTTTGTAAAGTATGAAGCTCTTGCTACAAGACCTGTCGCAGGTTTTTTCGTCCCAATAAATAAGAATGTTCTACCTTTTAAAGCATATTTTGTTAACATATTTAAAGCCTTATTTAAACAACGACGTGTTTTTAATAAATTAATAATATGACGACCTTTTTTCAGTAATGGTCTATTCTTATTTTGACCTTGTTTTTTTAACCAAATGGAATTTTTCATACGTGCATGGCATTTCACGGCTTTTTCACCAAAATGCATGCTATGAGCTAACATATCACGAATACTATTAATCACTAATGTTGTTTTTTTCGCTTGCGATACTGGATTCACTTGTAAAATTTTACCTACGGCATAATTTGATGAAGAGGCTGTTACTTTAATACGTACTTTATCGCCTGGTTTTACAAACGTGCTTTCAGCACGTTTATTCAGTGGAGCTACAGATTTACCACCAGCACCTAATTTTACAAATAAAATTGAGCCATTCACTTTTAATGTAACAAATTTAGAAAATTGACTTCCAATTTTGTTTGTTCCAATGTGATATTGTTTCGCATTTAAAGGTAATGTTGTTGTAAATTTAGAACCAAACGCTAATTTATTTGTTTCACGTTCGCCTAAAGCACCTGTGGCAAGTGAAAAACGTGTTTTACCTAAATTTGTTTCAGTTGCAACAGATGTCATAGATCCATTTTGAAGTTTCCCAAATGCGTAATTTTGTTTCACACGTGTTACAAGAATCTTACTTTTTTCATTTGATACAGTACCTGAACCTAAAGGTACAATAACTTTGAAAGTAGGTGATACTTCTACAATACCAGCACCTTTTGAATTCACTTTTGTAATAGCCATAGTTAACGTATCACCAGGTTTTACTGGAATTGTTTTTAATAAGTCAGAAGGAGCAGGTGTTACTTCTTCAATGAGTTGAGCTACTGCATAATCTTGGCTTAGACTCATTTGTTTCTTTCCAGTACTTGTTTTTTGAACATTCAGCTTTACAATTTTTGCTTGAATTGTTGAACCAAATTTTGCATTTGGAACAAAAATAGCATATGGATAAGAAACTTCATCAATACCAATATTATTTGGGGCTAATGCTGTAATTTTTAATTCGCAAACATCACCAACATTTAATGTTTTTGTTTGAAGAAGCGCTTTTTGAGCTGTTTTTGTTTTAGTTACAAAAGAACTTTTTTTATTTCTAGAAAATTTACCACGTAAATTTTCTTTAGTAATATCTGATGAACTTGATTTTTGTGGCATTTATTATTTTTTGTTTAGTTTAGTTTCGATTTTTTTCTTTTTATTAAAAATAATAAAGTTAATTATTTTTAATTCTCCAGACACATTCTCTTTTGCACCGAAAGAAACTTGACGAAGTCAAGTTTCTTCAGTGCCGCCCGCAGAAAAGATTTTATGCGTAATAGAAAACTATCTAATAAGATTTATAGCCTTCTCCAGAAAATGATGGTGTGATTTTATTACTATTCACGTTTTACTAGTCAGTTCATTTAATAATTTTCCTCGATTTTTTTCTATTATGTCTAAAAAGATAAATTTTGTTTCTTTTTCTATTTTTTCAAAATATAGTCTTAGTCTAATAACTATATTCAAAAATGAGTGAAAAGTTGAAATTGTTTACTTTGTAACACATTCTTAAGAATATTTGACTTCATATTATTTTAAAAAGTCAACTTTAAATTTTTTACGATTCTAGAATTTGTTTACGTTATACGATTCTACTACGTAGAATCGTATAACGTAAACTATTAACAAAACTTTATGAAATAAAGTTTTGTAAACGAAAATTTTACTATAAAATTCAACTTCGTTGAATTTTATTCAAATAAGACTATACGTAGTATAATCGTACAAGTAAAATTTTTAAAATGAAACAAAGTTTAAATGTATTCACTATGTATAATTATCTTCACTACATTTTGACGTCAAACGAAACTTTCATTCGTAAACTTTTGTAAACAGTTTAACTTTTTTTAATTTCAAATGAATAGATTAAACGTTTTTATCTAAAAAAACCTTTTTCTTTTCTTACAAAAGGTAAAAGACCCATAATACGGGCACTTTTAATTGTTTTTGCAATATAACGTTGTTGTTTTGCAGTTAAACGCGTTTGTCTTCTTGGTAAGATTTTCCCACCTAAACCTGTATAACGTTGTAATAAACCACAATGTTTATAATCAATGATACGACGATTATAAACAGTTTTTTCAGGTTTTTCTTTCAATAAAATAACAAGTTGTGCTGGTGGAATAATAGGTTTAATTTGACGTTTTTGCTGTTGAAGCTTTGCTTCACGCTGTTTTCTAATACGACCTAATAATTGGGATAAAGATAAAACGTGACGGCGACTTGTTGTCTTTGCAGATTGATCTTTAAATCCTTTTTTTGCTTTGCTAGAATTGATTTTAGCCGTTCTGTTTGCTTGATTTGTTGATGTAGATGTTGCCATTTGAAATAAAATAAT
This sequence comes from Haematococcus sp. NG2, assembly GCA_004335575.1. Classification (NCBI taxonomy): domain Eukaryota; kingdom Viridiplantae; phylum Chlorophyta; class Chlorophyceae; order Chlamydomonadales; family Haematococcaceae; genus Haematococcus; species Haematococcus sp. NG2. Next base: position 18,944 of record QAXD01000273.1, read on the forward strand.
TAAATATTCATTTTTCTTGTCCAGACAATATTATGTCTTATAGAGTTGGTATATTTATCCTTCCAAATTAAAAAAAATAAAAACGGAAAGGGAATTCACACTATATTCGTTTTAAATATATTTATTGTTTAGTATATATTTAGCTTAAAACCGCTTTATAAATTTTAAACATTGTTAAACGAAAAATGAATCACTAAGTAAACTTTTCAAAGTCAAAACTTTATCTAAAACAAAAGTTCATTATAGAAATTTTTACGAAGTAAAAATTTCTTTAAAAAGTTTTGTTTATACTATGTATTGATGTCGATAATTCCGTTTTTGATTTTTCTTTTTTAGTCAATAACTTAGGATGTCCATTTTATAAGAGTTAACCAACTGAAAAATGACACGTTTTTATGTTTAAACTGTGTAAATCAAGGTTTAGCAAGGTTTAGGCCACAACGGTACCCGTGACCCACTAGCCTCCAACGCGAAGTGCACACAGTCCAAAAAAACACTCCAGTCCACGAAGGGACCTTCGGCAATCGAAGGTCTTTAAGTCCTCAATCCAATTTCATTCATAAAAAAAGACACAACGTGTGTGCTACCTCTTTTTATTTTTTATAGAGTTTTTGAAATAAAGAAAAAATCTTTAGAACAAATCATTGAAAGTTGTTTTGTTATATTTTACTGATTTTATTTGACTTTGTCAATTTTGGAAAAAAAAATCTAACTTTGAAATTTTTTATATCTGTTTATTTTAACACTTAACTGAAATAAAAAAAGGAGATTAATTTAATTTAATTTTCAAATAGAGTTTTAACAATAAAACTCTATTTGAAAATTAAATTAAATAAAATTAACCTACAGCAATAATACGTGCTAGGAAGAATGACCATGTTGTAGCGATACCACCTAATAAGTAGTGAGCTACACCAACAGCACGACCTTGAGTAATACTTAAAGCACGTGGTTGGATAGACGGAGCAACTTTAAGTTTGTTGTGCGCCCATACAATAGACTCAATAAGTTCTTGCCAGTAACCGCGTCCAGAGAAAAGGAACATTAAAGAGAAAGCCCATACGAAGTGAGCCCCTAAGAACATTAAGCCGTACGCTGATAATGATGAACCGTATGATTGAATAACTTGGCTTGATTGTGCCCATAAGAAGTCACGTAACCACCCGTTAATTGTGTTAGCACTTTGACCAAAGTTACCACCTGTAATGTGTGATACGCCGGCATCTGTAACAGTACCCCATACGTCAGATTGCATCTTCCAGCTAAAGTGGAAAATAACAATAGATAATGAGTTGTACATCCAGAATAAGCCTAAGAATACGTGGTCCCAAGCAGAAACTTGACAAGTACCACCACGACCAGGACCGTCACAAGGGAAACGGAAACCTAAGTTTGCTTTATCAGGGATTAAGCGAGAACTACGTGCATATAAAACACCTTTTAATAGAATTAACACAGTTACGTGGATTGTAAATGCATGGATATGGTGAACCAGGAAGTCGGCTGTACCTAAAGAGATAGGCATCATAGCTACTTTACCACCAACAGCAACAACGTCACCACCCCATGTTAAGCTTGTAGCAGCTAAAGCATTTGGAGCTGTTAATTGTGGAGCTGTAAAGTGAGTGTTTTGGATCCACTGTGCAAATACTGGTTGAAGTTGAATAGCTGTATCAGAGAACATATCTTGAGGACGACCTAAAGCACTCATAGTATCGTTGTGAATGTATAAACCAAAGCTGTGGAAGCCTAAGAAAATACAAACCCAGTTTAAGTGAGAAATCATAGCATCACGGTGACGGATTACACGGTCTAATAAGTTGTTGTAGTTATTAGTAGGATCGTAATCACGAACCATGAAAATAGCAGCGTGTGCACCTGCACCTACAATACAGAAACCACCAATCCACATGTGGTGAGTGAATAGTGATAACTGAGTACCATAATCAGTCGCTAAGTATGGGTATGGAGGCATTGCGTACATGTGATGTGCAACAATGATTGATAATGAACCGAATAATGCTAAGTTAATAGCTAATTGTGCATGCCAGCTAGTTGTTAAAATTTCGTATAAACCAACGTGACCTTCACCCGTAAAAGGTCCTTTGTGTGCCTCTAGGATTTCTTTAATACTGTGACCAATACCCCAATTTGTACGGTATTGGTGACCCGCAACTAAGAATAAAACGGCGATTGCTAAGTGGTGGTGAGCAGTATCACTTAACCATAAACCACCTGTTACAGGGTTTAAACCACCTTTGAATGTTAAGAAGTCGCTGTATTCACTCCAGTTTAATGTAAAGAAAGGCGCTAAACCTTTAGAGAAACTTGGGTATAAATCTGCTAAAATAGATTTATTTAATAAGAACTCGTGTGGTAAAGGAATTTCTTTTGGATCTACACCAGCATCTAATAATTTGTTTACTGGTAATGATACGTGGATTTGGTGACCAGCCCAAGCTAAGCTACCTAAACCTAATAAACCACCTAAGTGGTGGTTTAACATTGATTCTACGTTTTGGAACCATTCTAGTTTTGGAGCGGCTTTGTGGTAGTGGAACCAACCAGCGAAGAAACATGCTGCAGCTAATACTAAACCACCAATAGCAGTTGTATATAACTGTAATTCGCTAGTAATACCACTTGCGCGCCATAATTGGAAGAAACCAGAAGTAATTTGAATACCTTGGAAACCACCACCTACGTCACCATTTAAAATTTCTTGACCTACAATTGGCCAAACAACTTGTGCACTTGGTTTAATGTGAGTTGGATCACTTAACCAAGCTTCATAGTTAGAGAAGCGTGCACCATGGAAGTACATAGTTTGGAATAAGTCCATTCACTATTTGAATCGTTTTGAATAGTTTACTATAAGATTATACGTCGTATAATCCTATAAGGAAACTATCCGATAAAGAATATAAACTTTTATTATAGTTAATTTTTTTTAAAGTTTATATTTATATAATCTTAGATTAACGAAATAAATAAATGTTTAAACTTTGTAGAAATATTCCAATAGATCCATGCATGCTAGTTTGTAGCACATGGCTCATATTCGTTTATAAAAAAATTTTCAATCTTTCTCTTTGCAACCTTTTTTCAATGTTTACGATAATCTATGTTTACTTCGTAAACATTCTGAATCGAGGTAGAGAAGATTTTGAAGTAAAATTTGTATCATTTTCTTCACTAAATTTTACGAAGTCAAATGTTATAATGTAAAAAATTCTTAACTCTATAGAAATGTTTCGGAAGTACAAAATTCTTTGTTTATCATTATTTCATTATTTTACATCTGATAAACGTAAAAAATTAAGTTTTGAGCTGTGTTCCATTTGTTTATATTTTATAAAATACTTAATCTTCATATCCTAACTGAATCAAATTTTCTTGTGAAGTCACTTTTACTACGTAAAAATTGAATATAAAGTTTTCATCACTTAGATAAATCTATTCACTCATTATAAAGTATATATTCACTTTTTCTCTATATATGATTATAGTATTTATTTACAAAAAAATACTACGTATCATTTTGTTTATCCTTTTAAACGTAATAACATTTTACTTTCTAAAATTTACACATTTTATTTAAAGAAAATTTTACATTGTAAAATAAAAAAAGTCAACATAGTATATATTCACTAAGTTTAAAATTAGAAACAAAATTTTCTTCAGTAAACTATTTATAAAATTCAACGAAGTTGAATTTTATTCAAATAGGATTCTACGTAGTAGAATCGTATAACGTCAAAAAATGATTTATTATCTTATATTTTCGTTGTAAATGTAAAATATCGTAACAAATTTATTGAATAGTTTACGAAGTAAATAAGCTTTAAATAAAAAAAAATCATATTCTAAATCTTTTTTATTCTCTGTATAATATATCGTATATTTTATTTATTATAAGAGTCAATTTCGTAAAATAGAATGGTTAACAATTTTTATAAGTTGGGCGAAAAAACATAAAGAACGCTTTTTAGCGTTCTTTATGTTTTTCATTAGAAATATATTAATTAAATTTTTTTAAGAGCTTTTACTACTTGGAAACGAGCTTTAGCTCGTTTGTATGCAAAGTTTGCTTCTACTTTTTCTTTTACACCTTCAGCTTTTTCTAAATTTGTTTTTGCAGTTTCAAAAGCTGTTTTTGCTTCTTCTGGGTCAATGTTTTCAGATGATTGTGCTTCGTTAGCTAAAATTGTTACAACATTTTGTTTTACTAGCGCAAAACCACCCATAATAGCATATGAATTCCATTCCTGATTTGAACGAATAAGCATTGCACCTACATCTAAACCTGTAATAATTGGCGCGTGGTTCTTTAACACACCCATTTCACCAGTTTCTGTTGGTAAAATAATTTCTTCAGCTTGACCATTCCAAAAAGGGCGTTCTGGTGTTAAAATTGAAATTTGTAAACTCATAAAATTTCTTCAAATGTTGAATTTTCGTTTATTAAATTTTTACCTCGTAAAAATTTAAACTATGAATATTTTTAGAGAAAAGTATACACAGTATAGTTTTCTTGAAGATTCAAAAGGAACTCTATGGCTAGAGTGACGAAGTCACTCAGATCGCTAAAGGCCTCTTCGTGAACTTCTGTCTATTGAATATAAGATCTATCGCTTTTCTATTCCGATAGATTAGGAAATCGCTTTTCTATTTCTAATCCCGGTTTCCCTCAGCGATTGACAAAGTCAATCGGTGAAAAAAGAGCGTTAAATGTTGACGTTGATCCTAAAAAGATCATAGAAAATTCAAAAGTTTATTTATAAATACTTTTAGTATAAACTTTATAAATAGGATATTAAATTCTATAAGGGTGTTGAAATTTCAGTTAAATAAAACTTTAAAGGAAATAGAGAATTAAACTTTATACTAAAAACAAAATGTGTCTTGCGGGCGGCACTGAAGAAACTTGACTTCGTCAAGTTTCTTTCGGTGAAAATAGACAGATAAAAAATATCTGTAAACTATTTTGCCGAAGGCACTGAAGAAACTTGACTTCGTCAAGTTTCTTTCGGTGAAAATTCAGAACTGAACGTAAGATATTTTATTTGTTATACTGTAATTTGGTTTACAGCATTAATAACAGTTTGTGGTTTACGTGCATACATTGCGTTATTAAGCGCAATTTTATGTAATTCATCTTTTTTTCGAATCGCGTAACCTGTTTTTTTATACGCTTCTAAAATTTCGTTTTTTAAACGGTTTAACATTGGTTGACCTGAACGTTTATAGCAACCTTCTAAAATCCAACGAAGGGCACTTGCTTTTGATCGATCGCCAGTACGTAGAACACGCGGTACTAATTGAATAGCACCTGCACGACGTCTCGGTTTAACTTCGACACGTGGAGTGACGTTATCTAATGCTTTTTCAAAAACTTCAACAGGGTTTTTTCCTGTTGTATCACCAATGTCTTTTAAAGCGTTATAAACAATACGATATGCAACTGATTTTTTACCACTTTTTAAAACACGGTTAATTAACATATGTACAGAAACACTATTGTAAATTGGATCTGGTAAAAGAATACGTTTTTTATTTAAAGGACGACGTGGCATTGGTACGCTCTCATGAGCAAATAATGAATTTTTAACCAAAAAAGCAAATCTACATTTAAACAATTCTTTTTCATAGAATTGTTTATGAATAAAACATTGTTACTAGAAACTTTATAAATAAAACGTTTTATTTATAAAGAATTGTATTACTTAGAAAATTATACTTCGTGAACAAAATTATACTATAGAAAAATATACATTAAAAGATTTTAATAAGATTATACGATATAAAACGTTTACAAAGTAAACGTTTTATATCGTATAATCGTATAAGTAAAATATACTAAAATTACGATGTATTTAAGATTCACGAAGTGAATCTGGTCTATTGGATTGGAATAGGATTAAAAAAAAAATTGTAAAATTGTTAAAAAAGGTTTATTAAAACAACACAATTTTTATACGTTTTTAGAGTTTTAGTATTAAATCTACAAAGATTACCAGCTTGATTTTTTTACACCTGGTAATAAACCTTGATGTGCCATTTCTCGTAAAACATGACGAGATAAACCAAAATCTCTAAAATAACCTTTTGGTCTTCCCGTTACCATACAACGATTATGTAAACGAACAAATGAACTATTGCGTGGTAATTGCTGTAATTTTCTATGTAAAGCTAATTTTTCTTTTAAAAATGTTGTTTCTTTTAAACGTTTTTTTAATTCTTCACGTTTTTTTGCATATTTCATTACAAGACGTTGTCGTTTTAATTCACGCTGAATCATGCTTTTTTTAGCCATATTTGATTGTTATTGTTTTTTTTTATTTTAATATTCACTTATTTTTGTCAAAAACTTTTTTGACTCGTTTCTCAACAATAGTCTTTATGAAGTCAAATTTATTAAGAATTGAGGATAAAAGCTGAAAAAAACTTGACGTAGAAAATTTTACTTTGTCAAAAATTCAAGTATGAAATATATTTATTTCATGTCAAAAAAAGAAAATCGAAATTTATTTCTTAGTAAATTTTGAATTTCTAAAACATTATCTATATAACATTTTAATATTCTAACAATTTTAAGGTTTTTTTAAGAATAATATCTTAATAATAAATATATATGTTATTTTATTTGTATACCGATTAATCCTTTTTAAAAATAAATATTTTCGATCGGGATTTCTTTTCTATAGGAATTTTTTGTACGAAAAAGTCTAATTACAAAACTTTACGATCTTACATTTTTTCTTCGTCAATATATAAGATCGTAAAGTTTTTTATTTATAAAATTCAATATAAATTTGTTTACGTCGTTAAAAAATTATTAATTATTCATTATTTACTTCGTAAACATTTTAAATCGTATAATTTTGTTCTCATAATTTTAAATTTCGTTTAAAATTAGAAAGAAAAATGTCCTTTGTAATATTTTCTAACGGAGTTGATGTTTAAAATTTACTTCGTCAATTTTACTTCTCAATTTGTTACGTAGTAACAAAATGATTCTCAAAACTGGACGAAGTAATATAAACGAACGTTCAATAGTTTACGAAGTAAACTATTCAAAATAAAGTCTTATAGTTTTATTTTAGTATATCAAAAAAATAAAGTAAATACTTTATTTTCTAAAATGTGAAAAAATTTGACAAAGTAAAAGTTTTTAATTATCTCTATTAAACTTAATTTTGTGAAATATATTTAATTAAAACATATTTTGTTATTACTCTTTCGTGTAGCTTTTCATACAATATTGTATGAAAAGCTACACGAAAGAGTAATGATAAAATATTCTTAAAAAAGAATTAAAGTAACAAATTCCACTAAAAAATGGGTCTTAAGTTATAATTTTATCGTTTTTAACAATAAACTTACGCTTCAGATGAAGCTGTTTTAACGTATAAAATTAGTAAGAAAGAAGTAGGAATAATAATAAATAAAGCAGTCGCAATTAATCCAAGAATATTTACTTCCATATTATAAAATTGAAATATATAAAGATATTTGATTTAATTCAATTATTAAATCAGGTGTACTATCCACTTTTACGCTATAAAATCTTTACTTATACGATTATACGTAGTATAATTTTATTCGAATAGTTTACTATTCAAAGTAAAAGTTTCAACGTCATTCTAGATTTTTCCGAAGTTTTAAAATTTAAAGATATTTTAAACAACGTTATATAGACATTAAGATAGATGTATATATATAGAATTAGAGAAGAAAAATAAGAGTGAGCGAGTCAAACCTATTTATAACCTTTGATTTCGTTTTAGTACCTGTTTAATTGAATTTTTTGAGAATTCTAGTTTTAGATTTTATTTCGTTTTGAATGTTTATAACATTCTGATTTCAAACTGTCGTACACTATTCAAATTCGAAGTATTTCTCTCTTTAAAAGCAGAACCTATGAAGGAAGTTTTAGAAATCCAGTCCTATATTTAAATGTGTTAATTATTCATTTTTATTACATAATTCCAGTCAACTGTTAAATGTCATTTTTACGAAGTAAACTATACAATGAAAATATACTACGTTAGTTAATACATTTTATTGAAGCCTATTTTACTTTGTAAAATTGAGTGAAGAAAATGATATATCCTGATTTATTTTTTTACTCCATAAAAAATTATAAAAACGGATAGTTTACGGTACAAGATTATACTACGTATAATCGTCTAAGTAAACTATTCAAAAGTTTCATTTTATAAATTAAACAACGTTTAAATGTCTTCACGATATTTCATATTGACTTCTTAAAAATCTTCAAATTTTTTTACAAAACGTTACTGAAGATCATTTTTAACTTTGTTCAAAATTGATAAACAAAACTTTATTTCATAAAGTTTTGTAAAGAACATTTACGAAGTAATGGTTCTAAATAAAATTTTTAAGTAAATTTTACTCAGAATAGAGATTTCTATTCAAATAAATTTATACTCAATCTATTAAAAAGTCTTTAATTCCGTTAAGTATAAATTTATTTGAATAAAGTTGTAAGATGTATTCTTAAACAACAAAAGAGTTAAAAATACCCACAGCGAAAACTAATAAAAACCATAAGCTTAAACCAGAGAAAACTACACCTTTATTTTCAGTCCAGCCATTAGGAGAAGCAAAAACTACAGGTACGCCAATTACTAATGCAAAAGAAACTAGGATTAAAGCAAGTAGGGCTACTTGAAGAATTGATGTCATAATAATATGCAGATTTTTTTGTTACATCGAGTTATCGTCATTGCTCGTTTATAGAAATTACCATCGGCAATTTTTATAAGGATCTTGGATCAACGGTCCTTTATGGCCAAATCCTCGATCCATACAGTCCCACAAACCTAGTCAAAAAATGGAGTCCAACTTACTTCGTAAATTTGACACACAGTTTAATAGAAAATGATACTATACATTTTTTACGTTAGGAATGATTTACAACGAATAGTTTCATTCGTAAAATTTTCTATCGTAAACGATTTATAAAATACGATTATACGTAGTAGAATCGTATAACGTAAAAAATTTATGTTTATAATTTTACTTTGTAAAATTATCTAAGTATTCTTTTCTTAAGTATTACAATATAAAAGTAATACTCAGTGAAAAAACATTTTAATGTTTTTTATGTACGTTGACACTTTTTTGACGTCGGTTGTTTTTCGATTTGAACATTCAAAAGAGGGATTAATGTATAATCGCTCATGACAGAATAATTTTTGGATAAATTGATTTTAAACTTCATACAACATTTCTTTTTCTAGGGAAAAAGTCAAAAAATATCGAACACTGGGATTCGAATTTATTGTATAAAGTTAAAAACAAAACTCTATCTTTCTATGTAACAAAAGAAAAACAAGTTCGAGATAATGTTCTTGGAAGTTCAAAATGCTCGATTCATCAATGCAATAAGCTATTCAACTAATTCTCTCACTGTCAAGAGTATTTGATAGTTTCGTTAAAGAAGGACTGTATGTGAACTGTGTCCATAATATTCACTTTGTGAATATCGTCGTTTTTGACATAGTCATTTCCGTCCACTATCCCCAATACATTCCAATAACGTGAATAGAAGTTCGTTGAATCTTTTTGGTTAGTTGACTCTAAAATAACGTGTTACAGAAGAAAAAGTTAAATTATAGTCAATTAAAATTAAATAGACTCTTTTATAAGTTTATTTAAACAGAATTATACAAGGTTTTATTGTATAGAATGCAATGCATATCCATTTCCTTATGGAACCATTCAAGGTTAATCCAATATACCAGTCCTATTAAAAATTCTTTAGAATAGTAGAAATCCACTTTCAATGCAATAAATTTTTTTAGAATTCTATTTGAATAAAATTTTACGAAGTAAAATTTTATAGTTAATATATTTTCATATTATAGTCTAGTTAGAGATAGAATGCTAGACACCAAATTTATTTAAATATAATATTAATTATAATAAAAAGATTTGAAATTTCAACTAATAAAGTGACTCTATTCACTAAACAAAATGTATGTTGTACTCTTTTCTAAAAGAAAATATGACAACGAATATTCAATTGACGAGCGACAATTTTTTATATTCATTTAAGTAAAAGACAAAAGCCAATTTTGTTTCTTTCCTAAATTTGTCGTCTTTTTACTTTAGAAAATAAAGTGGACTGTCTCCGGTGAACACTTTCAGTAAACCGGAGTAGAAAAACCGTTTGGTCTAAACTCTAAATTCGTTACGATTGTACAATCCAACCGTAACTATGTAATCCTTCGCCAATTAAGTTTACACCTAGATAACAAATCCAAACAATAACAAAACCAAAGGATGCAACAAGTGCGGGTTTTTTTCCTTCCCAACCTTTATTTAAACGAATGTGAAGATAAATAGCAAAGATTAACCATGTTAACAACGCCCATGTTTCTTTCGGGTCCCAACTCCAATAAGAGCCCCAAGCTTCATTTGCCCAAACAGCACCTGATAAAATCCCAATTGTTAAAAAAGGAAACCCAATACCTAAAATTCGATAACTTAAATTATCTAAAATCCATGCAAGTTTTGGACTGCGTGTGAACTTTGGAACAGAAGGGCCTTCTAGTCGAGTGTTGACAGAGTCAACACTTGTTTGCGTCAAAGGCACCGCTTGCGAGCTAAGTCCATTTTGTGAATTCAAGTCGGCGAATGCACTGCCCGTTCTATTAGGATATTCATTTTGTGAAGATCCGTCACCCTGTTTTTCGTTTTCACTTTGAAATGTAACAATTAAATAAGCAATCGATAGTAAAGAACCTAAGATAAGTGCCGCGTAACTTAAAATCATGACTGTAACATGCATCATTAACCAATTTGACTGTAAAGCTGGTACTAATGGGGATGCTTCTTGCATTTCTTTAGGTAATGTAAACGTAGCAAACGCATTTGTAAAGAGAGCACTTGGGGTTGTGATTGCACCTAAAAATTTGTCAGCAGAATTTTTTAAAATCAAGTTACGATTTGAGGTTTCGCTATATTCATTTGTAACAAAATTTCCTTCGGAAATTTTGTTTGCCGGAGGCACCGCCCGTGAAGAGAATTTAGTTTGGAAATTCTCTAGAAGATTGAAATTTTTTTCAGAATCAGTCGATAGCGCTTTATCTTCTGAAAAAAAGAGTAAGTGAAGTCCTGTGAAACACCAAGATAAAAACATTAATGATTCATATAAATTACTTAATGGAAAGTGACCAGATTCTTTCCAACGTAATAATAATAAAAGTGCTAGTAAAAAATTCGACGTAATAATAGCATTACGTCCTAACCTTGAAAAAAGATTTTTTTGAACGTTCTTCATTCCTTGATTAGAATCTGTTTTTTGTTGAAGTGTAAAGCCTTCAAAAGAAACTCCAATCCAATAAAAAATCATAGATCCTAGTAAAGAAAGGAAAGATAAATTTCCTAATACACTGACAGTGATAATCATAATAGTTTTTTATTTATTTTTAAAGTCCGTTTTATGAAATGTTATTTTAACCATTTTTACCTTTTTTCCCTTTTATAGTGAAAGAAACTTTACGATTTTTACGAATTTGAATTTTTACTTAGAAAATATTCAAATTTTGAGAGTTTAAATTGATTCACTTCATTTCATTTTCTTCACTATCCATTTTATACGAAGTAAAAAATTTATTTAAAGAAAATTATACGACATTTCATATAGTGAAGAAAATAACACTCTATAGAATTTTCTAATTTAAACAAAGTTTATATTAATTCACGATTTTTACTATTTACGAAGTAAACTATTTATAAAATTCAACGAAGTTGAATTTTATTCAAATACGATTCTACTACGTAGAATCGTATAATGTCAAAAATGATAAAATAGAATAGGTTACGACGTAAAATAGTCAAATGTCAAAAATTATAAAATTGATTTCGTAATTTCATTTCTAACTAACATTTAACGAACTTTTGAAATTTCCCCAAATATGTTTAATATATATTATAAAAAAAGAATCTTAAGAACTCTCTTAAAGTATTGTCCACCTATCTAAAAAAAATCAACTTAAAAACAAGAAGAAAGTTCGCTTTAGATTTCTATATAGATTATATTATTTTTTCACTAGATAATCTAAATCAATGTAAAATTTACTTTGTAAAATTTACTCAAAACCATTTCTTGATCAAAAACGAAAATTTCATATAACATTAGAGTATAACCGTTATATGAAATTTTCGTTATTATTATATTAAATAAGCGATTAACCGAAACGACCTGAAGTCGAAGCAATTAAGAAGGCAGCGTAAGTAAAGATGTAACCTACTGAGAAGTGTGCTAAACCTACTAAACGAGCTTGAACAATTGATAAAGCAACTGGTTTATCTTTCCAGTAAACTAAGTTTGCTAATGGAGTTTTTTCGTGAGCCCATACTAGAGTTTCAATTAACTCTTGCCAGTAACCACGCCAAGAAATTAAGAACATGAAACCTGTAGCGTAGATTAAGTGACCGAACAAGAATGTCCAGGCCCATACAGATAAACTATTCATACCGAATGGGTTGTAGCCGTTAATTAATTGTGATGAGTTTAACCATAAGTAGTCACGTAACCAACCCATTAAGTAAGTTGATGATTCATCAAATTGTGCAACGTTACCTTGCCATAATGTTAAATGTTTCCAGTGCCAGTAGAATGTTACCCAACCAATAGTGTTAAGCATCCAGAATACAGCTAAGTAGAAAGCATCGTACGCTGAAATATCACAAGTACCGCCACGACCAGGACCGTCACAAGGGAAACTGTAACCAAAGTCTTTTTTATCTGGCATTAATTTTGAACCACGTGCATCTAAAGCACCTTTTACAAGAATTAATGTTGTAGTGTGAAGACCTAACGCAATTGCGTGGTGAACTAAGAAGTCACCAGGGCCAATTGTTAAGAATAAAGAGTTTTGGCTGTTGTTAATAGCTTCTAACCAACCAGGAAGCCATAAGCTTTGACCAGCTGAGAATGCAGCACTAGATGATGAAGATAATAATAAATCAAAACCATATAATGATTTACCATGAGCAGCTTGAATCCATTGTGCGAATACTGGTTCGATTAGAATTTGTTTTTCAGGTGTACCAAAGGCTTGTACTACGTCGTTGTGAACGTATAAACCTAAAGTGTGGAAACCTAAGAATAAAGAAGCCCAGCTTAAGTGAGAAATAATTGCTTCTTTGTGATCTAAAATACGTGCTAAAACGTTACCTTTGTTTTGTTCAGGATCATAGTCACGGATGAAGAAAATTGCACCATGAGCAAATGCACCACACATAATGAAACCAGCAATGTATTGGTGGTGTGTGTATAGTGCTGCTTGTGTTGTAAAGTCAATAGCTAAGTACGCGTATGGTGGTAATGAGTAGATGTGTTGAGCAATCATTGATGTGATTGTACCTACAGAAGCTAACGCTAAACCTAATTGGAAGTGTAAAGAGTTGTTTACTGTATCAAAGATACCTTTGTGACCAGCACCTAAACGACCACTTGGAGCAGTGTGAGCGTCTAAAATAGCTTGTAAACGGTGACCAATACCGAAGTTAGTACGGTACATGTGACCTGCTACAATGAAAATAACCGCAATTGCTAAGTGGTGGTGTGCCATATCTGTTAACCATAAACTTTGTGTTTGTGGGTGGAAACCGCCTAAGAACGTTAAAATAGCAGTACCTGAACCTTCCGCAGTACCAAACACGTGTGTAGCTGTATCTGGGTTCTGTGCATAAGCAGCCCAGTTACCTGACCAGAATGGTGCTAAACCTTGTGGGTGAGGTAAAACTGATAAGAAGTTATCCCAACCAACGTGCTGACCACGAGATTCTGGAATAGCAACGTGAATTAAGTGTCCCGTCCATGCTAAAGAGCTTACACCAAATAAACCAGATAAGTGGTGGTTTAAACGTGATTCAGCATCTTTGAACCATGATAATGATGGTTGGAAGTTAGGTTGTAAGTGTAACCAACCAGCAAATAAGAAAATTGCTGAAACTAATGCTAGGAATACAGAACCTACATATAGTTCTTGGTTAGAACGTAAGCCAATTGTGTACCACCATTGGTAAACACCAGAAGTTGAAATGTTTACTGGACCTGAAGCACCACCACGTGTGAAAGCGTCTACTGCAGGTTGACCAAAATGTGGATCCCAAATAGCATGAGCAATTGGACGAACATGAACTGGGTCTGTTACCCATTGTTCAAAGTTACCTTGCCAAGCTACATGGAATAAGTTACCAGATGTCCATAAGAAAATAATAGCTAATTGACCAAAGTGAGATGCAAAAATCTTTTGGTAAAGATTTTCTTCTGTCATACCATCATGACTTTCGAAGTCGTGTGCTACAGCAAGACCGAACCAAATACGACGCGTACTTGGATCCTGTGCTAGACCTTGGCTAAATTTAGGAAATAGCTTAGTTGCCATATTTTATGAGTGTTACCTTAAAAAAGGACTTTATTTTTCTCTGCAAAAAAAACTTTGAGTTTGTTTTTTCAAAAACTAAAAAATTTATAGATTTTTTTTTTTCGTAAAAGGTTAACATTTACGACAGACATTTTTTATAAAATGATTTTTATAAATCTATAAACTTGAAGACATTTCTTTGTATAGAAATATAACCTTCTAGAAATCTTTTTATTCTATTTCTCTCTAACAAATAAAATAAAATAAAAAATTAGAAAACAATAAACAATCGAATGCTACGCATCCGTATATAGAAATGAATTGTTAACATAGTTGACACTCGATTTTCACGGGCGGTGCCTTCGGCAATAAAAAGGTGTCATAGAAAGAATAAACTTATTGTATTATTATAATAAATAAAATCTTTTTATTCAACTTAAAACTATAAAATTTTACTTTGTAAAATTTTATTTAAAGAAAAATGATTTCGTGATTTTTAGAAAAACAATTATCGAAAAATCCTAAACACACCTTATAGAGATGTTTTTAATGGGCTTAAAAACAATTATAAGGTGTGTTTAGGATTTTGGTATACTAAAGATCCTGATGAGAATAAATAGATTCTCTTAACAGATCCAATGTTAACTTTTTCTTTATTAAACATTGCAGTATTCTCTCATTCTTTCTCTTTTTTTATAATGATTAATCCTTAAGATTATCCTAAAGATTTTATTCTCTGCTTTAAACAATTCAATATTGTTTTAAGAGAAATCTCGTTTGAGTTTAATAATGTTTGCCGGAGGCACCGCCCGTGAGCATAGCACTTTCTATCGATCTTTATTTCTAAAGTTTACGATATTAAATATCGAATAGTTTACGAAGTAAACTAGTCAAGAAAATTTTACGATATTAAAATTTAACTTTAGTGAAAAAATGTCAATGAAGAAAATGTTTACAAAGTATATTGACTACGTTAGTGAACAAAATATTCAAAATGTTTACGAAGTAAACATTCCAATATTTTATAATTACGAAGTCAATTTTCTAAATAAATTTTTTACGATTTTAAATAATTACTTCGGAAATATTTAAAATCGTAAAATTTTATAACATAGTATTATATTTGTATAGAACGTAATGTGACGTTATAAACCGTGTATGTTTTGATATTAAACGAAGTTTAATTTGTTTTTAGTTTTATTAAACGCTACGACGTTTTGGTGGACGACAACCATTGTGTGGAATACCTGTTTTTTCACGAATCACGTTAACTTTGATGCCAGCTTTAAAAATTTCACGAATAGCACTTTCACGACCTTGACCTGGACCTGTTACTAATACCTTCGCTTCACGCATTGCAAAATCACGTGAATTTTTTGCAGCCGTTTCAGCTGCTTTTTTTGCAGCAAACCCTGTTGATTTACGTTTTCCTTTAAACCCGCAAGCACCCGCAGAACTCCAACATAACACTTCACCACGAATATTTGTAATTGTTACAATTGTATTGTGATGACCAGCTTGAATATGAACAATTCCACGATACACACGTTTTTTTGTTTTTGTAGATGTAATTTTTCTAGTTTGTCTAGCCATATGAGAGATATAATAAATGAAAAAATTAAACAGTATTGAAGAATCAAGTCACTTTTCACCTGGTTGGACGATTCGGTTTTCGCCGAAGACGCCTTTGTCGGAAAGTGAGATAAGTCGAGGATATTCACAAAATGAATATCCTCGATTCTTCAATCTGACTTTTTTCTTAGATTGAGTTCGATCTAAAGGATAATAAAATAGAATAAAGAAATCATATATATACATAATATATTGATAATAAAACTCTTTTAAATAAATGGTTTTTAACACTCGAAAATGGAAGAGTGAGATTCTTTTTCTATATCCCTTTTGTTCGTCTATACATAATTGATTCATACCCGTCTTTGACGGACCCCATGGGCGAAAATTCAATTCAAAGCGTATACAAAAGTTCATTAAGGATTAGAAATCGATTGAGTGTCTACATCGTTGACACTCGAGTCGTAAGCTTTGTTTCATTTCTATTGAAGTTTAATCGTTATATAATTCATTTTTATATAATGGAGTTTAACGTAATGGGTTAATACAATAAAAATGAAAAAAAGCCGTTCCATTCATTTTATAGTTAAAAAATATGAACAAATTCATAATTTTTTTATTTTAATATCCTGAAAAGAATCTAAAACTGAAATCTCTATTTCAGATCTCTTTTGCTTTGTCCTGTTGGGCCGAGTCGGATTCGAACCAACGTAGGCATAGCCAGCGGATTTACAATCCGCCCCCATTAACCACTCGGGCATCGACCCTTATTTTAGAAAAATAACTGTAGACTATAAATATATACTAAAGAATATATCCAAAAAATAAAAAGATGTCAAGTCAATTTAAATGGCTACCTTATATATTATATATTAATCTATGTAATGTACATCTAAAAGATTTGAAATCGCAAAATACTGAAAATTAGGCTCGATATAGTAAGGGCGTTACTCAGGCACCAGGCGATGCCACCGGCCATCGTCACCTACAGGCAATTTCACGAAGTGAATCTAGTCAACTATCGTAGTTCTAATCAATTTGACTTTAAAATTTTATTCGGAAAAGCTTTTCATCAACAAAGCGTAAATGAAGTTACTTGTTCAAACTTACTATTACAAAAATTTAAATTGAATAGGCGATTTTAAAGGTTTTAAAACTGGGGCGGAAGGATTCGAACCTACGAATGGCGGTACCAAAAACCGCAGCCTTACCGCTTGGCGACGCCCCATATATTTATTATATTATAAATATACCTCAAACAGGAAATGTTGTCAATTTTTTATTGACAATCGTTTTTACTCTTTCGTATTAAAATTGTGTTTTTTTTTTATTTTTTCGATATTAGCTTTTTTTTTCACAAACATTTAATCTCCAAAACAAAATTTTAAACATAGATTTTATGGTGTAGATTAATAACTTTGTTAGAAAATAGAGGCTGTAAGAAATTTTTGAAATTTTTACTATAAAAATCAACGTTAGTGAATACATTTAAACAAAGTTTAAATTTCAAAATTTTATAGAGTAATATTTTCCTTAAATAGTTTATTTCGTAAATTATCCGATATTTAATCTTATTTGAATAAAATTCAACGAAGTTGATTTTTATAAATCGTTTAATGTATTATTTTATACATTTAAACAAAGTTTAAATGTATAAAATAAACGAAGTTTAAATATCTTCGCGATTTTTACTATTTACTTAGCAATTTTTACTTCGTAAAAAATGTCTAAGTAAATAATAAACTAAATTATTTATTATAAAACGTTTACTTTGTAAACTATTCAACGTAAAACAATTATAAAATCGGATCTTTTACTTATACGATTATACGACGTAGAATCGTATAAGTAAAATATTCAAACGTAAATCATTTCTAAAATGTTTACAAAGTAAAAATCAAAAATCGTATCATTTTATATAAAATCGACTGTAATAACGTAATGTTATATAAAATGATACGATTTTAAAGTATAATGAATTAGTTTATAGAAACCAAAGAGTTATAGACTTATTTAGAGATAAAATTAATCTGTAAAATCATTTAAATAAACTAAAAATCCAGTACCAGCTGGAATTAAATTTCCTAAGATAACGTTTTCTTTTAATCCTTTAAGGAAATCTTTTTTTCGTGAAATAGCAGCTTTACTTAAAACACGCGTGGTTTGTTGGAAACTTGCTGCAGATAAGAAACTATCAACCTCTAACGAAGCTTTTGTAATACCTAAAACTAAAGGTTCATAGGTGATTTTTTTGATTAAAAATGTATTAATTTTTTCGACAAATTCCAGATCAACAACTTCGCCTGGAAAGAAACCAGTTTGGGCGCCATCAATAATACGAATTTTAGAAGTCATTTGTTTTACAATAATTTCTAAATGTTTGTCCGCAATCGTAACACCTTGAGACTTATAAACACGTTGAACACCATCAACAATGATTTGTTGAATTTTATAAAAACTTTGACGAACTGCTAAATCCAAAGGTAATTTAGCCTGATAACGTTTAAATAACGCTTTTAATAACGCAGGTAAACTATCACGGAATAAACGTCCGCGTTTTGTCGTGCGTGCTTCAAAGAATTGCTCAACTTTTGGAATACCTTGGATAATATCACCTGTCTTTAATCGTTGATATGACAATGTAATAACTGGTGTTTTCGGATCAATAAAATCGCCATCAAATTTATGTAAAATGCCTTTTGGCGAAACTAAAATCGGTTGAGAACGACGTAAGGTCAGTTTGTTATTATTATAATGAATAATTTGTCCTGCTGATTCAACAGCGAGTGTTTTACTGATTTTATCACCATACACATAGAAATCACCTAATAAATTACTATATGGTTTTAATGGTTTACCCGCTACTAATTGAGAAACTTTTAGATTCGTTTTATTCACATCTTTATCTTGAAAATAGCGTTGAAGATTTGATAAATTGATATCAGTCATATTTAAAAAACGAATAAAAATATCATTCATAACATATTTCTTTTTTTGATTCGTGCTTAGAATTTCTTTGTATTCACGAAATGTCGAAGGTAAATAATAACTAATTAAATCTGATTTTGTTAAGATCATACAGCGTGGCTGAAGAACGGATGTTTGTTGTTTTGGAACAACCTTTGGAATGGAAGAAATGTGTTCCCCTCTTGGAAACGTACCGTAAGTGTCGTTTCCGCCCTTTTCCTCGGTTTTGGTATCTGATGAAGTTATAACATTATCAAGTGTTAATAACACATCGGAAACAAAATTCTTTTTTGGAAGACTATTAATGTGAACAATCTCACCCATAAATGGACTATAATAAGTTGTTGTCGCAAAAGTATCCAATGAATTGAAATGATTACTATAAGAATATGTAAACTTCGTGCCTGATGTTAATAGTTTTTGATTTTGATCCCCACGTGATCTTTTTTCAGCACCAGCCATAAAGAATGTATGATTTACTTTTGAAATTAAATCAAATCCAAAACATGGACTTTCAAACATATGTGGTAATAATGCATAAAGATTACTAAACTTCTTCGAGCTAAAAGGATCTTTACCTAAAGACGCTTGATTTTGAAACGAGTAGAGCGGTCGTGCAAGCGGATATGAGCTGTGATGATATGAATTTAATAAGGTTAAGAGTTTATCTGAAATAACTGGATCAAGTTGTTGGTCTGCTACTAAAAGAGAACGATATGAGAAATAACTATTTGTAAATTTAAATGAAAAATTAGATGCAAACGGTTTTGTATAAGATAGGATGAAGGATGATACATTTAAAGGTTTTCGAGTGATTAAAAAAGATTTTGAATTTTTCTTCAGTGAAAAAAGGTCTAAAAAACGAGTCAACAAAGTTTTTCGATGCAAAGAATTTGTGGTATTCGAAACTGTCCCTGATGTTTGAAATTTAGTCGATGATGTTTTCACGCCCGAATTTGGCATTCTAACAGCTTTTAGCGATAATTTTTTATTTTGTAAACCTTTATTAGGACTTTGTGCGCGAAGCGCACGCGTTGATCCTTTTGAAGTTAAAATTCGACGTACTTGACTCTCTTGTTCAGATGTTTTTGAATCATTTTGAAGAGAACATTTTGATAAAAAGAAATTAAAAACATTATTATAAAGAATAGATAGATCACTACTAGGATATTTCAAAATTGGGAGAGTCGTTTTTTGTTGCTTATTAAAATACTGGGTATGATATTGTTTCCATTGATGCAATGATTCAAAAGATTGATTAATTAAGAATGTTTTTTGATTTTCTTTTACACTATTCGCTTTAAAAAGATGATTTTGGTAATTTTGTTTCGCGCGCGGCGTCTTCGGCGGAATTTTTGTAAGGGAATTTTGAGAATAAGTATCAACTGTTAATTTGTTCGGCGATAAGTCGAATTTGCCTTTTAAACTTTTTGCAATATTCACTTTGTGACTATCATCAATATTTGATTTAGAATTCAGTAAACCGTAAATTGAATTTTTTAGTTCAGTATTGAAATCAAACTGATTATATTCTTCGACAGGTTGAATCAATAAAATGATTTGTTCTGATTGTTGTTTAAACTGTTCCAGATTCGAAACCAAATTATTATGTAAATAATAACGTGATTTTTCATTTTTGACAGCTACAGAAAATTTGTTTTTCAGTTCTTCATTGAATGTCTTTTTAGAGTTGATTTTATTAAATAAAACAGATTCAATATAAACAGGGCTATTAAAAGTCACCAAATTTAAACCAAACGAATTTCCTGGATAAATAAATTTATTATGTAATTTCATTTCAGTTTGATTTGTAAAAAATACCCAACCTTTTTTAGCATTAACATAACGAACGTTTTTTTGGAATGGGTGCGATAGAGAAACCTTTGAAGATGTTTCTCCTTTGTTAGAAACTGATACGGGTGGCAGTGAAGAAACTTTATGCGTGTCATCTGTAATGACACTCGTATCTTCCGTTTTTGTTTTAACCCGATTTTGTTCTTTATTTGCCAGTGTGATTTTATGTGTTTCATTTCCTTTGGAAATTTGACTCAATTTGTTTTCAATAGAGATAAAACCTAATTTACTTAGAAATTGTTCTTTATTAATTAAAATTTGTTTTTTAGATTTTTCACGGGCGGTGCCTCCGGCAACAAAAGAATTTGGGAGTGTATGTGGATTGTGTGCGCTTCGCGCCGAAAAAGACTTAACTTCGTCACGTTTTTTCAGCGCCTTCGGCGAAACACCACGATTGACTTCGTCAATCGCAGGGCGAAGCTGGGAATCAACTGGAAGGAAATCCAGGGCGCCATTTTCCCTCAGTCCTTCGTGACTGAGTGTAAAACTTGAAACGTTACGATGATTTAAAGTGTGTTTAAAGTTGTCTCCATCAGCCATCGTTAATGAAAACTGCTGAGAATTTTGAATTTCTGATAATTTAACAAATTCCGTTGATAAATAAAACGATAAGAGAGATTTTGTATCTAAGCGATTTTTCGCTGAAACAAACTTGACAAATTCAAGTTTGTTAAGCGCCTCTGGCAACGACGATTTTCTTGATTGAAGTGATTGAAGACTATTTGTAAGGCGGCAATAACGTTTACAAAATGAATATAAACTTGTGATGTTTGATGTCTCCCATACAAAATTCACGTCGTCAATTTTCGCTTTAGTTTGCACGTTATTTTTTTCTTTACCAAGATTTAATACATAACGAGTTTTTTTATATTCAAAATCAGAAGATTGACGTTGAACGAGTGTTGACAAAGTCAACACTCGAATACCAGAATCCACGCTGGAGATTACATGATTTCCTTCGCTGGAACCAAATTCATTTCGTGATGTTTGTTTTGACGGCCAACCATCGTCACAGTGAATTGAAAGATGGGCTTTTAATAACGAAAATGGCTCGACGTGAGTGCCTTGCGCCCAGTCTAATCGATTCTGAAATTCCTTAGGGATTTCGAATCCATGATTTGTACGTTTAGTTACGGGTTTATAATAACCCTGTCGGTTTGTTAAAATAAAAAATGGAACACTAAAAAATTGAGCATATTTATGAATTGTGAAAAAATGTGTTAAGTCAAATAAACTTTTACTTCGCTTAACACGATTCATGTCCTGATTTTTTTTAAAGGTGCTGAAGAAAGGAGTGTTGACTTTGTCACGGGCGGTGCCTCCGGCAAGACTCGTCAAGTTTCTAATGGCGTGACGTTTCAAACCTTTTGAAATGGTTTTATGTTCTGCGGGCGGCACCTTCGGTGAACCATGGTTTTCAGGGGTTTCTAATCCAGATAAGAGAATAGTGAAAGAATTCTTTTTTTCAATTTTATAAAACTGATTTGGGATTAATAAGCTACGAGATGAATAAGGATTCATAAGCTGATTTGGATTCCAAAAAGTTGGAAATGTTTCGATGTTTTTCGTTTTATGTAACGTTGATTCTTTAGTTTGATTTCCAGTTAAATGAGAGTTTGTATCGCCAATCCACATTTCATAAGAATTTTTCTCAACAAATTTTCCGAAGGAAAATTTGTAGCGCATTCCAAATAATGAATATTTTCCTAATGGAATCCTTTCTGCGGGCGGCACCTTCGGTGACGAAACAAGTTTTGTTTGTGTCATTTTTTTTGTTGTTGAGCCGACAGAGGTTAATAAATTTGTATTACTAACAATTTTTTGTTTTAATAAATTGTGTTTGAAATGTGATGAAATTGAATAAATTTGAACGTTTGTTAAACCTGATTTGATTGACGAAATAGTTTCCTTTTTATTCATTTGATAATTTACATAATTTTTAGATAATTTAGAAAGTTTATTTAGGGTTTTAGAAAAATTAGGACGTAATTTTTTTTGTGTGAAATCAACAAAAGGTTCAAAAAAGATATAACCCCCAGCTTTCATTTGAGAAAGTGTTGGGAACCATTGTAAAATAGATGGAGAAAGATGATTTTTTTGATTTTTATTTGAGTCTAAATTGTTTAAAAACACTAAAGTGTCGTAAGAACGATTCGAATACACTTTTCCTTTGAATTCGTATAGGGATTGTTTCGTAAAATGATTATATTGCTTTCGTGATTCCAAAGAGATAAATTCTTGGTTAGATAATTTACTTCGTAAAGTTTCTTCACTAAAGAATTTTTTGATTTTTGTTTTAGAATCTAATTCATAAAACTGAAACTTATCAGTTAAATCAAAAATATAACCTTGGTTTTTATAGTGCATTTGATTTAGATCAAAACAAAGAAGTGGTTGAGAGATATAGGGTTTGATAGAAATATTACGAGATTCGATCCATTTCGTCAATCCTAATGAAACTTTTTTTCGTTTTGAAAAAACGGATTGAATTTCGCCAAAGGCGCCACCCGCAAGAAGTGGAGTTAGACTTGGATTCATAAAAGGTGACACAATAAAACCTTTTGGAATTCCAAAAGACGATTGACTCAGCCCCTGCTGAATATTATTATTTGGAAGCCCTTTTGGATTAACTCGAGTTAATTTCACTAATTTGTTCATTTCAAAGTTATTTGATAAGGAAATTTTGGCAGAACCTGAATTGAAATCAAATTTCCAATTTGTTTGTGTGATTGAACTTTTTGTGTTTAAACGATCTCCTAATTTCGGAAAAATAGGAGAAGTATATTGGAATTCATAAATTTTTCCTGATAAAATCCACGCGTAACCCCACGTCCATGCTTCAAAAAATTTATCAATTGCTTTATTCTCTTCAAAAAGAGAATAGTTGTGAAGAATTTCTTGTTTATATTGTCGTTCGACTGAAAAAGACGATTCAAAAAGAACTGAATCCGTTTTGACGTGGGTAATATCGCCCGTGTCACGGGCGGTGCCTCCGGCAAATGATGGTGTCAAAGTTTTTTCTCCATGTTTTGAAAGGTAAGTACTATTTGGATCCAGTGACTTCGGCATTTCGCCGAAACGATTTTTACTATGTAAAAATTGTGGAGCGTTAAAGAAAGCCCCGTCAGACATTGGAGTGGCTTTGCCACTCAATCCTGATTTATTTGGGCGTTGTTTAGGTCCTACTTGTTTTTCACGAAAACCTAATGATTTTGAATAAAACTGACCTTCATATTCTGCCTTAATCGTTAATTCAGCATCATCTGTAGCATTCTTTTTTCGACTAATTGACGAAATTTGAGCAATTACTTCTTTTTCAAAAACTTTTTGACCATTTCGAATATATAACAGTGTATAAAAAGGAATCTTAAATTTTTTCGAATCCATTGATGGCATTTGGTCATTTTCCCCAAAAGCACTTTCTGCCGGAGGCACCGCCCGTGAACCCTTACGGACAAAAAATGAACCTTCACTTTTTGTTAAAAAGGCAATTTTACCTTCGGGTGTACGAATCAGAGTCCCAGGAATTGCCGAAACATATTCAACAATACCATCAAATGGCGCACGAATCTGATCACTAATATCCCCAGAAAAAACACCTCCCGTATGGAATGTTCGCATTGTTAATTGTGTTCCGGGTTCACCAATCGACTGAGCCGCTACAACCCCAACAGCTTCACCAATAGATACTAGATTTCCTTGAGCTAAACTCCATCCATAACAAAGTTGACAAACCAGTTTTGAAGTTTCACACGTTAGAGGGGAGCGTACAAAAATTTTTTCAAATTTTTTACCAATTTCAATGGCTAATTCCATAGTAATTTCTTGGTTTCGGGAAGCAACTTTAAAAACTTTATTTCGACTAGAGAATTTACTTTCTAAAGTTTCTTCCATTTTTTTCTCCGTAATAACTGTAAAATTGACTTCGTCAATTTTACTCACGTCATTTCCACTCTTTTGCCCGTCTAAAGTCCCGACTGGAACTGGCAGAAATAAGTCACGCGCTAAAATTCGACCCACCGATCTTTGGGTTAATGAATGAATCGTTTTATTTCCTTCTTTCATATCAATTAAAAAAATACCGCGACGTGTACCACAATCAAATTTGGAAATAATGACATGTTGAGCAACATCAACTAAACGACGTGTTAGATATCCTGCATTTGCAGTACGTAAAGCTGTATCTACGATACCTTTTCTTGCACCATAGCTTGAAATAATATACTCAGTTAATGTTAAACCTTCACGGAAATTACTTCGAATCGGGAAATCAATAATTTGACCTTGAGGATCTGACATTAATCCACGCATCCCAACCAACTGTCTTACTTGAGAAATATTCCCTCGAGCACCTGAAAATGCCATCATATAAACTGGGTTTAGTAAATCCGTTGTTTCAAAGTACTCAATAACCTCTTGTTTTAAGATTTCACTTGTTCTATGCCACGTATCAATTAATCGTTGGAAACGTTCCACACCCGTAATTTCACCACGTACATATTGATTGACTGTTAATTTGGTTTGTTTTTCCGCCTCATACATTAATTCTGTTTTACGAGGTGGAATTTTTAAATCATCAATCCCTAGTGAAATCCCAGCTTTACTTGCATAATCAAAACCCATTGTTTTTAATTGTTCAACTAATTTAACGGTTTTATGTTCTCCATAATGAATCAAAAACCATAGGACAAAATTTTTTAAACGACCTTTATCAAAACATTGGTTATAAAATTTTAAAGGAGAAGACTTTTGAGGACTGTGTTCACGAAGCCCACTGTCTGCTTTAGATTTCGAATTAAAAGACGTTGTTTGATACGTATTCTCCGAAGATGAGAATACTTTTACGAACTCAAAAGTATTTACTCCTGAAAAACGTCTAAATCTTTCCTTCAAAACACTTTTACCTTTTTTGTTTCGTTCTAGAGAAAGGATATTAAAATGATTTGTTGTGTAATTCATTTCTATTTTCAAACAAAACGCTGAATAGAAAATCTTCTTTATAGAACTAAAAAGACTCTATTCGAAACATTGAAAAATATTATTAAAATAAAGGCTTGATTGAAAGTTTTGAAACTATATAATATACGATTTCTAGAAAATTTACTTAGAAAAATAGCCGATATTTTATTTCTATTTCTTAAACCAGCTATCAAATTTTTACGATATAAAATCTTTACTTATACAATTATACGTAGTATAATCTTATTTGAATAAAATTCAACGAAGTTGAATTTTATAGTAAAAATTTTATAATAAATAATTTTTTGCCTTCGATAAATTTTCTTCAATAAATTCTCCAATTTAAAAATTTACAAAAGACTACATTAGAAAAAGATCGTATATTTTTCTTAAAAAATGTTACTTCGTAAAATTTTCGTCAGGAACGTTATACGATTATACGTAGTATAATCGTATTATATCGAATTTTCTAGAAAACCAAACAATTTCAAAAATGAATCAATAAGCCTCAAACGAATCTGTCATTTCTCATTATTTCTTAAGAAAGAGTTTATTAAATAAAAAAAAACATTAACACGTTAAGAAATTTTGTTTATTATATATGAATGAAAGCATTCAGTTTTAAAAAAAACTGAATGCTTTCATAACTTAATAAAAGATTAGATATAAAATTATTATCTGAGTAAAATTTCCAACGAATAGTTTATTTCGTAAACTATTTGTTGGAAATTTTAGACGTTTAAAAAATATATAAAATATATTTTTTATTTAATTTTATTTACATAACCTTTGAAAATCCAAACCTTGATACCAATGATACCATAAATTGTATTAGCAGTTTTGTATGCATAATCAAGGTTTGCACGTAAAGTTTGTAAAGGTACACGCCCAGCACGTACCCATTCACTACGTGCAATTTCAGCACCGTTTAAGCGACCAGATACTTGAATTTTAACACCTTTAACACCTGATGTACGCATTAACTCTTCTTTAGCATCTTTAATGACTTTACGGAATGCTTTACGTTTTTCTAATGCATCTGCTACTGAATCAGCAACAACAGAGGCTTTAGCTTTAACGCTTCTTGAATGAACAGAATAGAATTTAATGGAAATTTTCGGTGTTAACGAGATATTATCTGTATAAATCGTTCTTTGTTTTTCGATCTGTTCTAAGAAAACATCTTGTAATGTTTTTTCGAAATCAGATTTTGCAGAACTATTATCTAAAACATTTCGTAAACGTTCTTGAATTGCAGAAGTTTCTAAAGTTTGTGATAAGGCATCACTCTTATTTAAATTTAAACCAAATAAGAATGAAGCATGACGTTTTGTAAATTGTTTTAATTTACGTAACTCTTTACGCGCTTCAGCAATTGTTGCTAAATATAAATAAATATTTTCTGAACGATGTTTTTTAACAATTTGTTTTAAATATTCGATAAATTTGATTTTACGACATTCATTATCAATATTGTTTAGTTTATTTGATAATAAATTCATTGAGATTGAATTTGATGTTTCAGTTAAACGTGCTGATTTGAAATTTACTCGTTCAACAGTTGATTTCTGATTATCAGAATTATTTAATTTTAATAATGTGTTATTTAATTTCTGTTTTGTTTTTAATTTTGAAACAAATTGTTTTAATTGTTTTAAGAACATTAACATTTGGTAATAACGGAAACTAGCTGCTTTTGAGATAGAACCAAATGTAATAAAATCTTTACGTAAAGATTCCATTTTCTTTAATGATTTTTCTTCTAAAATAGTAATTAAATTTGTTAACTGAGTTAATGATTTTTGTGCTAAACGTTTTTGAACTAAAGCAAAATTCCATTTTTTACTTTGTTGGCTACGTACAGCTTTGTTTTGATTTTTTTGTGTTTCATTTAATGATGCTTTTAAAGCATATAAAAACTTATTGTTCATACGATTAATAAAAAGTGAAACAAACTTTTTCTTAATACGTAATTTTAAAATATTTGAAGATGTGTACTTTTTACCTTTTCCTTTTGAAGGAGAAGATAATGATTGGAAAGACGAAACCTTCAGTGAACGTTGACCAACAGATTGTTGAGAAACAGAAGCTTTTACGTTACGTTGAGTACGTTGGCCTTTAGACATTTTAAATAACGTTTTCTTATTTTTACTTAGTGAACCTTTACGACCAAATGTCGGTACTGTTAATTTTTGAATAACTTTATTTCCTTTTTTAGCTAAGAATAAACGTTTATAAACTAATTGTTTATGACGGCGACGAATAGATTGACGTCTTTTTAAGCGTTTTAACACTAAACGACGACGAATTAATTGTTGTTTTGTTAAACGTTTTTTTGTTTTAAATCGAACTTTCTTATCATTCTTTAAAGAATCTTTTTTAATATCTGACGTTTTGTTAGAATCTTTT
Organism: Haematococcus sp. NG2; assembly: GCA_004335575.1. NCBI lineage: Eukaryota > Viridiplantae > Chlorophyta > Chlorophyceae > Chlamydomonadales > Haematococcaceae > Haematococcus > Haematococcus sp. NG2. The sequence goes on from QAXD01000273.1 coordinate 47,116, forward strand.
GTTTGTAATGCTAAATTCACTTCGTGATTTTTGCCAAAATCAGAAATTGTATTTAAATCGTTTAATTTAATACGTAAATGTTGTAAATAACGACGTGTTTTCTGTAGTTTTGAAACTAAATCACGATTAATTTTTAAATTTTCAATAGATGATTTAATTAATTCACAATTTTCTGCGTGAATTTGAATTCCAATTTCAGACGGAATTAAACCGCGTTCAATTTTAATTTGTGTAATTCTAGGAACAATTGATGAAGCTTCATCACGTTTTTTCTTTTTTAATACTGGATTTAATAGTTGTGGAAATAAATTTGTTAATGTCTCACGAAGCATGCGATCTTCTAAAATACTTTGTGCATATTTATTTTTATTGAAACGTGCAAACCATTGTGATTGATGTTTCTTTGTAATACCTACACGAAAACCTAAAGGATGAACTTTTTGACCCATATTGGAATATAATTTTTTTTATTAAAGTCTTTTCTTTTCCGTTAGAAAAAAAAATGAAACGAAAGGATTTTTAAAAATATCTAAATATCTATTCTCGAGATATTATAGTATTTTTTTTTGAGTTAATATATTTATAAAGTCAATTTATGTTGATCCAACTTTTATAAATATAATTCATTATACACTCAAATTTTTTTGAAAAGACTTTAATGGAACCTTTATGTTAATTTATGTTAAAAGGAATTTTTTTAGAAAAAAGAATAGAGTTAAAGATACTCTATAAATTCCTCAAACAAAATTCTCTTCAAACAAAATTTCAAAATTTTGTTTGAAGAGAATTTTTGTAACAAGTTTCTATTGAAATAGACTTCCTTTATTCGACAATTTAAAATTGAATTAGAAAGACAACGTTACTTGATCTATAACTCCAAATTCTCTTGTCTTAGAAGTATAGTTCTAAAAAGGTTCACTAGATACAAATATCAATTAGAAAACTGATTGAAATAGTTATAAAAAAAATATTTTTCGCTATAAAATTTTATACGTAGTGAAGTTTTTTAAAGCGCCATCAAAATATTATTATTATTATTATTATTATTATAAAATATAAAAACTTTATAATCTTTTTTAACTTCGTTTAAATCTCTAAAAAACTCACGTTAGTCTTTTTTTACGTAGTAAAAAAAATAATCGCTATTTTTACTTCGTCAACATTCTGAAATAAAATCTTTACTATAAAATTCAACTAAGATTATACGACGTAGAATCGTATAAGTAAAGATTTTATTTTCTATTGTGATTTTTTATTTTTATAACAAAATTATTAAATTATACGAAGCCTTAAGCAAATCGAAGTCGTCCATTTCTTTCTACGTTTCTTAAACTGACACCTACGATTTGCTTAAGAAACTTAGAAAGAAATTGACCCCCATTGACATCCGCGAAGCACAAGTCTTGACTTTGTCACTACTCGGGTTAGGCCGAGAAGGATACGACTGGATCAAGGATAAATCTAAAAGCCATTTTCCTATGATTCACGAGTGTTGACATTGTCAACACGTGTCAGAGGCGGCCTTATCGACAAAAGAAAGACTTAGATTATTTTACTTAAAAACTTGCTAAATCACCGCGACGGTATTGTAAATAAGCTGTTACAAATAATCCAGCGATTGTTACTGGAACTAGTCCTAAAACAATTCCTGATAATAAAGGTTCTACCATAAGAAATATATTGTATTAAATTCTATATATAATAAAACTTTACATCGTATTTAATGATCCCTCATCTCCTAAAGCGTCTTGAGAAAAGATGCGTTCGACAGAATCGAGAATAAATAGAAAAACGATTGACTCAAATCAAAATAAACTTCGTTTCAATTTATTCCGATATATTAGGAAATATAAAAGCGATTTCTAATACTGAGAAATCGTTAAGAATCGATTTGTAAAATTTTATAAAATTTTCATTTAAAAATTTACTATAACCTTTTTACGCAAAGCCGGTGAATACGAATAGATGATTATACGATTGCTTTCACCGAAGGGTTTCGCTGAAAAAGTTGTTATAATCATATATTACTATATAGTAAATTTTCTGATTGGAATGTTGAATAAGAATTAGAAATTAATTCGAAGTTGACGTAGTCAACACTCTTTCAAACGTATTTGACATTTCAATCAAACTGTACAAGATAATGTTAGATCTTAAAGTTAAAGATTTTCTATTACAAAACTTTATTACGTTAAATAGTTTACTTATTACGATGATACTACGTATAATCTTATACAGTAAACATTCCGAAATATTTATGAAGTAAATAGTTCGTATAATCTAACAATCTAATATATAATCAAACGGAAATTTTTTTATAATTAATGTTTAGATATAAACGTTTAGTATATTTGTATTTTAAAGTTAAAAGTAAAAGAGAGAACTTCACGCGTTTTTAGTATGTAAAAATGCGTTAACTGTCTAACATTTTTAAAGAAAGTTTAACTAAATATAACTTTCACGGGCGGTGCCGCCCGCAAAACAGAAATGAAAATTTTAAAAGATCTCCTAACTCTTTTGTTTTTTTGACATGAATTCATTTTTTATTATTTATTAATTCAAGCTTTCAAAGGAGAATTCACACTTCCATAATCATTCATTCTATATTGAATGATAATATAATATAACAAATTTATAATGAAAATTTTATTATGTTTATTCTATTATACTATAAAATTTTATAAATTATTCAACGTATCATTTTCTATAAAAAAATTATATTTCTTGAATCTAAATGTTCAAATGGATAAAACGATCTTACGCTTTGCATACAAGTTTTTTTATTTAAAATTAAACATCGTTTAATTTTAAAATGGATAGTGATTTTTTATTATACTTCGTATAATAATTGTTTACTTCTAATTTTTAACTTTGTTAAACAATTCTTTACAAAACTTTACGAAGTAAAGTTTTGTAAAGAAAATGTTCTTAGTAAAATTGTCATCACTATCGTAAATATCAATAACATTGAAAAAATCAAAAACTGAGTAAATTAATACATAGTAATAATTTACGATTTTATGTAGACGTTTAAAATATCTATAGGTTTTTTCACTTTACAATATCAACATAGTTGACATGAGGTCAGAGTTTTAAAAGTGTGATTTTTGTCTTTGGGTGATTAATAAATGAAACGATTCTTCATATGAATTTTTTTTACAAAATTCTACTTCGTTTAATGTTGTTTCTAATTTTAAACTTCGTCTAATATTAGAAAAAGAAATTTTTAACTTTGTTTACAATTTATAAACAAAACTTTACTTCGTAAAATTTTCTAAAATAAGAATCGTTTCATTTAATAAAGATTTACAAGTATCCGAAATTTTATATTTACGAAGTAAATATAAAATTTCGGAGAGTTTACGAAGTAAACTATTCAACTATACTTAGTTGAAAATGTAACTAGAGAATAATACTGCTAATACGAAAATTAATAATAAACCCCAGTATAGACTTGTACGGTTTAATTCAACTACTTGTTTATTTGGATTCGGTCTAGCCATAATAGTAAGAAAAGATTTTTGGGTCTAATATTTAAAAAAAAAAATAGCCCATTTTTTTTTTACTTATAAAAAACTATAATTGTTATTTTAACAAAGTTAAAAGTAAAACAGTAAAAGAAAAACAATTAGAACATTTTACAATTGTAAAATTTGCTCGGCGATTGTCCAAACGATGTTATGGAATATTCACTATTCTATTTTATTTTCACAAAATAGAATCTAAATTTGATTGAAATTTTATTCGTAACTCACGGACGTTTTTGCCTCAGTCTATCTTCTAGAACAAAATATTACAAACGTAAAACATGTCTCAAGAATAAAAAAGGCATTTTTAGAACGAAAAAGTTTCTTTTACTTAGTTGATTTTTTGATAAAAAAGATTTCCATTATTGATGATTGTGACATTGTCAAAATCGTCGCTTCAAATAAAATGATATCTAAAATTTTAATCAAATAAGATTATACGTCGTATAATCGTATAAGTAAAATTTACAAAATTAAATAAAGTTCATAAATTTAAACAAAGTTTAACTGTATTCACTATAGTTTAATTTGGTTCACTAATACGAAGTTTAATAGAATAAAAAAGAATAACCTTTACATTCGGATCATTTAATTTTATTTTAAAATCTAGAATATAGGTGATTCGGTTTCATTCTTTTTAAATCTTTTGTTTCAAAATTGAGTAAAATTTACAAAGTAAATTTTACAAATTAACGTTGGATAAATTGCATAGCTGTAATTGATCCTAAGAAGAAAATAGTTGGAACAGCAATAGCGTGAATCGCTAACCAACGAACTGTAAAAATTGGGTATGTAATAACGTCAGCTGATTTTCTTGTAGTCATAATGAATCAGTTTTAGAATGGAAAAATAGAAAAAAATTTCTATAGATACAATCAAGTCATTGAAAGTTTCTAAATTCTTATCTTTTGAGAGGTGTTACACTTATTTAAAATTAAAATAAGATACGACAATAGTGTATAAAATGAAACGAAGTTTCATTTTATAAAAAACTAAAAAGTGTGATTTACAACACATGCAAAAAAAAAGGCTTTTTGTTTTAGTGATTTATCAATTCAATAATGAATTTCATTATTCAAATGATAAATAAACGACAGTAAAAACTTTCAATACACCCTTTAAAGCTATTATTAATGCAAAACCGTTTAATAACGGACCCTTTTGGGAGGATATAATCGGAAAAAATTATATTAAACAATTTAATACTATAGTATTAAATTTTAGATTAAAATAGAAATACAAGTAAATCCATTTATAAAAAAAAAATAAAATGTTTTTTTTTTATCTATACAGTCTTAGCGAATTATTTTAAATTATATCGTTAAAAAAAAAAAAAACAAGTAAAAAAAAAATTCTTGAAACGAATACTTAATTTATTCTTTTTTCCTTAGAAAACTTTAAAAAACAATATGTATACACGTTGTCATTAACATACAACTTATTTGTACAAAGAATCTTTATTTTTTAAAAAAAGACAAGGTTCCTATCTATGAACCTTAACTAAAAACGACTAAAATATATTAAAAACTAAATAGAAACAACTATCTTTAGTCGATATTAAATATCTTTTTTTTTTACGATTATTAAATGTTTAAACTGACACATTTCAACATTTAATCGCAACTAAATTTATAAAGTGAAAAAGCAAAAGTTATTTCTTTTTGATTTTTCTTGCTAAAAAACCTTATCTTAGAATTTTAGGAATATTAAATTCTTTATAAAATGATTTATAAATTTGAGTAAAAATGACGATCTTAAATTTTTACAAAGTAAAAAATGAATGAAATATCAGAATGTTTTCAAAGTCAAAATATATATATAATATGATTTGATAACTAAGTATAATTTTATAAAAAGGATATATAGAATTTGATTTTTATATTGTTACGTTGAATAGTTTACAAAGTAAACTATCCGATATAAAACGTTTACAAAGTAAACGTTTTATATCGTAAAAAAGTCTTCACAGATATACTTCGTAAAGTATTGTAACTAAAAAATTCTAAAATCGGAATGTTTACTGAAGAAAATTTTACTTCGTAAAATTTTCTATAAACTTCAACGAAGTTGAATTTTATTCAAATAAGATTATACGTAGTATAATCGTAGGAGTACCCATTTCATTCACTTTTTTACTTTGTAAAAAATGTATAAACAAAATGTTATGAAATAAAGTTATGTAAAGACATTTTTACTTCGTGAAAATGTCTAAGTAACACTTTATAACTATAACTTTACGTTATAAGATTTTCTAACTACGAATATATACCTAGTATATATTTATTTAGTCGATATCCAACAAATAAACTTAAAAACAAAACTATACCTTAAAAATGCCAATTACAAGATATTTTCTATCCGATTTTGTGTCTATTCAAAGACAAAGTTTCTTTGAGTTATTAGAAACTGGTTTAATTGAAGAATTTAATAAAAGAAATCCAATTACAAGTGAAAAAAAAGATCTTTCTTTACGTTTTTATCCAGAGTATTATGTATTAACCCGTCCAGAATATAGCCCACAAGAGGCCATTTTTCAAAACAAAAGTTATACAAGTAAACTGTATGTCCCAACAATGTTAACAGATAAAACCAAAAAAATCATTAGTTTAAAGTGGGTTTATATTGGGAATATTCCGTTAATGACAAAGCGTGGTCATTTTATTTTGAATGGCGCTGCTCGTATTATTGTCAATCAAATTTTAAGAAGTCCCGGAATTTATTATCAACAAAAAATTTACGAAAATAGTAATGAAAAACTGAAAAAGGAAAGACCAGAAGATAGCTATAAACGTTATTATGCTGATTTAATTTGTATGCGAGGGACATGGTTACGTATTGAAATGGATAAGGAAAAAAATATTTGGGCACAAATGAAAAAAGGTCCTAAAATCCCTATTTATTGGTTTCTATTAGCGATGGGTGTATCAGAAAAGATTATTTTTAAAAGTATTTCTGATTCTTATAAACTTATTGGGAATTTAGAAACGAGTGAAGTGAATTCGGAAACAAATGAACAAAATAAGGGTCAATTCTTGCGGGCGGCACCGCCCGTGAAATCAGCAGAACTTAAAACGATGCTTGATACAAATTCTCAGGATATAAATTCTCTAAATAAAATTTCCGGAGGGAATCCTTTAAAGAAAAAAAATAAATATGCGTATTTAAAAAATGCCCCTGAAGCTTGGCAAGCGATTTATTCATTACTGTCAAAATCCAAAATTAAAGAAAAAAATTTATCAATGTTAGGTCGAAAATGGCTATATAATCGCTTTATGAACCCTCGTTCGTATGATCTAGGAAAACAAGGTCGATTAGCTTTTAACAGAAAATTAGGCTTAACTCTTTCTTCTCGCCAAACAACATTAAACGGACTTGATGTTTTATATGCAACCGATTATTTAATTAAAGTTGAAAAAGGTATCTATAAAACAGATGATATTGACCATTTAAAAAATCGTCGTGTCCGAACATCTGGTGAATTAATTCAAATTCAAGTTGGGGTTGGACTTGTGAGATTAGAAAAATTCATTCGTGATTCGTTAAATCAAACATCATTAATGAGAACTAATTTAAGTAAATTAGGAACAAAAATGTCAGCACTTTCATCGAAGGTGTCATCCGCTAAAGCACAAAGTTCTGTATCGAAACAAAAAAGTAAAAATCTAAAAAAATATAATGACTTTGCCGAAGGCACCGCCCGTGAAAACTCAACCTATTTATCTCCCCAGAGTGTCATCAATAATAAAGCTTTTAATAGTGCAATGCGTGAGTTTTTTGGTACAAGTCCTCTTTCTCAGTTTATGGACCAAATTAATCCATTAGCCGAATTAACACATAAACGTCGATTAAGTTCAATGGGGCCAGGTGGTGTAACGCGTGATACTGCCACTTTAGCAATTCGTGGGATTCATCCAACGCATTATGGGCGAATCTGTCCGATTGAAACGCCCGAAGGTAAAAATACTGGGTTAGTTAACTCGATGACAACTTACGCTAGAGTCAATCCAAACGGAATTATTGAAAGCCCTTTTTATAAAGTCTATAAAGGACAAGTTCAAAAAAATACGGGAATGTTTTATTTTTCAGCGGAACAAGAAGAAAAAATTAAATTAGCGGCTGCTGATTTATCGATTTCATCTATCAATTTTTTACCAAAGTCACTTATTCCTGTTCGTATCGCTGAAGATTTTACAAAGATTTATCGATCTAAAGTTCAATTTATTGGTATTTCACCACTCCAAATGATTTCGATTGCAGCTTCACTCATTCCATTTTTAGAGCATGATGATGCCAACCGTGCTTTAATGGGTTCAAATATGCAACGACAAGCAGTGCCATTAATTCGTTCTGAACGTCCAATTGTCGGTACTGGATTAGAAGCACGTGCTGTAAGTGATTCAGGTCATACATTACAAGCCAAGTTTAGTGGTTTAGTGACATATGTCAGTGCCAACAAAATTATCGTCTATAGTTTAGTTTCCCAGTAATAAAAGAAATCGTTCGTTAATAGAATGATTAACGCCCCTAAATAGAATTCTCTTTATACTTTGAATATCTCTATTTTATGTATTTTACCCAGTTAAAGTAATACTTTTTGACAAACTATAGTGAATACATTTCAATATCAGATCGTTTACTATAAAATTCAACGAAGTTGAATTTTATTCAATTTAGATTATACTACGTATAATCGGATAAGTAAACTATTCAAATGTAAAAAATGTCTATTTCATTTTGAAAATTTTCTATTACAAAACTTTATGAAATAAAGTTTTGTTTCTAACGTTTACGAAGTAAACTATATGAAGAAAATTTTACTCTGTAATCTTTTCAACAGTTTACGATCGTAATTATATATGAATATTATATATAAAATTTTTATATATAATAAAGTTTTATAGATACACTACACAATACATTGAAAATGGTACGATTGAATATATTTACGATCGAAAACTATTCGATACAAACTATTTACGTCGTTCATATTTACTGTCGTAAAATGTTCATTATTTAAATTTTTATAAGAAAAAGGTTTAAAATTCGAAGAAATTTAATAAAATTTATAAAATTCAGTTTTATTTATACGATTATACTACGTATATATAATCTTATTTTATAGTGAAGAAATATAGACTTTTGAATAGTTTACGAATTTTAAGATTTACTGAAGAAATGTTTACGAAGTAAAGTTTTGTAAATAGTTTACGAAGTAAACTATCCAATTTTATAATTTTTTACGTTATACGTATAATCGTATAACGTAAAAAATTATAAAATCTTATTTGAATAAAATTTGAATAAAATTCAACTTTGTTGAATTTTATAACGAAGTTAAATTTTATAAAAAATCTAATGTCTATTTTTCTAATGTATGATTTTGTTTATAATTTTAAACAATGTTTATAAGTATTAAAAGAAATTTTGAACAAAGTTAACATTTTCTAAGTAAACTATTCAAAATTTTCTAACGATGTTGAATTATCTATCGTCTTATCTGAAAATAAAAGAAAAAGAAAAGTCTAAATACAAAATGAAGTTTGAATTCGCAAAATTACGTATCGAAAATCAACTTAGAAAAGTTCCGTTAGAGCTTTTCTATAGTCAATGTTCTAAAAAACAAAATACACTAAATGTTTTCACCGAAGGTGCCTTCGGCAAACCAAAATCTTTATCCAGAAATACAGAAACGGAACACATGTATTTTTCTCCTCTTTTCCGAACGAAACAAATGATAAAAGTTTATTCAAATGCTAAAAATGTTGAAACAGCGTCAGTTTCATATAGTAATAATTTTTATTTTTCATCGAAATCCAACTTCCGCTTTGCTAGTCGCGAAGCAAATATCGTTCATAAAGCGGACCAAGGATCTAAGATTAGGTCGCTTTATGGGCGTCCTTCCGATCGACCTAGCCCACCTTTGGCATCAATCGGCTTCCATGATTGTCAAGAGGCGTTGACAATCACACCGCAAAATCCTCAGCCCCTTTCACCGAAGGTGCCTCCGGCAAAAAAATCCTATAAATTCCAAGCTATTGAATATGAATTAGAAAACTTTCAACGTTCTAACCAAGACACTTGCATTACCCATAAACCTGCTGTTTTTGAAGGCGACTGGGTTCATTCTGGCGATATGTTAACAGATTGTGCTAGTAGCGTTGGAGGAGAATTAGCCTTAGGTCAAAATTTATTGATCGCTTATATGCCATGGGAAGGTTATAATTTTGAAGATGCTATTTTAATCAGCGAACGTTTAGTCACTGATGATTTATATACTTCTGTTCATATCGAACGTTATGAAATGGAAATTCAGCAAACAAATTTAGAAAATGAAGAAATTACACGTGATATCCCAGATATTTCAGAAACCGAAGTTGAAAAATTAGATTCATTTGGGATTGTGAAGGTTGGATCTTGGGTTGAAGAAGGTGATATTCTTGTTGGTAAAATTACACCCATTCAAAAAAATGCTATTTCACCCTATCAAAAATTACTTTACACCATTTTAGAAAAACAAGTTCGTCCTTTTCGTGATACATCATTACGTGCTCCAAAAGGTGTAAAAGCAAAAGTCATTGATATTAAATATTTTTACAAATCTGAAGAAAATTTACTTCGTCAGTTATCTAACAAAAGTGGATTGTGGGCACTTCGCGCTGAAAGAAACTTGACTTCGTCAAGTTTCTTAAGCGCTTTCGGCGAAAAAAGACGAGTGCGCGAAAGCGCACTCACAAAGGAGCAATCGACTTCGTCGATTGCCATCGGCGTGACGAATCCACAGAGTCTGAAAAATGTTGAAGAAATTTTTAACGGGCCTTTAAAAGGCTCTAAGGGCGTTGAAATTTCACGGGCGGTGCCTCCGGCAAAAATGTTTAATAAGCGACAAAACTTTACATCAAAACAAAAAACAAAAAATCTTAAACGTTATTATTGGGAAAAATTTGAAAATCTTAACGATACCCTATTCAATCAGAATTTCCAAAGTAAATTTTCTAGTGAAGATGAAATTTCAACGAAGTTGAAATTTCTAACTTTAAAAACAAAAATGAATTCTTTGTTGAGTACCTGTTTAAATGAACCCTCACGTACAAAACAAAAGACTTTAAAAATGAAATCACAAAACAATACACCATTTATTTTGAAACAAAAAAAGCTCATTAAACTTCAAAATCTGGGTCAATATTTCCAAAAGAAATTGGATTCAGGCGAAGTTAGCAATCTAAATCTCATTAGAAATAACAAATTAGATAAAGATAAAACAAAATCTTTAGTCAATAATCCAGTTTCTCAAAGCAATCTTACTAAACTAGATCGAGGGTTGAAGGGACCTCGAATGCGAGTAACCCCTTCGTCAACGAAGGAGCTGAAGAAACTTGACGAAGTCAAGTTTCTTTCGGAGGCGATTGGACTGCAGAAAGCGCACACAGTCCAAAAAATTGAGAAAATTCATATTTATTTAGCAGAAACGCGCAAAATTCAAGTTGGTGATAAAATGTCAGGACGTCATGGGAATAAAGGAATTGTCTCACAAATTCTTCCGATTCAAGATATGCCATATTTACCAGATGGTACTCCAATTGATATGGTTTTAAACCCATTAGGTGTACCATCTCGTATGAACGTTGGTCAAATTTATGAATGTTTATTAGGCTTAGCTGGAAAATATTTAGGTGAAAATTATAAAGTTTCTTGCTTCGACGAAGTTTATGGACCAGATGCGAGTCGTAGTTTTGTCTTAAATAAATTGTATGAAGCGCGTCAAACGACGGGTTTGAAATGGTTATTTGATCCAAATACACCAGGAAAAATGCGTATTTATGACGGGCGTACTGGAAGTTATTTTGACCAAGCTGTTACTGTAGGACGTGCCTATATGTTACGATTAGTGCATATGGTTGACGATAAAATTCACATGCGTTCAACAGGTCCATACTCACTGGTGACTCAACAACCATTACGTGGTCGTTCAAAAGAAGGGGGCCAACGTTTAGGAGAAATGGAAGTTTGGGCGTTAGAAGGCTATGGGGCAGCTTTTATTTTACTTGAAATGTTAACAATTAAGTCCGATGATATGACAGGTCGAATGACTTTATGGTCAAATTTAATTTTAAATAAAGAAATTTCGATTGGGACACCTGAATCATTTAAGGTTTTAATTTGTGAACTTCAAGCTTTATGTTTAGATATTGGTTTATTCCGTTCAAACAATTCTCGTATCCAAAATTCTAACAATCAAAATGATAAGTTAACGGAAATTGATAGTTTAATTAATTTACCATAACAAAACTGTATAGAAAGGTTTAACTTAGGTAAACCTTTCTATACCGTTTCTGACTGAAATTTTCTTTAATAATTTTTTATACTATTTTTTTCCAGTGAATAACTAAATTTGAGTTCTCATTTTGCGACACTTTTGTGACTTCATTTTAAAATTCGATCGTAAATATTTTATATTGTAAAATATTATATTAGTATAAAACTTTCTTAAGAAGAATATTGTGCACTAAAAATCGAAATAAAAGTAGATTATAACTTTATTAAACAGTTAAAAATTGTAAATTTCAACTTTCTCTTACATTTAATGTCAATTTATAAACAGGAAAAAGGATAAAGTAAAAAAGCAATTGCCTAGTTATACATTGAAACATTGAAATTGTATCACTTCGTGATACAATTTTTCACAGTAAAATGGTTCGATCAGAAAAAAGATCTTTAATTTTTTTTCTTTAGTGTGTTCATTTTCATTGAATACTCTTTCTATTACATACTCATATTAAAAATGAAATATGGTCTTTTATGATTTTGTAAAAAGTTAAAATAAGATCTTTTGAAATCTAGGAGAAATCAGAAACTAAACTAAAGGAAGATCGATTCAAGGTGATACCTTTTTAGGTGTAAACAAAAAGAATCCTTACCTAATATTCAATAGTATGTGTGTTTCATAAAAGAAGTTGAAATGTTACTATGTAACATTTCATTTGACCTCTTTCTTGCTAATTTATTTTTGGTACTCTATTTTATAAATTTCTTTTTATTTTAAGAATATCTTTTCTTTTTTGACTGAATTGTTAACAAAATTTTAAACTTCGTTTAAAATTTTCTAAGGGCGTCGAATTTTATCAGTTTATCCTTATAAAAAGCATACAATATTCAAGTTTACAAACTTGAATATTGTATGCTTTTTATAAACTAAAAAACGATTATCAACAAAGTTTAAATTCGTCGAAGACAATCGTTTTATTTGAAATTATTTATAAACTTCGTTTGTTTATAATTTTTACTTAGTTTTTTTTAGTTTCATTTTTTCTAAAATGAAAGGAAAACTTTTTCATTTTTCGTTTTTAAAAATCAATGAGATAAATACAAAATTATTGATTTTAGTTTAAAAACTAAAATCAATAATTTTGTATTTAAGAAAAAGTTAAATGAAATTATAGTTTGTCGATAGTATCGAATTCGAACTTAATTTCTTTCCAAACTTCACATGCAGCAGCAAGTTCTGGACTCCATTTGCAAGCTGAACGGATAACGTCGCCACCTTCGCGAGCTAAGTCACGACCTTCGTTACGAGCTTGAGTACAAGCTTCTAGAGCTACACGGTTAGCTACAGCACCTGGAGCGTTACCCCAAGGGTGACCTAGAGTACCACCACCGAACTGTAAACAAGCGTCATCACCGAAGATTTCAACTAGAGCTGGCATGTGCCATACGTGAATACCACCTGAAGCAACTGGCATTACACCTGGCATTGAACACCAGTCTTGAGTGAAGTAGATACCACGGCTACGGTCTTTTTCGATGTAGTCGTCACGCATTAAGTCTACGAAACCTAATGTTACTTCACGTTCACCTTCTAACTTACCTACAACTGTACCAGAGTGTAAGTGGTCACCACCAGACATACGTAAAGCTTTAGCTAATACACGGAAGTGGATACCGTGGTTACGTTGACGGTCGATTACAGCGTGCATCGCACGGTGAATGTGTAATAATAAACCGTTATCACGACAGTATGAAGCTAATGAAGTGTTAGCTGTGAAACCACCTGTTAAGTAGTCGTGCATGATAATTGGTACACCGAACTCTTTAGCACACTGAGCACGTTTGATCATTTCTTCAGCAGTACCAGCAGTAGCGTTTAAGTAGTGACCTTTAACTTCACCAGTTTCAGCTTGTGCTTTGTAGATAGCTTCAGCAACGAATAAGAAACGGTCTCTCCAACGCATGAATGGTTGTGAGTTAACGTTTTCGTCGTCTTTTGTAAAGTCTAAACCACCACGTAAACATTCGTAAACAGCACGACCGTAGTTTTTAGCTGAAAGACCTAATTTAGGCTTAATTGTACAACCTAATAAACCACGACCATATTTGTTTAATTTGTCACGTTCTACCTGAATACCGTGTGGAGGACCAGCGAATGTTTTAACGTAAGCTGGAGGAATACGAAGGTCTTCTAGACGTAGAGCACGTAAAGCTTTGAAACCAAATACGTTACCTACGATTGAAGTGAACATGTTAGTTACTGAACCTTCTTCGAATAAGTCGATTGGGTAAGCAACGTAAGCGATGTATTGGTTGTCTTCACCTGGAACTGGCTCGATGTCGTAACAACGACCTTTGTAACGGTCTAAGCTAGTTAAACCGTCAGTCCATACAGTTGTCCAAGTACCTGTTGAAGATTCAGCAGCTACAGCAGCACCACACTCTTCTGGTGGAACACCTGGTTGTGGAGTCATACGGAATGCAGCTAAAATATCAGTATCTTTTACAACGTAATCTGGAGTGTAGTATGTAAGACGGTAGTCTTTAACACCTGCTTTGAATCCAGCACCTGCTCTTGTTTCTGTTTGTGGAACCATTTATTTAATAAAATTAAACATTTTTGACGATCCTAAAATAATCTATCCGATGAATAACGAAAACCTCTCAAACCATTTTGTATCATTTGAGAAGTTTTTTAATTAGATAATATAATATTATATTGTATTCTATTATAACATAATTTTTTTAAAAAAGTGTGTTATTTTGTGTTTAATAATACAATACACAAAAAATAACAAAATTTCAAAATAGAAACAGTTTGGGGGCGGAAAAATAGTATCCTATAAAAGAATAAGAGGGTGTTTAAACTAGGTTCGAAAAGTCTTCTTTACCAATGTTGAAGTTAATAATCGCTAAGCCACCAACCAAAAGACTCATTAAAAAATAAAAAAAGATCGTTTTAGAGGGTTTGGTGTTTAATTGCTAAGATGCATCTTAGCAATTACATTGATTAAAGGAGTTAAAGTCGATCTAGAATAAATTTCATTCATTAGTTTTCGTAGTTGGTTAATTGTAATACGATAACCTAATGCATCTACGATCATCATAATGAAAAAAGAAACGCTCTCTCTCGTGAAATACTCCTGGCTATCTTTTTTTCTTGCTCCGATTCAAATGTTCCCCCTTTTTGAGACATTGGAAATGCCCCAACATAACGGGTGAAAGTTGTTAAAGCGGCAACAACCATCGCTTGGGCCTTTTTCTAAACCCATTCGATATTCTTTTGTTCGTTCAATAACGTTCTTATAAAGGACTGTATGGAACCAGAATATCCTTATCGGAAAAAGATTTACAGGAGTTTTTGAAAAAAAAAGCAACAAGGATATTCATAAAGTGGTTGTTATCTTCTGCTCCGGAATACCAAATCCTAGTATCAATAAGCTCCTCCCTTAAGAATTCTAACTCCGAAGAATCAACTTCATCAGCATAATATTTCTATAAAGAATAATTGATAAGGAATCCTGAGTTTTTTTATAAAAAAACTGATGATTAAAGACATGAAATCTCGTATAGAATATATCATTTTAGACAAAAATTCTATATTTTTAAAAATGAAACATTTTTGATGATCTTAAACTAATCTATTCGATGATTAATTTTTTTTATGACAAAACCTTCTAATAAAGTCAAATAGTTTTTTTGGGGAAAGAGGGACTTGAACCCTCACGATTTTCGCAAATCAACGGATTTTAAGTCCGTAGCGTCTACCATTCCGCCATATCCCCGAAAGTATTTTTATTTATATGCTAATTCTATCATATAATTTTTTTTTTTCAAATGTTTTTTTTTTAAAAAAATTCTAACGAATGACTCATAATGAATGACTCAACTTTAGTAGATGATAATTGATTGAGCAAAGAATAGAAATATAAATAGAAAATCATCATAATATTATAAAAATCGAACGTAACAAATTAATGATGTTCAGTTCACTAAAGAAAAATTTACGGTGTAAATTTTTCTATAAGCACTTTACGATTTTTACTATGTAAAAATCGTTTCGTCGATATAAACGCAATTTCTTATATTTACAAAGTAAATAGAAATAAAATATCGTATATTGACTATAAAGCTTCAATACGTTCAACTTTTTGTTTGAAACGTATACGTTTCAAACAAAAAGTTGAATAAAAATAGAATTACCCGTAGTTTTCTAAGTTTTTGTTACGACGTAATGGTCGTGTTACTAATTCTAACACATCACGAGCGTTTGTAAAACCATGAATTTGAGCAAAAGTAAATTCAACAGACCATTTAGTTGTAATTCCACGAGCTTCAAGTGGATTCGCGTGAGCCATTCCCGTGATGACTAAGTCTGGTTGTAACTCTTTAATACGTTGAATTTGATAATAATTATCTGGTTTTTCAATAATACGTGGAAATGGAACATTCATTTCAATACATGTTTTTTTCAATAAATCTAATTCACCAGCTTGGAAACGTTGATCCATATATGGAATCCCAATTTCATAAACAATCATTCCACAACGAATTAAAAAACGAGCCAATGAAATTTCTAATAAATTATCACCCATAAAAAAAACGGATTTACCCTTCACAAAAGATAAATAGTCTTTTAAACCTTGCCAAACGTTTTCTTCGCGTTCTTTTAAACCTGAGGGTGTGATCCCTAAAACACTACAGATTTTCTCGACCCAAGCACGAGTACCATCTGGGCCAATAGGAAATGGTGCTGAAATTAATTTACATTTTCTACGACGCATTAGGGAAGTAGCAGTACGACTTAAAAACGGATTAATACCACAAACATATACATCATCGCCTAAGAGCGGTAAATCAGAATAGCGTGATGCTGGTAACCATCCACTAACATGAATACCTTGTTTTTTTAATTCTAAATCAAGTTGCGTTGCAATTGTACTTGGTAAGGAACCAAATAAAACTAAATCTGAGTGAGTTTTAGTTGTTTTTGATTTTTTGGTGATACCTTTATCACTTAGTAATTTTCCTTCGCGGGCAGCATCGCCTGCAGGTAATGTATTCAGTGATGTTTGTTTAACCAGATTTTCTTCACCTAGCCAATTTTTGTCAGTTGAAGGAGATTGAAAATCATTTCGAGATGTTTCTAATTCCATTTTATCAATTGTTTTCGACATTTTTGTTGGACATTTTTGGACCATTGCAGCTAAAACAGTGTCTTCACCTTGAGTAAAAGCATAATCAAGACCATTTGCTCTAGCTACTACAATTGGAATGCCAATTTCTGCTTCGAGTTTTGGTGCCATTCCTTCTAAATCCATTTTAATAATTTCTGTTGTACATGTTCCAATCCATACGATAACACTTGGATTTCGATCTTGTTTAATTTGTAAACATAAACGTTTTAATTCTTTATAATCGTTTAATTGGGCAGAGATATCACTTTCCTCTAATTCTGCCATCGCATATCGAGGTTCCGCAAAAATCATAACACCTAATGCGTTTTGTAAGAAATAACCACATGTTTTTGTGCCAATAACTAAGAAAAAACTATCTTCAATTTTTTGATATAACCAAGATACACAACTAATTGGACAGAACGTATGGTAGTTCCCAGTTTCACAATCAAATGTTAATTGAGAATCATTTTTTGATTTTTGTTGCATTAACTCTTGCATAGGAATTTTTTTATACTCTCGTATATTATTTCATTTCTATTAAACATATTTGATACGATATTTCATATTTACGAAGTAAATATGAAATATCGTATCATTTTCTTTTTCATTTTAAACGAAGTTTAAAATTATAGAAATCTCATTTTTACGTCTTTTAAAATTTTATTCACTATAAAATTTTAACGAAGTTAAAAAATATTTCAAAGAAAATTAAATGTAGTGAATAATTATAAATTTTGTTTAATTTTTGTCACTAAAGTTTAATTTTCTAATGTAAACTTTAAAATCGACTATAAAATTCTACAATATAAAATATTTTTAATCGTAAATTATTCGTTGTAATAATCTACGCTCGTAAAAATTTTTCAATATTTTTATATAGAAATTTTCATAAAGATAAGAAATCTTATCAATAAAACCACAAATAAGGAACGATTTCAAATAGTTCTCTTTTAAGTCTAATTTTTTGCAAAAATAAACTTAGTAACTAACTAAATTTTATAAATTAGTTTGTTACTTTGTAACAATTGGATATTTATTTCGTAAACTTTTCTTACAGCCTCAATATTTTAAGTAATTGAAAATATAAGAAATAAAGTTCTCAAATAAAATTAACTTAATATAAATTAAGATTTAAAATTCTCTCTATTATATTCTATTATAGCTTAAAAAATCTAGATTTTTGGTTTTTATTTTACTTCGTAAAATTTCTCTAAGTTTACAAATTGATACAATACTAAACTTTGTTTTATAAAACAAAGTTTAGTATTGTCTAATTGGAAACGAAGTTTTAAAATTATAAGAAATATAACATTTAGAAACTATTTACAACGATAAAAAAATTTTATCGTTGCGGGCGGCGCTGAAAACGTTGATAACGACGTTGAGTTTAATTCAAACAAAACTTTACTTCGTCAAGTTATAATAACTTCGTAAACATATTGATCGTAACTATTGACGACAAAAATTTCTTTAGAAAATTATTTCTTTAGACTGTATTCTGTAAATCTTGAAACGTAGAAATTATTTACTACAACGTGATATGTAGAATCTAAACCACGGCTTAAACGTTCACGAACACGAGTCATAATACGTGATACTACGTATAAGTAAGCTTCTTTAAACGCTTTTTGTTGGTAGAATTGTACTGTTTCATTTTTGAATTCATTTAATTTAGCTAAACGAATTTCGTGTTCACTTACCACTGCATTAATTTCACTTGTTGCACGAGCAATACCTTCTTCACGAATTTCTTGTGCTTTTTTCTTAGCTAGTTCTAAACCAGCTTTTGCTTTATTTAATTTTTCTTGAGCTTCAAGTGCACGTTGATTTGCTTCTTCTAAGTTTGAAAGAATTGTTTTTTTACGGTCTTCTAATAAAGCCGTTAAGTTGTTCCCAACAAATGATACAACAATACCAACTACAGCAGCTAAGTTAATAATGTTTGTTTCAAAAATATTTGTATTAATACCAAAACCACCATGACCTAAAGGTAATAAAACCATAATGTAATGTAGGAATATAAAATTGAATAGAATACCCCGCGATTTAAAAGAAATTGGACCGAGGAGAAATTGGATAGAGTATTAGACCGCTTTGGACTAATCTAATAATCGGATCCCCGAAAGAACTGATTTGCAACTTTGTTGCCAAACCTTAAGTTTCTTCAGAACCCTCGATGTCAATTGTCGTGTTTCCCGCAGGCGGTACTGAAGAAAACACACACCGTCCTTTACTAGTATCCTATTTGTCTAAAAACTTTTTATAATATGTTTTTCAAAAGGAATTTTTGTTTCAATAAAATAAAGATTTTTTTATTTTATCTTTAAACAAAATTTGAAATTTATTATAAAATTCACAAGCCTTAGTTGTATAAATTTTTTTTTTTATTTCTTAAAAAAAATGAAATTCTATTTCGCTCGTACTAAATGCTTTCCCGCTTCAGGCGGACCTTTCGGACTAATAATAATACTATAACTATATATATACTATATCGATATAAACTTAGGATTTATATCTTGATTAACAAGATACGATATAATGCCTTTTCTTTAGTATAAGTTTGAGGCTTAATTAAACAAAAAACACTTGAGTGTTTTTTGTAAGTTTTTATATAAAAAATCTCTATTAATCAGTTTAGAGATTTAAACTTTTTAAAATATTCTTTAAAAAACTTTACGATATTTTAATTTAAATTTATAAGTCAATTTAAAATAATAAATTATAAAATCGGATAGCTTACGACGTAAGCTATTTAATAAATTTAATATCGGATAATTTATTTATACGATTATACGTGGTATAATCTTAATTGAATAAAATTCAACGAAGTTGAATTTTATAGTAAACGTATAAAAAAACTTTACTTCGTAAAGTTTTTTTATAAATATTATACGAAGTTTTAAATTATGAAAATTCAGAATTATACTATGTATCATTTTGTAAAGAAAAATTTCGGAATATTTACGAAGTAAACATTTAATAAAATTTTTAGTAACGTTTTGTTCATTCATTTTGTAACTTCGTAAATTTTATAAAGTTAAATTTATAAAAATTTTCACTATACATTTTAAAACAAATTTAAGGTGTATAGAGTGTTTTATAATTGATTTTTAGAGTTAAAAAATAACTCTAAAAATCAATTATAAAGGTTATTTAGTTAGAATTAACCTGCAAATGGGTTAGCGAATAAAAGAGCTAAAGCAACAACTAGACCATAAATAGTTAAAGATTCCATAAACGCGAAGCTTAATAATAAAGCACCACGGATTTTACCTTCAGCTTCAGGTTGACGTGCAATACCTTCAACCGCGTAACCAGCAGCTGTACCTTGACCCATACCTGGACCAATAGCAGCTAAACCAACAGCTAGACCAGCAGCAACAACAGAAGCAGCAGCAACGATAGGGTTCATAAAAATTCCTCCATAAAAAGATCAATAAAATTATAACAACCATTTATTATTATACTATATTTTCATTATATTTGTTTCGAGTTTTAAACGAGTTAACCTTCGAAAATTGTTTTGAAAATCAATCCGAATTCACGGTTGCGAAGGATAAGGCCGAATCCTCGATTATATTGATAGAAAAAAGGTTAATTAAATGAATATTCGAAAATAGAGTGTAAAGATAGCCTATATTTTATTATTTTTTGATTTTCAGAATTAAATAAAAAAGGAAAAGAAGGGTCCAAAGTAAGGCTTGAGGCC
>QAXD01000274.1:0-17191 GCA_004335575.1 Haematococcus sp. NG2
TGGTGAAGAGCAGCAATGTGGAAAATAGATAAACCAGCTAATACAAAAGGTAAGGTATAGTGGAAACTGTAGAAACGGTTTAATGTTGGGTGATCAATACTAAAACCTCCCCATAACCAATATACAATTTGTTTACCAATTACAGGAATTACAGTTGCTAAACTTGTAATTACAGTGGCACCCCAGAAGGACATTTGGCCCCATGGTAACACGTAACCAATAAAGGCGGTAATAATCATTACAAGTAAAATTACTACGCCAGTAATCCATACTAACTCACGTGGTTGATTACCACTGCTGTAATAAATACCACGTAAAATATGCATGTATACTACAACGAAGAATAAAGAAGCACCGTTTGCGTGAGCATAACGTAAAATCATACCAGATGGAACGTCATACATTAAGTGAATGACACTAGCAAAAGCATGATCTACGTGGGATACGTAGTGCATAGCTAATAAAATACCTGTTACAATTTGGGCACCTAAAACGATACCGGCTAAGCTACCCCAACCCCAAAAATAGTTAAGATTCATTGGAGTTGGATAAGCAATTAAATGAGCATTAAATACTTTTAATGGACCTAATTTGTGATTAATACGCATTATTTATTAAAGATTGGAATGAGGGCTTTAGGGAGTTCACTTCGTGAACTCCCTAAGGTCGATCGGAGGGAATTCACAAAGTGAATTCTCCTCCATCCATCGCGAAGCGACTTGAGGATCGACGATCGCCGGTCAAATTTTTTGACGGCCAATAGATACAATTGGATCGTCGATCCAAGGAATTTTGTCAAGTCCAATTTATTCTCGGTCCAAAACACAATATAATAACAATTTTAATATAATATTATATTATATTATATACATAGCAAGTTTTTTACCTTGAGGTGTTTATTCTTCCCCCCTATAAATAAGTTACTTATAATTTTTTTAAAAAATTTAAATTTGAACTTTTTGGTCGTTCATTAAAAATAAACCTTTATCTCCAGCGGACCATGTGATACGACCCCAATCTAATACAAGTAGTACAAGAGTTCGAGCATACATTTGATCAAAACCCCAGCGAGTTGCTGAGAAACGCATTAAGCCGAATTGTTTTGAAGATACTGCAGCGGTGGCAGTAAAAAATCCAGCAACCATTAAACCTGCAGGTAATGTTTTAACACCCCATGGAATAAAAAATAAAATACCAGATAGTAAGTTAGTACCTACCCAAATTTTAAGCATTACATCACAAAGTAAAATTGTAAAAGCAATGGCGATTAAAACACTAGTATTTGGAGCAGCAGGTGATACACTATAATCATAACCACTGAAATCGTAGAAAAAGGATTGAATGAATAATTTTACTGTATAAGAGCAAGTGATAAAAGCGGCTAAGATTAATAGGGTGTGGGCGTAGTCAGCAAGTGGGTTAAAGAAGACGTAGGATAAATTAATAATAGTCTCTTTAGAGTAGAAACCAGAAGTCTCGGGGAAACCCATTAAACAAATACAACCAATTAATAGAGTTAAGAAACAGAATAAAGAACAATGAGAAGCGCTTAAACCTCCATAACGAGCCATTTGTTGTGTTCCACCAGAAGACATGATAATAACTCCAGCTGCTAAGAATAAAGCGGCTTTAAAAGAGGCGTGAGTCATTAAATGGCACATAGAAGCGTCGGCACCAAACTCACCTAACCCTACACTTACCATCATATATCCTAATTGACTACAGGTACTGAAAGCAATTACTCGTTTTAAATCATTTTGGAAATAACCAAAAATTCCAGCCATAAAAGCAGTTAGAGCACCAACGATAATAATTAAGTCATCATAAAAAATACTTAAACGAACCATTACATAAACTCCAGCTGTAACAAGAGTAGCAGCGTGAATTAATGCAGATACTGGGGTAGGCAAAACCTACGTTATTTCTAACGTAGCTGGACTATATCATCACCGTATTAAAATACGGCGCTCGGCGTGTAGTCTCTGAGGATCCTACTGTGAGTTAAATAACTCATCTGGTTTCCTGCTGATTGTCCATTAATTCGTTTTAACGAATTATCTTTGAAATTGTCACTACTAAATTTACCAACTAAATGAAATTAGGTAAAAAATAAATAGTATTCAAAGCTTTAGGATGTTCCAGCATATAGCCAAGTTTACGGAGGGCCACTACCCATTTTGTAGTTAATCCTTAATGTCACCTAATTTATAGCGATAAATAGGTAAAATATACGGCTTAATATAATTTCGCAAAACGTTAACACTACTACGAGATACTCGAATTCGCCAACCGTTTTTACGCTTTTTCTGGCCTGCTTTAATCCCAATTTTAGAAAGTTGATCAATTAAAAATAAAACATCAGAGTGGCACAACTCCTCGGTGCAAAATAAAAAAGTTGCGTCGTTACTCTCCCAATAGCCATCGTTCATATACCAATGAGCTAGTAGTAAAGCACTAAAATGGTCATTGATTAAATTTTTAGGTAAAATTTTAATATAACGCTTACGTGGAGTAGGGTGGGGATGTGGAATATACCACATGTTCCAAAAATCAGCTAAAAAAACGAAATATTTACTACCGATGTAAAACTGAGTTGGGTTATCTTTTGGATAACTACTAGGTTTTGTTGCATTGAAAATTAATGGTAACCAAACAGTGGATAACTCTACTAATGGACTATCAAACTTGCAAGTTTGGCCATAACATCCTGTTTTTTTGTTGACGCTTAAGCGAATATGACCATCCCCTAGCATTAAACCTACTAAAATCTTTAATTCGTCGGAGCCATAAGAATACGGGAAATCTTTCATATCTATTGATTGTGAAATTGTTGACACAGTAGAAAAACGGCGATTAGGTTGGAAATTAGAAAGCATCGATGTATGAGTTAAAGGCCCAATATCTGGTCGACTTGTATTAAAACAAAAGTTAATCAACTGATATTTACTATTATTACGTGTTGCGTTAGCAGAGGATGCGTATTGAGCGGAGCTCAATACAGCATCGATTGGAAAGAGCGAAGCTCTTTCAATCCTTTTATTATAACCCTCCATGGCGTCAGCTAACCAAACGTGGAATAAAATTTGAGCACTTTTTCCCATTGCTCCAATAAGAATGGAAAGACTTAAAAAAGTTGATAAATATGGGGCAGAGCTGAGTAAAATTAAATCATACTCTAAGGAACCTGTGTGCCACCATACCCATAAGATACCCCATAAAAGTAATCCATCAGATACGCGGTTTACTAAAATAGCTTTTTGAGCGCTTTTAACTGCGGATAAACGATGACTCCAGTAACCGATTAATAAGTAAGAACATACACCAATACCCTCCCATCCAACTAACATCATAATTAAATTCTCGCTACAGACTAAAACTACCATGAAGAAAGTGAATAAGGATAAATAAGACATAAATAAGTTTAAATGAGGATCACTGCGCATGTATACTACAGCATAGCAGTGCACAGCGCAACTAACAGATGTTACGGTTAATAACATGTGAGCAGTATATAAATCAATATAAACTGTCCAGGTTACATTAAAAGAACCAACTGTAAACCAATCACCAAATAAATTAATAAAGACCTCACAAGAGCCTAATGCCACCTCATACCAAATTAAGGCGCTAGAGAAGAAGGCCACAAATAATAAAATAATACTACAAACAGCAGAACCTCGATGACCAATGTTTCGAGCAACCATGGAACCGGAGATTACACTACTTAAAAAAGTAGAAACTAAAGGAAATAAAAACATCATATATAAAAACAAATTTATACGGTTGATCGGACATCACTCGAGGATCGACGATCGCCTTTCGGCGATGTCCGATCGCTGGTCAAAATTTTCGAAGAGAAATTTCTATTCGGCGATCGTCGATCCTTAGTTTTATAGATAAATGATTTTGGATCGGATGTTGTGAATGAAATACACAATAACAACAAAAATGTCGAAGACATTTTTGTTTAGTCAAATAACAAAAGGATCGACATTTTACTGTAGGTAAGCTGTTATCGTATGTGACAATTGAAAATTTTGTTAGCGTTCCAGGCTCCGCAGGGGCCTGGAACGCTGGATTTGCGGAGCAAATCAGCATTACTGTATAAAATCTTTAAAGCACAAATGGCTTAATTAAGAATAAAGGTAAGAAGATAATTAATACTACACATGTAGAGATTAATGTTACACGAGAGTCAAAAGAAGTGTATTGAGTTACAGTATTTAAACTAACAACTCGAGTTTTATGAATATTTACAATATTTGTATTAAAAGAATTATTTAACCAACTAACGGTTTGAGAATTATTCCAGAATAGACGTAATACGCGTAAATAGTAAACTAAAGAAACTCCAGAACAGAATAAAGCGATAATTAAAATAAGATATAAATTACTGAAAGAATCCACAGTCCCTGCTACAGAACTTACCTCAGCTGTTCGGTAGAAAATCCAAGATTTACCAAAGAAACCAGCTAAAGGAGGAAGGCCAGCTAAACTTACAGCAACGATAGAAAATAAACGCTTGTCGTCAAGGTTCCATAATAAGATTTGACTTACGATGTAAATACCTAAATGTTGAAATAAAGAATTAAATCCAGCTGTCTCTAAAGCCATTAACATTAAACCGATCTCATTTACGGTGCTATAAGCAAAAACAGCACGTAAGGCTGGTTGAGAATAGGCACCGAAAGACCCTAAAACAATACTGAAAATTGCGAATAAAATAATACTAAAGTCAGTCCAAACTGTATGGAAACTAGATACCCAAAAACCAAATAAGCTTAATTTTGGTGCTGTAGAGATGTACATTAATAAACTTCGTTTTACACTACTATAAATTTGTACAACCCATAAGTGTAATGGGGCGGCACCAAGTTTAAACATCATAGCACTAAGAATCATAAAAGTTTGTAAAGGAGAATTGTCTAAACAATTGCTAAAACTTAAAACACTGCAACCAGTTTGTAAATAAATAGTGCTAAACCAAAATAATAAAACACCAGAACTAAAAGCGCTTAATAAGAAATATTTTAATGCAGCCTCAACACTAAAACTACTAGAATTTTTATTACTTTGTAAACCGCATAATACTAAGAAACTGAAATTTTGAGCCTCTAAAGCAATATAAAAAGTTAATAAATCAACACTGTGTAACATAAAGTAACTACCGATAAAAGCAAATAAGAGTAATAAGATAGACTCAAAAGAATTGAAGCTATACATAATTACAAAAACTAAAACTGCTAATAAAATATCAATAGAAACTGTAAAATCATTACTACAACTATCTACATAATACCCTAATACAAATAAAATAGGGTATAAACGGCAAAAAAAGTAAACGTCAGCTAAATGAATATTTACATTTCGTAAACTAAATAAACCGTATACAATAATTACAATAAGACTTAATAAAGAATCTAACTCAATTAAAGAACACCAAAACATAAGATTTTAAAAACAGGCGTCGTATATTCGAATATACGACGCCTATAGGATAGACGATCCTAGTAAATTGACCGAGTATAAAACGCGTAGCATTTTACCTACGGTAGATCGGAGATCGCCGAACGGCGATCGTCGATCCTCTTTTAAAATAAATTTAATCTAATTTAGAAAATATAATCAAAGCTGGCGTAAATACTAAATAAAGCGAGACTAAGAGGTAAAAGAGCTTTCCAACCAAGGCGCATAAATTGATCATAACGATAACGTGGTAAAGTTCCACGAACCCAAACAAAACCAAAGAAGATAGCGGTTAATTTTAAAGCAGAGAAGCCTCCTAAGAAATAAATAGATGCTAAAGCAGACATTACAGCCATGTTAGCATACTCAGCAATAAAAAATAAAGCAAAACCTAAAGAGGAATACTCTACGTTGTAACCAGCTACTAACTCAGCCTCAGCCTCTGGTAAGTCAAAAGGCACACGTTTTGTCTCGGCTAAAATACAAATTAAGAAAATGAAACAAAGAGGTAATAAGCCAAGTTGAACATAACTAGAAGCATCGCCAAAGTTTAAAGATTTCATACCAGTGCTGTCAGTTAAAAATAAACTGATACTTAATAAAGCGGCACCAAAGCCAAGCTCGTAGGATACCATTAAAGCTACGGAACGTAAACAACCTAAGAAAGCGTATTTACTGTTAGAAGCCCAACCAGCTAACATAACACCGTAAACTCCTAAAGAGCTTAAAGCCATTAAAACTAAACCTTGAAAAGCAGCATCGCTAATAAAGATTCCACACCAAGAAATTTGACTTAAAATAAAGCTAATCATTGGGGCAGCAGAGAAAGCTCCAGAAGCACTAGACTCTGGTAAAACTGGCTCTTTTACACCAAGTTTAAGACCGTCCCAGAACGGTTGAAGAATTCCACCAAATCCAGATGTTTGTGGACCCATGCGACGTTGTAAAGAGGCCATTACTTGACGCTCAGCTAAAGTAAAGAAGGCTACGGATAATAATACAGGTACAGTAATTACTAAAATTGTAAGTAAAATCATCATTTTTAAACGACTAAATATAATGACAAATGATTAGAAGACTAGGATCGACGATCGCCGTTCGGCGATGTCCGATAGACCGTAGGTAAAACACCATGGTGTTTTACCTACGGTCGACTCTCTCAACAAAATTTTTGACCGGCGATGTCCGATTCCCGGTCGATCGGAGGGAATTCACAAAGTGAATTATCCTCGATCCTATACAGTTTACTATCCTCACAGTCTAGTCCTGGGATAATGTGAATCGAACACATATTGCCGGAGCCAAAACCCGGAGTCCTGCCGTTAGACGATATCCCATATATTACCGAAGAGTTGCTTAGATCTTTGACCGGCGATCGGACATCGCCTTAGGCGATGTCCGATTCCCGGTCGATCGGAGGGAATTCACAAAGTGAATTATCCTCGATCCTACGGAAAGAGGATCGAGGATAAATTGTTCAGCTAAAATTACTCGACCTATTTGACATTACAGAGAGTAAAGGACTTGAACCCTCAACCCTCAGTTTTGGAAACTGATGCTCTACCAATTGAGCTAACTCTCTATTTAAACCGGCGATCTGACATCGCCTAAGGCGATGTCCGATCGACCGGGAATCGGACATCGCCTTAGGCGATGTCCGATCGCTGGTCAAAAAATTTTAAAAGGATCGACGATCTAAAAATCCTATTTTTTCATAGAATGTTTAACTAATATTATTAACGAGCAGTTACTCGTAAGACTGGGAGTTGACTGAAGGTGTGATTAGCTGGTGTAGCTGGAAGTAACCAATCTAATGTAGCGGCAGTTTGTGGAGCTACACTTACTTTGTCTTGTGGAACTAAAGATACTGGACCGGCTAATAATAATAAGCTAAGGAAAGATACAATAGAACCATAAGAAGCAAGGCTATTCCAACCAGCAAAGCAGTCTGGGTAATCAAACATACGACGTGGCATACCAGATAATCCTAACATGTGCATTGGGAAGAAGGTAAGATTTACACCAATGAAGAAAGTCCAGAAATGTAAGTGACCACGGGCCTCGTTGTAAGATAAACCAGTCATTAAACCTAACCAGAAGTAAATACCAGCAAAAATACCAGATACAGCACCCATGCTTAATACGTAGTGGAAGTGACCAACAACATAGTAAGTATCGTGTACTAACATATCTACTCCAGCATTAGCTAATACAACTCCAGTTACACCTCCAATAGTAAATAAGGCTAAGAAACCTGTAGCAAATAACATTGGGGTAGCAAACCAAGTACGACCAGCATAAATTGTGGCTAACCAAGAGAAAATTTTCATACCTGTTGGTACTGCAATAATCATTGTAGCGGAAGTAAAGTAGGCGATAGTGTCTAAGTCTAAACCTACAGTAAACATATGGTGAGCCCATACAATAAAACCGAGAATGGAAATTGCGCCCATTGCACAGATCATACCTAAAACACCAAATACTGGTTTTTGAGAGAAGAAGCTAATTACGTGAGAAATGATACCAAAGGCTGGGAGAATTAAAATGTATACCTCTGGGTGACCAAAGAACCAGAATAAGTGTTGATATAAAATTAAATCACCAGACTCTGTGAAGTAAGAAGTATTTAAGTTACGATCTGTAAGTAACATAATTAAAGCAGCAGATAAAACTGGGAAAGCTAAAATTACTAATACAGCAGTAAATACAATACTCCATACAAATAATGGGATTTGATTTAATTTCATACCGGCAGCACGCATTCCAGCTACGGTTACTAATAAGTTAATAGAACCTAAAATAGTACTTAAACCATTTAAGTGAAGACTAAAAATAGCAAGATCTACACTAGCACCAGAATGTTGGAGGGATAATGGTGGGTAAGCTGTCCAGCCTAAACCAGGACCTTGCTCAACTAAAGTAGATAAAATTAACATAAGGAAAGATGGTGGATTGAGCCAGAAGCTAATATTGTTAAGGCGTGGGAAAGCTACATCTGGAGCACCTACGAGAATAGGTGTAAGCCAGTTGCCAAAGCCTCCAAAAAGGGCTGGGGAAGTCATAAATAATAACATAATTAAACCATGACCTGTAATAATTACGTTATATAATTGACCATTTCCATCTAATAAGCCGCGGCCTGGGACGCCGAGCTCGAGACGAATAAACATACTTAAAGCTGTACCAATGATACCAGCAAAAAGAGCGAAACCGAGATATAATAATCCGATGTCTTTGTGACTTGTAGAAAATAACCAACGTTGTAACATAATGATTAAAACTTAAGAAGGATCGCGAGTAAAACGAAAAAGTTATACTGGATCGGACATCGCTGTAGGCGATCGTAGATCCAAAGAAAATTTTTTAAATTTTATTTTTAAAGTAAATTTAATTCCGATCGATCGAACATCCGATCTAACATCGGATCTAACAAACAATCATCGATCCAATACTAAAAATTTAAAACTTGATAACGACTGTCGACTCAACGCCCAGTAGGCCCGAGGATAATTTACAAAGTGAATTATCCTCGATTAAAAAAAAAACAAATTAAAAAGTATACCTTTTATCCCCCCTTTAAATTAAAAAACTTATTAAAATAATATTACTATCAAGTGAATTCTCCTCGATCGAGCGATCAGATTGAAGAAAATTTAGATCCAGTCATAATTTTTTACTCAATTTACATTGGTTTAATTCCGAGCCATAATACTCCTAACATTAATGGAGTAATTAGAGCAATCTCAAATCGACTTAAGTCTACAACGTTTACACCATTTGTAGTAGCTACACCGTGAATAATACGATTAAAACCCCAGAATGCGTATACTGCACCAAGAACTTGACAAACACAGAAAATGTAAGCGTATACCTCGTGTACTGCAAATAAAGATACTAAACATAAAACCTCAGCAATAAAGTTAGGGAATAATGGGAAAGATAAGTTAGCGCAGGTTAATAAGAAGAAACAAAGGGCAAATACAGGCATATAGGAACCTAAGCCAGAGAAGTATAAAAGGAATTTAGTATGAGCACGCTCATATAATAATCCAACTAACAAGAATAAACCTGGACTTACTAAACCGTGAGCAATCATCATAAAAGTAGAAGAATAAACACTAAACTCAGACATAGAAAAAATAGCTAATGTTACTAAAGCCATATGAGCAATAGAAGAATAAGCTACAATTTTTTTAAGATCAATTTGACGAATAGTGCTTAAAGTGGAAAATAAAAAGGAAGCAAGACACATACAAGCTACAACAGGGAAAACAGATGCTGTAAAGGCTGGTACTGTTGGAATCATAAAACGGATAAAACCGATGCCTCCTAATTTTAATAAAACTCCAGCTAATAAAACAGATCCACTAGTTGGAGCGGCTACGTGAGCCTCAGGTAACCATAAATGTACTGGCATAAGTGGGATTTTAACAGCGAAAACAGCTAACATTCCCCAACCTAATAGCATTTGACGATCGTAGGTTAATACGTTATCAATAGCTGTAGTTAAAACTAATAAATTAGTAGAACCGCACTCACTATATAACACGAAAATAATTGGTAATAAAACTAAAGATCCAGCCATTGTATATAATACAATTTTATAAGCAGCATCAATAGATCCGTAAGGTGTTCGTGCAATTAATAAGAATAATAAGATTAAAGAAGCCTCGAAAAGAATATAAAAACCTAATAAATCTAAGACAAGTAAAGCACCGAGAATAACAGCCTCAAGTAATAAGAATGTCATAATACCAGTGTAGGTTCGCATTAAAATAACACATAAAGGAAATAATGCTGCTGTTAAAATTACTAAACTTAATCCAACAGCATCAATTCCAAAACTTAAATGTAAACGAGCTAAGTAGACTACACACTGAAAAGTTTGACCAGAAGCATCATATAAAACCCAAAGCCATAAGCTCCAGAATAGAGGAATCATTGTAACTAATAAACTAGCGATTCGAAATAATTGATGATTATTACTAGGAATACAAGCTACTGCAAAGATACTTAGAGTAAACACAACAAGCATAGTTAATACAGTTGTATTTGGAGATAAGCATAAATTTAATAAATCTACTAACATTAATTTTTATAAAGATCGTCGATTGGATGAAGGACTAACGAAAATAATTATTAGGATCGACGATCGCCAGGCGAAGCCGGCAATGGATCGAGGAGAATTCACAAAGTGAATTCCCTCCGATCGACCTTAGGGAGTTCACGAAGTGAACTCTCTAAGGTCCTAACATAATTTTTAAAAATAAATATCATCTCTAGAATAGGTTCCCCTACCCTAACCTGTTACGACTTTTACCCAATCTCGTTATAATACTTGGTTTTACTAACGTAACTGACGCTTCGAAATTCTTCAATACTATAAGCAATCTCGGGCAGTGACGGGCAATGTGTGCAACATAGCCTTAAATCTGTCAATTGACAGCAAGATAGGTCATTAAACTAATAATAACAACCTGTCTTAATAACTTCACCGGAGCGTGTATGATCCCCGATTACTCACTATTCCAACTTCATAGACCCCATTTCATAGTCTAATCCGAAAAAAGGTAGATTTATAAGACTCGACAAAAATTTCGAATAAATTTTTGTCGCGATCGAGTAACAATTAGATTGTTTGTTTCTACCTAAGGTAACACACGTGTTGCCCACTATGTGACTATATGTTCGATAAAACGAACACACGATCTTAAATGACGCCATGAGGACTTACAGCTTCCTTCTGTTAAGGGAATTTCCTAGCCATGCAACGTTCTTTTTGTTTAAAAAGATTGGGCTATACAGATTTTAAAAGGATCGTCGGTCCAAAGAATTTGTATACTAAATAATATATTTAATCTTTAAAAATTGTTTAAAATTTACATTTTCTTAATATTTGTATAAAAGATATAAAATTCCCACAAAGATCTAGTTCACCATAAAAAAATGATGAACTGTATAAATTGTTTATAATGATTTTGTAAAGGTGCATAGGGTCTTATCGTCCCACCCGCATTTCTTCGCATCTGCACAAAGAATTCAATTTCACAGAACCTATACTAGAGACAGCCTGACAATCGTTACATCATTCATGCGCGACACCAATTAAATGTCAAGGGATTTTGCTACATTATGACCGTTATAGTTACAGCCGCCGTTTGCTTTCGCCTTTGGGCAGATGTCAGACCCTTTACTTCAAAAATAACTTTTTGCAGAGTCTTGTGTTTTTGGTAAACAGTCGTTGCCAGTTATTTTCTGAGGTCAGATATAGACCTTTCTTATCGATAAACACGAAAGTATTTTGCCGAGTTCCTTTAGCATAGTTAATTCTTTTTTGTCTTAGAGCACTTAACTCCAATTCACCTGTGTCGGTTTAAAGTACGACATTATTTTTAAGTATAATACTACCGACTAGAAATTTTGACTGGTGATTGTGAATTTAATTCACAACGCCCACAAAATTTTGTTCGAAAATCTTGTTCAGTTGACTGGACATCGCCGGTCCGATATCCGAACTTCCCTAAATATAAACTTGGTTTAGTGAAAAAAAATAGATGCTGTCAGATTCGAACTGACGATAGCCGGCTTATGAGACCGGTGCTTTAACCACTAAGCTAAGCATCTTTCGTTGCATCGAACTCTCCCCGACCACGAAGAAACCATTATTTAGCGGCAACTGACGATCAAATTGAAGAAAATAATCTTTGATTAATTTGACTGGCGATTGAACACCGCTCGAGGATCGACGATCGCCGAAAGGCGATGTCCGATCGCTGGTCAAAATTTTCTAACGGCAATAGTTGATCCTAGTCTAGTTGAGATTTGTAACTTTACACTATATAAACAGACATTCTTCTATAAACTCGTACACCCGTAATGCAAAAAGTACGATAAATTATATCTGCTTAAGATTGCAATTTTATATGTTATTCCATTACTGTACTATTATGCACTATATTTCACACTCATATAATTTTATGTTTAAACTAGATCAAGTAGATTTGACTGAACAAAAATGTCTTTGACATTTTTGTTCAGTCAAAATAATTAAAATACTCGCATAATACTCACCCGTGTGGGGTTTCCCCCTCGCATGTATAAACCATTGTTCGCCGCATACTTATTGAGCATGAATCAAACCCTTATTTATTACGTTTTAAAAAATATACAAATATTCGACTGTGCGGTTTGCGCACTTCTTGAAGGATCGAGGAGAATTCACTTTGTGAATTCCCTCTGATCGACTGAGAAGAGTTCACAAAGTGAACTCTTCTCAGTCAACAAAATTTTCGAACACAATTTCGTGGGCGTTGTGAATTTAATTCACAATCGCCGGTCCGAATTGTCGAAGACATCCTCCTAGTCAATCTAAATACAATTATCGCATCGAAGACACTAGATTTGTAAATTCGATTATATATTACGTTTTTAAAAATTTTTTCTACAAAAATGTCGAAGACGTTTTTGTTCGGCCGATCGGACATCGCCTAAGGCGATGTCCGATTCCAATAATAGTTAACGTGTAATAATTCTTATAGTCGTTTCACAGTTTTTTAACCCTTGAATTTACGACAATGAATTTTCATCCTTGTTACTCATGTGTACATACTCAATCCTATTATGTTTTCACTTAATTTTTATAGGACGTTCTGCTACCTTTAAATACATATATTGTTTAAATTTAGTGAGTAAAACCGTGTGCGGTTTTATTCTCGCCGATCCTCGAGCGATTGTCGATACAACTCGGTTTAAATTTTTAAAGATAATGTCCTGTTTTTAAAGTGGTAAGGTTATACGCGGTTCATCGTATTAAACCGCATGTTCCACAGTGGTTGACTATGTCTGCCAAATTCTATGATTACAACTCTTGCGAGCGTATCACCAGGTTTAGTATACTTAATACTTTGTTGACGGTCTGGACTAGCCGGGTGTCTAATCCGGGTTGATACCCAGACTTCCGAGTTACAGTTAAAGTGATATCTAAGTTAGAAATTGTCTTTGACAATTCCCTGTCTGTAGAGAGTTCTTGAAGTGAACTTTCTACAGTGGATCGAGGATCCACTCAGTCCCATTCGTTTGAAATGTTGCCTTTGCCTTTGGCTGTCCTCCACATATCTTAACATTTGACTGTTCCACGCAGAATAAAACATAAATCTTATAACGCACTATTGCACCTTCACTCGATATACCTGATCCTTACATAATAAGCTTGCACCTCCCGTCTTCCCGCGGCTGCTGGCACGGAATTAGCCGGTACTTATTTTAAAAACAATGTCCTGATCGTGTCCACACGATAAATGTAGATTCGAGGTCAGGGAAACTGACTCAAACTTTTAACACATTGTCAAAAACTACTTACTGCTGCGCTAAAAAGCGATGGCCCTTGTTTCAGTGCCATTGTGACCCATTTATAGGCTACAAATAAGGCATCGTTAGAAACGACTTCCAGAAAACTGGAAATGGTGAGCTTGATTTATTGTTAACTCTAAAAACCATCTACCTAATTTGATGCGAGTATACTTAATTAGAAATTAAGTTTGGCATTTAAATAATAAAATCAATCAGGAAATTCGTCGCCTTACGCGAATCCCTATGGACTTTCAGTAAATCGCGTAGCGATTTACTGAAAGTCTATTTTTTACTGCGAATTTAAACTTAGCATTACTGCCATGCTGATAACAACAGTTAAACCAGAGGTTTAGATTAGTATGGTCCTTTCGTACTAACTAACCTTTGCAGCTTAAAATAGTGTATAACACCTTACACGGGTAGATAGAAACCGAACTGTCTCACGACGTTCTGAACTCAGATCACGTACCTTTTTAATAGGCGAACAGCCTAACCCTCGTAACCTTCTTCAGCTACAGGACAAGATGATCCAACATCGAGGTGCCAAACCCGCGTGTCGATATGAACTCTCTACACGGATAAGCCTGTTATCCCTAGCGTACCTTTTATCCATTGATGGATTCATTTTTTATGAATCCGGTCACTACTACCTGCTACCGACCTAGAACTGAGGATTTGATCGAAGATCAAATCACCGGTCTTTTATATCTAGGATCTCACACCTGCTCGAATAGTGTTTCTTACAGTTAAACATCCTTTACTAGTTCAGACTAAAGATGTCATTTGTTTACCCTCGTTACTCTAATGAAGGCTACCGCCCCAGTACAACAAATCAATTATATATAGAAATCCGTTAGGAAATTCTAGTAAAAATAATCAATCTTTGTGGTTTATTTTTAAACTATTAGACAGTTGAGAATTGACTAGGATCGACGATCGCCGAACGGCGATGTCCGATCGACCGGGGATTGTGAATGAAATTCACAATCGCCGGTCAAATTATTGTTGACTTAGGAGAGTTCACAAAGTGAACTTCCTACAGTCGGATCGAAAGTACGCTTATATCCAAATGATGATTTTTTAAGGACTAAATTAATTTGTAACTTTACCGTCTAATACGGTAGAAGGTGTAGTAGAAGATGTGACACTACTTCCACCGAGAACTAAAGCACCAAATAAAGCAATGGTTAATACTAAGCTGTTTAAAATTAAAACGTCAGCGTAGCGAATATAGAAAGCATAACCAATTGCACTAATAGACTCTAAATTAGGGGTAAAAGAATATAAGTTGTATGTGGAAGAAAAAGGGGAAATACCTAAAAATAAGCGA
The DNA here is from genome assembly GCA_004335575.1 of Haematococcus sp. NG2. Classification (NCBI taxonomy): domain Eukaryota; kingdom Viridiplantae; phylum Chlorophyta; class Chlorophyceae; order Chlamydomonadales; family Haematococcaceae; genus Haematococcus; species Haematococcus sp. NG2. Next base: position 15,146 of record QAXD01000274.1, read on the forward strand.
CTACATAATAAACCGCCTAAAGCTAAAACACTGAAACCGCGATAATAAGAGCGTAACTCAGCTGATGGAATCTCTAATAACATAATTACGAATAAAAATAATACAGCTAAAGCTCCTACATATACTAACATATTTACTAAAGCTAAGAACTCAAAACCTAACATTAATAATACGACGGAAGCGTTTACAAATAACATTACACTGTACATTAAGGACATAAAAACATTACGAGTCCAACAGACTAAAACAGCTAATAAAGCAAGTAATAAAACGAAACTATTCTCTAAAAACATTATTTTTTAGATAATATCGACTAATAGGATCGACGATCCTCTAATCCTAATTTTTAAACATAGACCGGCGATTGTGAATGAAATTCACAATCCCCGGTCGATCGGACATCGCCGTTCGGCGATCGTCGATCCTTACGGGACTTATACCCTCTCTGGAAATTTCAGTGTTATTGACATTTAATCCGTTATAAGTCGAGTAATTCGACTTTTGTATTCTAGTGTGAAGAAACTTCTATTACAATCTTTAGTTTTTTAAAAATCACTTTCGGGACCTTAGCATAATATTATGACTCTTTACATTTCGACTATCAATCTTACCACTAATAGTCTGACTAGAGTATTCGATCCGTAAATCTTCCCCTTGCGAGTAAACTTCACGGTCCTATATCTCCGCTTTACCCAAATAGATTTCGCAGAAAACCAGCTATATCTAACTTTGATTGGCCTTTCACCCCTATTTAAACGTCATCCAAGTCTATTGCTACAGACACTGGTTCAGTCATGAAACATTCATACCTGCGCTTAAATAGATCAAATAGTATCGGGTCTTATAGAAGATTATTTTTTATTTGTCATTCGAAAAAATTGTTGGAAAAAACTTATGACCGCGGTCTTTTTAATCCAAACCTCATTTAAAGACGATCAACGTAGACGATGATCACCGTAGACGATGATCACAGGACGAAGGACTGCGGATTAATTGGATCGTCGATCAAACGTGTTTTATCCTCAGTCCTAACTTTCCTCGGTCCAATAATTGATAGATCTATCAATTATATGTATTTAAATATCTGCTTTGGTAGTGATGTATTCCCGGACATCTGTAAAAATTAGTGACTAACCAAGTGAGCTTTTACGCTTTCATTATAGAGTGGCTGATTCCAAGCCTATCTTCTTGGTGTTAATGTTACTAATTTGTAATTTTTATGAAATCTTTCAGGCTCCGCAGGAGCCTGAAACGCTGTATTTGCGGAGCAAATCAGCATTAGCGTTTTTTCTTAGTGGTTGGTAAAAGACGAAGGACTGCTAGAACCCACTTAGTGATCCCCTCTGAAGGACCGAGGGTTTTCGGATCATCGATCTTAATAGTTTTTTCGAAAAAAAACTATAAAACAAACTTCCTAGACTGAGTTGATTCTTTTGATCTTACGGCAATGTACGATCAAAAGAATTTTTTCTACCGTTGTTATGCGATAGCCGGTCCTTTGTTTGTTTTTACAGAATTTAAATATAAATAACTCTCAAACCAAGATAAGAATGGGTATACTACTAAAAGGTAAGCAAATAATACAAGAGTACAAACTTGACCTAATAAAACAGTAGCAGGCATAATCTCTTGAGCACCTACCCAAGTTAATAAGAATACGTCAGCTACAAATACCCAATATAAACGCTCAGAAATAAGACGGAAACGTGGAGAACCAATGTGTACAGAACTTAAGAATGGTAAACCAATTAAGCTAGCAAAGGTTAAACCAATGGCAATTACTCCAGCAGCTTTGTTTGGAATACTACGTAAAATAGCATATACCCATAAGAAATACCACTCTGGTACAATGTGTTGTGGGGTGGCATATGGATTAGCTGGAATTAAGTTATCTGGGTGACCTAATACCTCTGGATAGAAGAATACTAAGATAGCGTATGCTAATAATAAATAACATACACCAAGTAAATCTTTAGAAGTAAAGTAAACGCCAAATGGGATAGTACTAGTTTGTGTGTTTACACCTAATGGGTTTATAGATACACC
>QAXD01000276.1:0-79738 GCA_004335575.1 Haematococcus sp. NG2
GGCTAGCTCTAGAAAGCCTTTTTTTGATAGAAATCAAATCAACTTATTTGAATCTAATTTACTTCACAAATTTGATAAAAAAGTTTAGATTTAGAAATACCTTTATAAAGTCAAAATGACTTTATAAAAAAAATCTAATAAAGTTTTAACTCGTCATATGACGAGTTAAAACTTTATTAGATTTTGAGAAACTTTGAGACATTTTTATAATTGATACATAGTTAGAAAATTAAACTATATTATCGAATTATACGTTGAAATATTTACTTATATGATTCTACATAGTATAATCTTATTTGAATTTTATAGTAAACATTCTGAAATTTTCTATTTACGAAGTTCAGAGCCAATTTCGTTTATTTTTCTTTACAAAATTATACGTAGTATAATTTTGTTACTAATTAGAAACGGACTTTAAAATTATTAAAATAAATTTTTAACATAGTTAAAAATTTTTAAACAAAACTTTATTTCGTAAAGTTTTGTTACTAGTTTACGAAGTAAACTAGTAACAAAATAAAATGTTTACTTTACGAAGTAAATATACCGTAGTATATCATTTTTTCACGAAGTAATAAATTCTTAAACAAAAAAATTAACTAAGTAAAATTTACTTTGTAAATTTTACAAAGTTTCATTTTCGAAGGACATTGAAATTTCAGGTTTGGAAATAAATGGCTAAAATTACCACCCCATTTTACGGAATTAGGATACAGCTTCTTTTGCAGCATACATTAACTCAACTGTAATTTTTTCATGTTTAACTCCACTTAAATGATTTCCTGCCGGAGGCACCGCCCGTGAAGCATTTTTTGCATTTAATCCTAATACAAATTTTTCTGTATTGCGTTTAACTTTAGCTCGTACAAAACCTGGAACTTTTGAAAGCTCTGCTAATGCCTCTTTTGTCCATTCTAATTCATTGTCGGATGAATATGAACGTGTAATAACTTCTTTGTTATCATGACCATTAAAGATTTCTAATAAATGATCTTCCATTCCTAAACTAAATGAGTTATACACAAGATCGGAAATCTGATTTGTTCCTTCAAACCCAAGGAATGGTCTAAAACCTAATGGGAAGTTTTGAATATGAACAGGTGCAGAAATAACTCCACATGGAATATCTAAACGCTTACCTACGTGTCGTTCCATTTGTGTACCAAAAATAGCAGCTGGTTCAATTTTTGAAATAATATCACCAATTTGACTATGGTCATCAGTAATTAAAACTTGATCACAAAAACCTGAAACCTGTTCTCTAAACCAATCTGCATCATGTTTACAATATGTCCCTGCACAAACAACATGAATTCCCATTTCGCGAACTAAAATTTTTGTCATACTTGCTGCATGAGTAGCATCACCAAAAACGACTGTTTTTTTACCTGTTAAATTTTGACAGTCAATAGAACGAGCAAACCAAGCTGCTTGGGATACAAAATGTGTTTGTTTAGTAATATATGTTTCAACTTTCTTTGGATTCGAAATAAGACATGATTCAAAATCCGCTTGAGAACACGTTTTCATTCTAGAATGTCCTTCCGAAATTTTATTCGTATTCAGAGTTTTATAAACATTTTCACAAATGGAAGCCATTTCACGAATAAACGCTGAAGTTTGAATAATACCCATTGGAGTAATAGAGGTATATGGCATTCCAAATTCTTTCTCTAAATAAATAGCCGTCATTAATCCAACTTCACGATACGGTACGATATTAAACCATGCTTTTGGTAAATTTTTTAAATTTGAAACTAATCCACCTTCTGGAATAACTTCATTAACTTCAATATCTAAATCAGCTAATAAACGTTTTAATTCTCGACAATCATGTTGATTATGAAATCCTAAGGTGAACATTCCTAAAATATTTGCAGATGGTTTCTTTGTTTTTTCAACGACATACGGTGATTGATTCTGATTGCCTTCAGCAATCTCAATCCTCAATCCTTTTTCAATGTAAAAACGCACAATTTGTTCTAATGTACGATCGGCAGCTTGTAATTCATTGACGCGATAATGGTTAACATCTGCTAATAATACATCTGAATTGGAACTTTCTGAAGCACGATTTACAAAGTTTTGTAAATCTTCTTGTAAAATACTTGAAGTACACGTTGGCGTTAATAAAATTAAATCAGGACATTCTTCTTTATCTTTTCGTTGAATATTCTCAACGACTTTTTCCTGAGAACCTCGAGCAAGAACATGACGATCAACAATACTTGCTGTAACTGGGGTAAAATCACGCTCACGTTCTAACATTGAACGCATGACATTAAAATAATCATCACCTAAAGGTGCATGCATAATGGCATGCACATTTCTAAACGAACTTGCAACACGTAATGTCCCTATATGAGCCGGTCCGGCATACATCCAATAAGCTAATTTCATAATGAATTTGAACTTTGTTTGTTTTTTTAATTTTAAACTTTAAAAAAAAATTTGTAAGTTATCTATGTAACATTTTGTTTAAAATAAACAAAAAATGACGTCACGAATTTTCAATTCTATTAAGTTAATATCTTTACATATTAGAGTCTAGTTCATATTAATAGAACATATTAATAAAATGAAAAAAATTTTCAAAAGTTTAAAACCTTATAAATATATAAATTAAACGGAATAAATTTATTTGATAACTAAAATTTTTTTTATTAGTTTTAGTTATCTTCATCTTCCTTATTTACGTTTTTTTATTTTTTATAAATTTATAATTCTTTGAGATTTTTACAAAGGAAATTAATAGGATCTCATTTTAATCTCCTTTTTGGTTTTATTAATTGTAATTTCTCTTGCTATTCATTAAAAAAACTCAAACTATAACAAATTCAAACCAACTTCATAATATAATATTAAATTAAAAACACAATTCAATAGATCAGTTTAAAATGATATATTATATATTTATTTTAAAAAGTGTAACCTGGAGGATCCGATTATATAATAATATTATAGTATATAAAAATAAAAGTCAATATTTTTTTGATATTATATTCTTTCTGAGAGAAGTTTTATGTATAAAATTCCATTTCTAACACATGATTTACTGATCGCACTAACCTAGATTTTGAATAAAAAAACCTAAAAACACATGAGATTGCTATTCTTTTGAATAATCGACAGGCAAAGGATATAGGATCGATTAGGAAATTCCTTCGTGAATTCCTAATCCTGGTTAATACGATTTTCTTCAAAATTCGTATAATGATTTTCTTTATACTGAATTCGACAAGTTTTGCTATTTCGATTTCCTTGAGCCCAGTAGGAATTGAACCTACACTAGCGGTTTAGAAGACCGCTGTCCTATCCATTAGACGATGAGCTCTGATTTTAATTGTTTATAAAGTTTGTTTTGGAAAGTTTATAACATTTTTACGTTACAAAACTTTATTTATACGATTATACGTAGTATAATCTTATTTGAATAAAATTCAACTTCGTTGAATTTTATAGTAAAGTTTTTTTTTATTAATTTTTAACTTTGTTTAATTTTTAACTTTGTTATTAATTTATTCAAACCAAATCTCTAATGACCCTATATTTCTAAAAGATTTAGTCATTTATTATATGTAAATTTGACCCACTTTGTAAATTTGACCCAATTTATATAATTTCTTTCTATTACTTTCTATTATATATCTATCTATTTTATATTGCAAGCAATGAAAGTTATGTTACACCTGACTTTTAATAAAATCATTTATGAACATAAATGAAAATTTCAAAATTTTATAAAAATTATACGAGTTTTCATTTTTATTTCGTAAATAGTTTATATTGACTAGTTTCTTTAGAAAATTATACGATTTTGAATGTTTACGAAGTAAACATTTTTAAAATTTTTTACGCTATAAGATTATACGGAGTATAATCGTATTTGAATAAAATTCAACTTCGTTGAATTTTATAAAAAGTTTACTAGAAAAAATTTTACGAAGTCAAAAATAGCTAAGTAAGCTGTTCGTCGTACATAATGAATATCGTAAAAAAATTATTAAAATAATTTTAAAGGAAGTTTAAATGAAGTTTGAAATTATAAAGAATATTATACGTAGTATAATCTTATAAAAAAATTCTAATGTAAAATTTAGTAAATAATTTTTGTTAACTTATAGAAAATACTTTAACGATCGTCTTTATTTATAAATAAAGACGATCGTTAATATAAAATTAGAATAAACCAAAAGTTAATGAAATATCAATTGGGAATGTAGCACCAATACCTAACCATACAGCTACTAATGTACCTAATAAGAATAAAATAGTTGCAATAGGACGGCGGAAAGGGTTTTGGAATTTGTTAATACTTTCAATAAAAGGAACTGTAATTAGGCCAGCTGGTACAGCTGCCATTAATAATACACCTAATAATTTGTTAGGAACAACACGAAGGATTTGGAATACAGGGTAGAAGTACCATTCAGGAAGAATTTCTAATGGAGTTGCAAATGGGTTAGCTGGTTCACCAATAGCAGCTGGGTCTAAAACAGATAAACCAATAACACAAGCAAATGTACCTAAAATTACAACAGGGAAAATGTAAAGTAAGTCATTTGGCCAAGCAGGTTCACCATAAGTGTTGTGGCCCATACCTTTTGCTAATTTTGCTTTTAAAACTGGATCACTTAAATCTGGTTTTTTTGTAACAGACATATTTTCAATTTATTGATATCTTTGATATCACTTATTTTGATGTATTTAAATAGATTTCAAACGTTGTTCTAAACACAATCAACACAATATAAAGTTTAGATAGAATTTTATTTCTGTCATGAAATTTTATAACGAAAGTAATGAATAAAAGTCAACGATTTTTAATATTTACAAAGTAAATATTAACGAACATTGAATTTTCTAAATCATTCTAAACAAAGTTTAGAATTTTAAAGAAAATTTTATAAAATTTCTCATATTAATAAGTGTTTCTAAATAGTTTGCTAAGATGAAAATACATTCATTTTTTTTGTTTAAAAAATGAATGTATTTTCATAGAATCCTATAATAATAATATAATACTATTATAATATTTTCTATTTTATTTCTTTATCACTTTTTACAAAAATCCAGTTTAACAGTTTTTTTATTCCTTAATGAATTTTATGTTTCCATCAATCTCCTGAAGAAACAAAAGAGAACACATTTTATGTATGTTACTTGATGTTACTTCATAAAAATTTTAATAGTGTATATGTACGTGGTAAATATAAAATATCGTATAATGTTCTTCACTATCAAATGATACTATGTATCATTTGATTTGAAGATTTGTTAACTTTGTTAAAAATTCGAAAGAAATTTTTACGAAAGAACATTTTCTAACATTCAATTTTTAAAATTTCAGTTAAAAAAACAAACACAAACAACAAACTATTGTATTAAAAAAACTAACTGTACATGAAAATTTGAATAAAATTTTTCATCTTTTTTCTTCGATTGTACAGTTAGTTTTTTTAAGTAGTTAAGTCAATAAATAGAAAATTAGAAGTTCATTTCAGCTAATTGAACTTTTTCGAATTGTTTCTTCTTCAGAACTAATAGAACTTGAGCTAAAAGAACGAATACAAAGAAAACTAATAAACCTTGAATACGAGCTGGGTTTTGAAGAACGATTTCAACGTCTTTTTGACCAAAACCACCCACGTTAGGGTTATTAGTTAAAGGTTGATCTGCAACTACAACTTGTCCTTCTTTAACAATTAACTCAGGACCTGCTGGGATTTTATCTGTTACAGTTTCACCGTTTGCTTTTTCAATTGTTACTAAATAACCACCTTTTTTCTCAGAAGCTACAGCAATGTTTGTAATTTTACCAGCTGCTGATGCGTTGAATACTGTGTTATTTGATTTTGAACCATCTGGATATACTTGACCACGACCACGGTTAGCACCTAAGTAAATTGGGTATTTTAAGTAAGATACGTTTTTGTTTTTAGCTGGATCTGGAGAAAGAATAGGTACAACTAATTCGCTGTATTTCTTACCAGGTAAAGGACCTACTACAAGAATATTTTTCTTTTCAGGGCTGTATGGTTGGTAGTAAACATTACCAACTTTTTTCTTCATTTCTTCAGGAATACGATCAGCTGGAGCTAATTCAAAACCTTCAGGAAGAATTAAAACGAAACCTACGTTTAAATCACCTTTTTTACCGTTTGCTAAAACTTGTTTTGATGATTTATCATACGGAATTTCTACAACCGCTTCAAAAACTGTATCCGGTAAAACTGCTTGAGGTACTTCGATTTCAGCTGGTTTTTGAGCTAAGTGACAGTTTGCACAAACAATACGACCTGTTGCTTCACGAGGGTTTTCATAGTTTTGTTGAGCAAAAATAGGGTATGCTTGCGCTACTGGGTTATTCATAAATACTACTAATCCAGCAAAAGCTGAAAAAACTAAACCTTTAATTTTGAAATTCATTACTTGTTTTTTTTAAAATAACAAAGAAAGCTTTCTGAAGAATTTTCGAACGTAGTTTAATATCGTGAAGAAATTTAAACTTTGTTTCTATTAGAAAAATCAACATAGTTGAATATTCTTCACGATATTCACCTATATTAATTTTTCATCATTTAAATGTCTTCACTAATAAAACGTTATTTATAGATAGCGTTTTATTATGAAAAAATGAAATTAAACTTTTCCTTTTAATAAGTTTCTTGATACATTAAATTGAAAAACTATAACTCTATGTACTATAGTTATGTGTGACAAAATTTTCAACCATTATTTAATAACAATAAATAAACTATTAAACTTTAGGACGATACGATATTTAATATTTACGAAGTAAATATTAAATATCGTAACATTTTCTAATTTTTTCTTCTCACTTAATAGTTTAGCATAAAAAATATCATCCGAGATTAAAGTCAAATAAAATCCTATTTAATTTCTAACATTTTCTAATTGTATATCCTGAATAACTAAATTAAATAAAATACGTCCTGGGGTTGTAACCATGTACTGATTCATCAGAATATTATGTTGATCATAAAAACGATGATAATTTGCAGTAATTTCTTGCCATTGACCACCTGAATTCACACGAATTTCAATCGGTTCTTCTTGATCATTACCATTTTCAATTAAATTATTCCATTTAACAAACACTAATGTATGCAATTTTAATTTTTGTTGATGATACGCGTAAATAACATCATCAAGATTTTTAAAATAGATATTTTGAATATTTGAATATGCATTTTGATAACCTTTCATAAGGAGATCGATGTTGATCGTCGATCCAGATACAGTTCTTAGCTTCGAGTCCGATCTATTCTGAAATAAAGAAACACTTTCGAATCCTTTTTGTTGGACTTTTTTTGAATATGTTGTTAAATAATAACATCCTAAAACCATATCTTGGCTTGGGATTGCTAAAGGATCGCCTGTAGCAGGAGCTAAAATATTATTACGTGATAACATTAATTTCCATGCTTCTGCCCGTGCCTCAACAGTGATAGGTACGTGAACTGCCATTTGGTCACCATCAAAATCCGCGTTAAAAGCTGAACATACTAAAGGATGGAGCAAAATGGCTCTTCCCTCAACTAATTTCGGAACAAAAGCTTGAATCCCTAATCGGTGGAGTGTAGGGGCACGATTTAATAAGACTGGTGAAACTAACATAATTTCACGTAATAGTTCATGAGCTAACGCAGGATTGTTTTTGATTAATGCTTTAGCGCCAATCACGGTTTTCGCATAATTTTTATTTAAAATTCGTTTTAATAAAAATGGTAAGTATAATTCTAATGCCATTTCTAATGGAAGCCCACACTCATGAAGTTTTAATTTGGGTCCAACAACAATAACTGAACGACCCGAATAATCAACACGTTTACCTAATAAAAACTGTCGGAAACGACCTTGTTTTCCTTTCAATACATCTGAAAGGGACTTTAAGGCACGACCACGTGAATCTTTCTCCGAATTTGAACTACTTTTACTGTTTTGAATTAGATTATCAACCGCTTCTTGTAAAAGACGTTGAGCGTATTTCATTTCATAAGATTGGCTTGTAGCTGGATCTTTTAAGAAAAATTTTAAACGTTCATTTCGATAAATAACTTGTTGATACAAACGATTTAAATCTGAAGCTGCAATTTGTGAGCCCATTTTGACAATAGGACGTAAATCAGGTGGTAAAACTGGTAAAACGGTTAAAATCATGGATGATGGATCAGAGTCTTTTCTAAAAAGTTTACGTACCAATTTTGTACGACGAATAAGTAAATCTCGTTTTTTACATAAATCTTTGAGTTCCATATAAGCATTTTTATCATAAATAAAAATTTTTACTTGTTTTTTTAATTTTAAAATATTTTGATTTAATTGATATAAAACTAAACGATTTTGTTTATCTAATTTTTTTAACTCAGTAAAACTTAACTCATTTAGTAATTGTTGAATAATACCTGGACCTGAATAAAAAGCATTTGATAGCATTCCATTAGATGGCAAATCTGTTAATGTTGGTGTTAAATTTAATAATGAGATAACACAAGATTGATAAGCAAAAATCGGAGTATCATTCACTGGTTTCGTCTGGCGATCGCCAGCGACAACGATTGGTGTTGTGGTTTTTCCAAATGTATTTAGAGGACTATACTCGAACGCATTTTGCGTTAGATTAGAAAGAAACGTTTTTGGATTAGCTGAGTTATACAACATGAAAATTTGCCAATCTTTTTCGGATTCCCAACGTTCACGATGTGACAATGTATAGATACGACCGCTGGACAAAGTCAGCGATTGTTTCCTATTGGAAATTTTCTGTTTTAGGATTGCTGAAGAAGCCTTTAGAAACTTAACTTCGTCACCTTTCTTAACCGATCCATCTGTGTTCACTGAAGGTGCATGTGGTGAGTATGATTCCATTTCATTTTCAATCTGAGAATAAGTATTTTTCTTCAGCGCCGCCTGCGAGAAAACCGAATGAAATTTTCCTTGTAAATTTTCAAAGTCTCTCTTTTTTAGAAGTACTCGTGCATAGAATTCTTTACTTAATGAATTTGAGAAGGTACGATCATTAGAACTGTTTGACTGAACAAACCCAAATGGATCGATGTCGATCGACGAAAGAAACTTGACTTCGTCAATTTTCTTCAGCGTATTCGGGGGATTCGAAGCAATTTCTAATCCTTTTAAAACAAATAAATCTTTTTTCAAGCGAGTCATTTGTTTATTATTCCAAAGAATTTCTTTACTGATAAAATCGGTTTGCGAAGTACTAATGTTATTGGTTTTCTCAAGCGGTCGTTCAGCTTGATGAGCACCAAGTACCTTTTGAAGTAAAAGTGGTTTTTTTAGTGATTCAGAAAGCAAATTTACTAAGAAATCGCTCTCAAAACTTAATAAACGTTGTGTTTCTTTGGTAGACAATGAAAGACTTTCACCATTACTATAGTCTAGCCTTGTCATATAATGAAATAAAAACACTTTCAATTTTGTTTTTTGAAGAGTGTGGACTACATGCGTTTTAAACGTTTGTTTAACCTGTTTTAAAGTATTCTTAAAGTTCGCAATTCTAGGTGAAAAATCGTCCCTTCTTTTATTGGATTTTGATTTTTTTATTGCCGGAGGCACCGCCCGTGAAAAATGGTTTTCAGACAGGGCATTTGCGGGCGGCACCTTCGGTGAAAAACGAAGATCTTTATTTTTTAAGATCAAAAAATAAACTTTTGTCACTTCATATAAAGCTTTAATATACGCTTTTGAATAGAGTTTTTCCCATGTTTGTAAAATCGAATTAACAATCATTTTTTTATGTAAACTATTTTCTAACTTACATAAAATATAAAAATCAACAGGCATTTTTTGAACCACGTTGTTGATTTTAGAAAGTAATAATGCTTTTTTAGTAGTCAATTCTGAATTTAAAAACAATTTAAATTGGCTTTCAATAGCCGTTTTTAAAGTGTTTTTTTGCAAATTCAGAATGGACGTCGTAGGCAACACCTCAGAACGATTTTGTTGAGTGGCATCCTCACTTAATCCGCTTTGTTGTAATGTCTTATATGAAATGCTTTCATATAATAAGGTATTTAATACCAACGGTAAAGTTGTTCTCTTTAATTTTTGAATTGATAATAAATTGTTTTTGGTAAATTCACTTTGTGAGTTTTCTTCACTCGTTTTTGTTTTTGTGCCAGTAAATGTTTTTTTAAACAAATTATCCATATTTCCATCCTCAAACCATTTTTGAGACATTTCACCTGTTTCAGTTTCCATGTGTTGATCTTTAAATGTTCTATTTGAATCTTTCCACGTTTTGTTAGGAACTGGCGTTACATTTAAACGTTTTAATAAATTCTTTTTTTGTTTGATAATTGGCTGGTTTTCAGTTTTTTGCTTCCAAAGGGCTTCCCAAGATGCAAAAATTTTAGAAGGAGAATCTAAAAATAACGATTTCTGTGTATTTCCTAATGCGTTTTCAATAGTTAATGTTTCAGAACAGTATGTAATCAGCTGTAAATGACGTTTTTTCATGTCTAATAAGAGAGATAAGTAACTTGGTGTTCCTTTTAAAAACCAAATATGGGTTACTGGTGAACTTAGTTTAATATAACCAAGTTGATATCGTCGAATAACTGACCATGTATATTCAACGTCACATTTTTGACAATATTGACGAATTTGTTTTCGGTTTTGTGAACCAAATTCTGGACCAGGTGCTCCATGTTGTAAATTTTTTGTTATTTCCTGTTTCATAAGTCGATTCATTTTTGCATTTTCGCATGCACACTCAAAATCTTTTAAAGGTCCAAAAATTCTTTCACAAAATAATCCCCCAATCTGAGGCTTAAATGTTTTATGATGTAACGTATTTGCATTTAAGACTTCTCCATAGACTTTTCCATTAGGTAACGTTTTCTCTGCCCATTGTAAAATGCGTAACGGCGACGCAATCCCAATTGTTAACAACTTTACTTCAGATAATTTTGAATAAGATGTATAATATTTCTTCGAGGTTTGCGGATGGAGTAAAGATGATCCAACAAAAGGTTTAGTCGAAAAATTACGAAGGAACGTTTCTTCAGATTTTCCATTTTCTTCTGAAAGTTCGTTAGTAACGTTTAAACTTCGTTTAAAAGGATCTTTAGAATTCCCTAGTGATGAAACTCTACCGAATTCATAGGTTTGTTGATTCTTTTGATTACGACGTTTTGTTTGATTTTTTTCAAAATTAGAAGAAAAAGACATATTTTTTTATTTAGTACTTTTTGGTAGATAGAAAGAATTCATTTTAACCAAAATTGAATATAGATTTTTCAAAACCACAATCTCAACAAAAAATATACTCAATATTGAATGATGATTTTACTTTTTAAAACCATATTCTTTCGCAGGCGGCGCCGCTCGCGAAAAAACAATTCTTTCTTTTTTAAAACAGATTTATTGATCAAATAAATCTGTTTAATCCTATCATTTCTATAAACCTTATTTCCTTTTGTATAGTTTTTTATAAATAAAAATTTCGCTCAGGGACATCATTAAACGAGCTAAGAGCTCAAGCGTTTAAATAGAGTCAAAGAATAGTGTCTAACCTTTGGTAAATAATATTTCTACTATTCTTGTCAATTATCTATTTAATATATATTTATTATACTGAAGGAAACGCAACTCATCCGCTAATCTTATTCCATAATACTTTAAATTATATCGGGATGACAGGATTCGAACCTGCGACCCTATGCTCCCAAAGCACATGCGCTACCAAACTGCGCTACATCCCGATTGATTTTACTGTTTTTCAAATTATATTGAATATTATACTATTAATTAAACCATCTGGCAAGTAGATTTTTAATCAATGTCGGTTTGCTGAAGTTGAACTTTTTTCAGATTATGTTTAGAAAACATAAAATACACAGTAAAAATGTTTACTTTAAATAGAGTGAAGTTTCCAAATGAATGACTATAAAAAATTTTTAATAAAGCTTCTAAAACCGAAAAAGGATCAAGGATTTGGCCGCTTAGTGGCGAAATTCTTCGACGACCGAGTATTGACAAAGTCAATACTCGTTCTGTGTGATTTCTAATTTGTATCTTTAGGCCCAACCGGACTTGAACCGATGACCTATTGCTTGTAAGGCAATCACTCTACCGACTGAGTTATGGGCCTATATGATATATAGTTATATATATTATAAATTATACTTAAATATATAGATTTTAATTATAAATGTCAAATAAATTTTTATTTTATCTTTCCTATAAGGGTTAAACCCGTCAAAAACGTTTTTTTTGAAATTTATACGTTTAAAAGATAAAAGTATAAAATTCACAACTAACAATCTATACTTTTATCCTTTAAAAGTATAGATTGTTAGTTAAAGGAATCATAAAACCGTTTGATTATTGTACAATAGTAGTTACAACACCAGCACCTACAGTACGACCACCTTCACGAATTGCAAAGCGCATACCTTTTTCGATAGCGATTGGGTTGATTAATTCAACTGTCATACTAATACGGTCACCTGGCATAGCCATTTTGTTTGAGTGCTCTTCAGCTACTGATGAAGGGTTACGCATTTGAATGTGTGAGAAACCAGTAACTTTACCTGTAACGTCTGTTGTACGTACATAGAATTGTGGTTGGTAACCTACTAAGAAGGCTGAGTGACGACCACCTTCTTCTTTAGTTAAGATATAAACTTGAGCTTCAAATTTAGTGTGTGGAGTAATAGAACCTGGTTTAGCTAAAACCATACCACGTTCGATATCTTTTTTCTGAATACCACGTAATAAAACACCTACGTTGTCACCAGCCATTGTTTCATCTAATGTTTTTTTGAACATTTCTAAACCAGTTACAACTGTTGTTTTTGTATCTTTTAAACCTACAACTTCAACGTTTTCACCAATTTTTAATGTACCACGTTCAACACGACCAGTCGCTACTGTACCACGACCTGTAATAGATAAAACGTCTTCAACGGCTAATAAGAATGGTTTATCAGTTTCACGTTGTGGAGTTGGGATGTAGCTATCTACTTTATCCATTAGTTCATAAATTTTATCAACCCATTTGTTTTCACCACGTTGAATTTTTGGATTTTCAATTAATGCTTCTAAAGCTAATAAAGCAGAACCTGGAACAACTGGAATTTCATCACCAGGGAATTCGTATTTATCTAAAGTTTCACGAACTTCTAATTCTACTAATTCTAATAATTCTTTATCATCTACTTGGTCTTCTTTGTTTAAGAAAACTACAATGTTAGGTACACCTACTTGTTTTGCTAAAAGAATGTGTTCTTTTGTTTGTGGCATAGGTCCATCAGCACCTGATACTACTAAAATAGCACCATCCATTTGGGCAGCACCAGTAATCATGTTTTTAACATAGTCCGCGTGACCTGGACAATCTACGTGTGCATAGTGACGATTTTCTGTTTCATACTCAACATGGGCAGTGTTAATTGTAATACCACGTGCTTTCTCTTCTGGCGCTGAGTCGATCTCGTCATATTTTTTACCTTGTGCACCACCACGAGCTGCTAAAGTCATTGTAATAGCTGCTGTTAGTGTTGTTTTACCGTGGTCAACGTGACCAATTGTACCAATGTTTACGTGTGGTTTTTTACGTTCAAATTTAGCGCGTGCCATAATAAAATAAATGTTTTTCGTTTATATATAAGCCAATTTTTCGAGTAAAAAGAGTTTAAATAAAAATTTAATTTCATTCAAATCTAGAATTTCTTTCATTCTAATTTATCGTCCTTTTAAAAATTCGTTAATAGATAAAAACTTTATTGAATTTTTAACCTATTAATAAAAAATTATCCACTCAAACGTTTGAATCAAATGAAACAATGTTTCATTTGATTTTGCATTTTTTACGATATTTCATATTTACTATAAAATTCAAATAAGATTATACGTCATATAATCGTATAAGTAAATATATAAAATCGTAAAATTGTCTAATGGAAAACTTTCTTAATATTCAATATCGTAAAGTTTTATTTTTATAAAATAAAACAAAAAATTCCCAAAGGATTATAAATTGGCTATCTGATAAAGCCGCTTTGCGACCTCATTCTAGATCGACAATTTTGTAGAGAATTTTTTATGGATCGAGGATAAATATAAAAACGATTTCGAATCCATATATTTGAATATAGTTCAATCTTCTTGACTTTTTTTTTATTTCTGTTTATAATTAGAAATAACAATTTAATATCAGGCCCCCATCGTCTAGAGGCCTAGGACATCTCCCTTTCACGGAGGAAACGGGGATTCGAATTCCCCTGGGGGTAAAAATATATTTCTTCAGAGCATATCTCTCTCATAAAGAATACATTGTAAATTTTTATGCATAAAAATTTACAATGTATTCTTTATGAGATTTTTTATGTATAAAAACAGAACTTTTCGAGAAAATTTCTTCGTGAAACCGAGTTGTTTTTTCTTACGAAAAGAGGATTTTAAATTTTAAAATGTCTCGAAAAGATTATTAACCTTGACGTTGTTTATGCTTTGGATTTGAACAAATAACCATTACATTACCTTTACGACGGATAACACGACAGTTATCACAGATTTTTTTTACAGAAGCACGTACTTTCATTTATTATAAGAATAAAATAACTGTTTATAACAGGATAAAAAACATTTGACGCTGAATTCAATTTTAACTACCATTAAGTCTTATAGTTAAATTTTGTTAACCTAGTTTATAAATTTAAACAAAATCTAAGGTTCAATAACGTTCGACGCAAACTTTTTAAAAAGTTTGTGTCAAACATTATTGAAAAGATATCAAGTGTTTTTTTTTTTTTAGATAGTTTTAAATTTATAGAGGACCTGAAATACCTTGTTTACGAATCATTAAGAAGTGCATTAACATAAATACAGCTGTTAAAAGAGGTAAAACAAATGTATGTAAACTGTAGAAACGTGTTAATGTTGCTTGGCCTACACCTACACCACCACGTAGTAATTCAACTAATGGAGCACCAATACCTGGGATAGCTTCTGGTACACCTGTTACAATTTTTACAGCCCAATAACCTACTTGGTCCCATGGTAATGAGTAACCTGTAACACCGAATGATACAGTACATACCGCCATAATAACACCTGTAACCCATGTTAACTCACGTGGACGTTTGAAACCACCTGTTAAGTATACACGGAATACGTGTAAAATCATCATTAATACCATCATACTAGCTGACCAACGGTGAATTGAACGAATTAACCAACCGAAATTAACGTCTGTCATTAAGTATTGAACCGATGCAAAAGCTTCCGCTACTGTAGGACGGTAGTAGAAAGTCATAGCAAAACCTGTTGCAACTTGAACTAAGAAACATGTAAATGTAATACCACCAATACAGTAGAAGATGTTTACATGGGGTGGAACATATTTACTTGTAATATCGTCCGCAATTGCTTGGATTTCTAAACGTTCTTCGAACCAATCGTAAATTTTACTCATATATATCATTTTTATATTTATGACATTACCATTAAGCTAACAAGTTATTTCCTTTTCAAAGGGCGAACGACGGGGTTTGAACCCGCGAATGGTGGAGTCACAATCCACTGCCTTACCACTTGGCTACGCCCGCCATAAAAAAATCTCTAATTCTTATTATAACATATTTCCTGTGAAAAAATGTTTAAAAGAAGATTTTTATTTAGAAGTTTTAATTTTAGCTTATATCCAAAGTAAGAGGTTGAAAAAAATCAATCTAATTTATAATTTCACACAGAGTTAAACAAAAAATTCCATGGATGTTCAAATCTAAAGTAATTTTCTAATAAAATTACTTTAGATTTGAATGTTATTATTTCTTAGCTGCTGTTTTAGATGCAGTTTTCGAAGCCATTTTTACACCGTATTTACTACGACTTTGGGCACGGTTTTTTACACCAGCTGTATCTAAAGTACCACGAACAATGTGGTAACGAACACCTGGTAAGTCTTTTACCCTTCCACCACGAACTAAAACAACTGCATGCTCTTGAAGGTTGTGACCAACGCCTGGAATATACGCTGTAACTTCATAACCTGATGTTAAACGCACACGGGCAACTTTACGAAGAGCAGAGTTTGGTTTTTTAGGTGTTACTGTATATACACGTAAACAAATCCCACGACGTTGTGGACACGATTTTAAAGCGGGAGCTTTACTTTTTGAAGTTAATTTTTTTCTAGCTGAATGAATTAATTGTTGAATTGTAGGCATATGATTATTAATACTGAAAGTATATTGACTTTAGTGAAAGAAACAATTATACAAACTAAAAATTTCTTGACTAAAGTTACATAAAAATGACATCGAATTTTGCGAAAAATCACGATTTTCATTTTTGGAAATTTTTATAGAAATTTTATTCCATTAATGTGATAATATAAGGTTGAAGTCAAATAATATTATAATATAAAACTTCGTTTTATTTTATAAGTATAAAATGTATAAAAAGTTTACGACAAAAAGTCTATAAACTCTTTCGGTGTAAAGCGTTTATATCGTAAACTTTACGATCGATAGGTTTACACTATTTCATATTTCCTTCGTAAATATTAAATAATTAATTATATTTTTTTACGTTGAATAGTTTACAAAGTAAACTATCCGATATAAAACGTTTACTTTGTAAACGTTTTATATCGTAAAAAAATTTAAATATCTATATCGATCGTAAAGTTTAAAGAAAATTTGAAACAAAGTTTCAAATTTTCTTCACTAACGTTACAAATTAAAATGAGAATACTAATGGATCAGGGAAGAAACGGTTAATTTCAATTAATAAACCTGATGTAAAAACAGCCCATGCTAAGCCAACAACTGGAGCAGTTGATAAATATGTAGTAAAGTTTTTCATTTTGATAAATTTTTGTAGCACAGATTCTCCTGAAAAAAAGAATATTATAAACAATTTTTTTATAAATAAAAACGTTTCGTGGAAAACAAAATGTTACGAAAGAATTTTTTGTTGAGCACTGAAAAAATGATTTTTTACGATATTTCATTTTTCCTTCGTTAATTTTTCATATTAAAAATTAACGATAGACTTCTTTTACTTTGTAAAAAAGAGAGATCGTAATATTTTCTTTACAAAACTTTATATCATAAAGTTTTGTAAAGAAAATGCACTATCCATTTTTACGTCGTAAAAATTTGATGAATGTAAAAACTCGTTCATTTTCTTTCGGCGAACATAGTGCGAACGATATCATATCTATATAAAGTTTACTATTTTTTAAGAATCTTCTTAGAACTTCTTTTTCTCAATCCTAAGTTCATTAAAACACTTTTTCTTTACATACCTTTATTATGTTGTAATGACATGATAAATTTCTGTTTGTTTTATTGAGTAAAATTTACTTAGAAAATTATACGATATTTCATATTTACTTCGTAAATTATATTTCTAATTTTAAACTTTGTTTAAAATTTTTAAAATAAAATTATACGTTAGAAAAATATTCATTAGAATATTATACAGAGTTCTAAGATTATACTACGTATAATATTACTCAAAAAATCTAACGTATAAATTTATTGAATAGTTTACAAACAAAGTCTATTTAGATTGAGACGAAAATTAAAATCTCCTGTTTTCGTTTTTGTAATCTAGATTTCTTTTACAATATTTCTGAATAAGGATTAGAAATCGTTCAAGATTATGGCCTTATCCTTCGCGACTTAAATCGGAATCGAACCTTGCCTATTGCAAGTGTAAAAAGGAAATTTAGTTTGAATGGATTTTTCAAAGTAAATTCTTTAGAAATCGTATACAAATAAATTCCTTTTTTCGAAATTTAAATGTTTAGTATCATTCTATTTTTCTTAGTTTAGTCAACAAAGTTACTTTTATTTCATAATTGTCAAAAAACTTTGTTTAAGATCATTTTTCGACGAACAGTAGATTTACTTCGGAAATATAAAAATCGAACGAAAAGATTTTCGCCGAAAGAAACTTGACTTCGTCAAGTTTCTTCAGCGCCGCCCGTGAACGATTATTCTCTATCCTAAGTAACTAGAATAATCGTTGTATAGGTATATATCTATTGTCGGAAATAGTTGAAATCGTCAATTTTTCTTTACTTCAGTTCGTTTCAAATTTGATTTTTAATAATTGTTTGATTTAAACACTTTTTAGATATTATAACAAAAATATTATTAAGCTCTGTCTAATAAAGTAGTAAAAGTCATAAAAATCAACTTATATGTGCCGATACTTGAGTTCTAAAATAAAGTGTGATTTTAGAACTCAAGTATGTTTAAAAATTTTAGTGGTGATCTTCTACTGCTTCACCAATGTA
This sequence comes from Haematococcus sp. NG2, assembly GCA_004335575.1. Lineage (NCBI taxonomy): Eukaryota > Viridiplantae > Chlorophyta > Chlorophyceae > Chlamydomonadales > Haematococcaceae > Haematococcus > Haematococcus sp. NG2. The sequence continues at coordinate 18,305 of QAXD01000276.1, forward strand.
TGCACCAGCTAATGTTGCAAATACTAATGCTTGGATAGCACTTGTGAAACAACCTAAAAGCATGATTGGGATTGGAATAATTAAAGGAACTAGAGCTACTAATACACCAACAACAAGTTCATCCGCAAGGATGTTACCAAAAAGTCGGAAGCTTAACGATAATGGCTTTGTGAAGTCCTCCAGTACGTTAATTGGTAATAAGAACGCTGCAGGAGAGATATAACGTTTGAAGTAACCTAAACCTTTCTTACTTAGGCCTGCATAGAAGTATGAAATTGATGTTAATAGGGCTAACGCAACAGTTGTGTTAATATCGTTTGTTGGAGCGGCTAATTCACCGTTTGGAATTTCGATAACGTGCCAAGGTAATAGTGCACCTGACCAGTTAGAAACAAAAATAAATAAGAAGATTGTACCTAAGAATGGAACCCATTTTAAATATTCTTCTTCACCAATTTGTGTTTTCGCTAAATCACGAATGAATTCTGTTACTAATTCTGTAAAGTTTTGGAAACCATCTGGAGTAGGTTTTAAGTTGCTATTACCTGCAAATGATAAAAGAACAATAATAGCTAACACAACCCAAGAAGTAATTAAAACTTGTCCGTGTACTTCAAATTCTCCTAATTTCCAATAGTAATGTTGTCCAACTGAAACTTCAGCAATTTCTAATAAAGGATTAATCATATCTTTTTATATTTATTTTTCTGTTTTAATGCTAACGTGTCGTTATAGTGGAGTATATTTGATTTTTTTGATTTGTATAACATTCGTGAAGAAAACTTTACGAAGTAAAAATGTCTTGACGAGATTCAACATAGTTGAATATTAAAAAAAGATTATTGGACACGTTAGATATATAAAAAGTTCTTAAAGAAATTTCAAAAAATTGAATAATTCTTTTTACGCTTTTTATACAAACGCGCATTCTCCGATTTCCTTTACGATATTCGCTAAGCAAATATCGTTCACCAAAGGTGCCTCCGGCAAAAATCGTGTTAACTGTTTTTGCCTAAATACGATCTGGAAATCGTCTAGTGATCGTCGAAGACGATTGTGGAATTGTTTCTTTCAGTTTGATTTTCACATCGAAGATTATAACTTTAGTGAATGCCGTGAAATAAAAAATGAAATAATTTTTTATTTCTGATGTAACAACAATTGAAGAAAATTTTATTTTGTAAAATTGAGTGAAGAAATTTATCCGATTTTTAAAATTGACTTATACGATTATACGTCGTATAATCTTAATTTTATAGGAAACTATTTAAAAATTTTCCAAAGTAAAATTTATAAATTTAAACAAAGTTTAAATGTTTTTACTTTATTGCATTTTGAAAAGTTTACTTTGTAAAAGTGTCTTCACTAAATAAAGTTTCCTTTATTTTTTAAATGAAATCCTTAGTGAACTACGTTCACACTCAAGAGATTGGTAATCTCATTTTGAAATTGTTAATAGATTTTTTATCTAAATCTTTGACACAATAATTTTTATTGAGTGTCTTCTTTTAGGTTCGAAACTTCATAGAAGTTTCTGAATATATTGAAGTGACTTCGCCACTTTAATAGTGTTTAGATTTTTTTATTTTATTCAATTAAATAGTAAAATTTTCTATAAATATGTTCAATATTCTTATTTTATACTTTCGAATAAACTAAACTCATATCTACGTCGTATTATTCCGAAATAGTATGAGAAATAAAAACATTCATTTTAGATAACATGTCTGATTAATCATACTATTTCGGAATAATAAAAAGAATTTAATTATATTATAGAGAAGATCCTAAACCAACGTAAGATCCATAGAAGAAAATAGCTAATAAACCAATAGCTAATGTACCTACAACAGTACCAACAAGCCATAAAGGGATACGTCCAGTAGTTCCAATGTTTGACATGAGATTAAGTAAGAAAATCTTCAATTAAATACAAAAATACAAAGCAATATCACTCATTTCTCTTTTTTTAAAAAAATGAATCCGTTATTTTGCTTTTCAAATCCAGTTTAGATTCTAAAATTGAAATCCACATGCAAAATAGGTATATTCTTTTTCATCAAAGGTGAATATACGATAAGGCCGTATCCTCCGATCAAATGCCGGTTTCGCCCTAGGCCGTGGAGTGACCGTCACCTTCGGGAGTTCGCAAAAGTGCACTCGTCCATGGTGGCATACTCCTCGATCTACAAAGAGTTCATATACAGTCTATTTGGCAAGCAGATTCGATTGAAGCAAAAGATCGAGGAGAAATAGCTTTTATATTAACTCAAATAAATCTAAACGAAATTTAAATTTATTTCGAGATAGTAAGAAATATAAAAGCGATTTCTAATCCTTCAATCCTCAACAATTAAAAAAAATGATTAGATATCTAGTTTAGGAATTTGAGATTTTTGGGAGATATAAAAGAAACTTCAAGTGTTTCTTTACTTACTCATTTATAAACTTTTTTATATAAAAGTTTGTAAAAATTCATTTCAATATTAAATTGATAGTTAATTTAATCTAATCCTCAATAAATATTGAAATAAAAAAAAAGAGTAAGGCTTTTAGCTGACAGAAAATAACACATCGATTTTCTTAAGCTTTTTTAAAGCTATTAAAGAAATTTTACGTCGTAAAATTTCTATCTGCCTATTTTTGAAGATTTGCTTATTAAAATGACTCCTTTTAATAAAAATTATAAGACATTAATTCTGTATTAAAATAAATGTTTTAAAAAATAGTTTGTATAAAAAATTTATAACTTCAATATATATATTCTATATAAAATTTTTTCTATTCTATATACTTAACTTTCTTAGAAAATGAAACTTTATAAAACTTTACTTCGTAAAAATTTCTTTATTTTAAATTTTTACGAAGTAAAAATTTCTAATTTAAAGAAATTTTATGTTCGAAAAATATATTTTTTTCTTTTAACCAAACTTTATTTTATAAAGTTTTGTAATGAAAATTTTACAAAGTAAAATGATAAATGTTGAATTTTCTTCAAAATATTATACTATGTTGATTTTTCAATATAATTTGAAACTTCGTTTCAAATTATATAAGTAAATTTTCTTTATAATTTTAAACAAAGTTAAAAATTTATAGTGAATTTAATTTTATTAGATGTTTATTTTATTATAAAATAAAACGAATAAACTCGATGTTTGTTCTATTTCATTATTAAATCTATTTATGTTTAATAACATCTTGGATTTTAGTCCAAAATTCATTTCATTCGTCTTTTAAAACAAAACTATAAAGATAATAGGACCGAAGATTAAGCAAGATAGGAGGATTAGGGCGCCTTCTAAAAGTATTGACAAAGTCAATACTTATCGATCAGAGTAAAGATAAACTTCGTTTATCTTTATTTGAGGCAATATAAAAGCGATTTATCCTCGATCTAGCCGTATTCTTTGGACCGGCGATTGGAGTAAAGGCTTTACTATATCCATTCGTCACCTACAGTCCTTGAGTATTGTAAAAAACGATTTTTTGTTTTTTCTTCTTTTAAAGAATTCAAACCAAATCAACCATTCTTCGAGTTTCCTTTCTTAAAAAGATTTATTGAATAATAGTTATTTATTGAACATTTTCAATCGTAACATTTTCTAAATCTTTTTTCAGATTAACATGTTAAATAACTAACTGAACAACTAAAAATGAACTCTTTTCATACGTTTTGTAGATCTTTAGAGAATCTGTACATTAAGAAAGTGATTTATAATCAATAAATGTTTAAGTAGCAAACATTTATTTTGTAAAAACGGTATGATTTAATGTAAATATGATTTTGTTCGAACTTATTTAACCAAATCTAATAGTTTAAATAGTGAACAAAAACATTTCTATTTTCATTGTTTAGTTGTTGGGAACGAAACACATTCTTTGAGTAAACAGAAAAAAGCTTATAAATCTAACTTACAAAGAAATTTTATCAATTAAACTTTTGAAGCTAAAACACTCAGCATCGCTATAAAAAATCACTACGTCATTTTATATTGAGTAATAAATAAAATAATCGAAAAACGTTTATCGGCGATAGAAATCATTTACTGCGGGCGGCACCGCCCGTGAAATGACACTCTACCTCTGGTGTTAAATTCATTCTATTGACATTTATTCATATCAATTATAAAAATTGTAAAATTCAACTTTAACATTTTCTAACGGAGTTGTATTTTGTATGTTGATTTTTATTCAATCGATAAAACTCTAAATACGTTAAATTTATTTTTTCTTTTTTACAAATAGATTTTAATTCTAGACAATTTCCTTCGCTATAAAAGTTTACTACAAAATTTTACTTTGTAAATTCTAATCTCATAACGAAGTCATTTTTAAAAGTATTATAATCTATTTGAATTTTTAGTTATTTAGTCATGTCGCACCCACTTAACCAAATTAAAATAATACCTAATTGACCAAAGTGAGCACTGAATACTTTTCTTGAAATTTCTTCTAAGTCACTTGTATGGCTGTCAAAGTCGTGAGCATCAGCGTGTAAATTCCAAATCCAAGTTGTTGTGTTTGGACCTTTAGCTAATGTACGTGAAAAATGACCAGGTTTTGTAGGGTAGGTTAATAAAGCCTAAACATTAGTCTTCGGCGACTAAATCGTTCGATCTTCCAACACTCAATATTCACAAGAATAGTTACTTTCTGCGGGCGGCACCGCCCGTGACAATCATCTTTACAATTTTTACGATTGTAAATCTTTACAACGATATAGAAAGTTATCTAAAAGTTTACTTCGTAAACATCTATACATAAAATATCTAAGAGTCATTTAGACATCCTCTATCTGTGTAATTGATGTGGAAAAATGGACACCTCCCGAAGAACCGTACGTGCAGGTTTAGCTGCATACGGCTCAAGCACTCTAATTGATATTCGATTTTGAACTTCGAATGAAATACAAATAAAATCTCTTTTATATTTTTTATTTGTATTATTATTAATCTTTAGTAACATTATAATAGAAATAAATTGATTAAAGTTATTTTTGATTTTTCACTTTATAAAATGTTAAATCAAAATCCTTCTTTTCATTTTTAAAGAGTCAACCTAAACGTCATTAACTAAATAAGTATTAAAACTGAAAATGGTTTTTTCAAAGTATCAAAAAATAGATTTAATAAAATTTTAATCACTCTTTATTTTATATTATAGTTCAAAATTTCTAAAACAAAAAATCGAAAAAAGTTTGGATTTTTAATACAATTTTTTGATTTTTGACTTAAATATTTTTATACTTGAGTTTTTAAGATTACGCCGCAAAGCGGCTTAATCTTCTATTCTTTATTTTCATTGAAAATAATATTGAGTTTATTTAACACATCAATTTATTTTAAACTAATCATTTTTCTCTCCGAAATTATATATATATATTATATTGAAATTTAATTTCTGAGTAAAATGAATTTATGAAATTGACTTTGTAAGTTCTATTTATTATAATTATAAATACAATTCATTTTTAAAAAATCAAACAATTTCGAGTTAAGTTTCTTTTTTCGAGAGTGGTATGATCTTATTAAAGAAAAAATACTAAATCATAAATCGTAATTAAAATCAAATTTTTTTTTTTATGATTTTGTAGTTAAAATTTCAAAAAAAAAATTTTCATCAGACTTTTTCGCCCAAAACATGTGAATTGTTCGATGCAGATTTTTTATCTAAACGATATGATGAATTATAAATGTATTCTGGAGATGCACGCAATGACAATTGCGATTGGTACTTATCAAGAAAAACGTACTTGGTTCGATGACGCAGATGACTGGTTACGTCAAGACCGTTTCGTATTCGTAGGTTGGTCAGGTTTATTATTATTCCCATGTGCTTACTTTGCATTAGGTGGTTGGTTAACTGGTACAACATTTGTTACATCATGGTACACTCATGGTTTAGCTTCGTCTTACTTAGAAGGTTGTAACTTCTTAACAGCAGCTGTATCAACTCCTCCTAACAGTATGGGCCACTCACTTCTTTTCGTTTGGGGTCCTGAAGCTCAAGGTGATTTAACACGTTGGTTCCAATTAGGTGGTTTATGGACTTTCGTAGCTCTACACGGTGCATTTGGTTTAATCGGTTTCATGTTACGTCAATTTGAAATTGCGCGTTCTGTAAACTTACGTCCTTACAACGCAATCGCTTTCTCAGCACCAATTTCTGTATTCGTATCTGTATTCTTAATTTACCCTTTAGGTCAATCAGGTTGGTTCTTTGCCCCAAGTTTTGGTGTTGCAGCTATTTTCCGTTTTATCTTATTCTTCCAAGGTTTCCACAACTGGACTCTTAACCCATTCCACATGATGGGTGTAGCTGGTGTATTAGGTGCTGCCTTATTATGTGCGATCCACGGTGCAACTGTAGAGAACACATTATTCGAAGACGGTGACGGTGCAAACACATTCCGTGCATTCAACCCTACACAGGCTGAAGAAACTTACTCTATGGTTACTGCAAACCGTTTCTGGTCACAGATCTTTGGTGTTGCGTTTGCTAACAAACGTTGGTTACACTTCTTCATGTTATTCGTTCCGGTAACAGGTTTATGGATGTCAGCAATCGGTGTAGTAGGTCTAGCTCTGAACTTACGTGCATACGACTTCGTATCACAAGAGATTCGTGCTGCTGAAGACCCTGAATTCGAAACATTCTACACTAAAAACATTCTTCTTAACGAAGGTATTCGTGCTTGGATGGCTGCTCAAGACCAACCACACGAACGTTTAGTATTCCCTGAAGAAGTTCTTCCTCGTGGTAACGCTCTATAATTTCAATATTTCTATTTTTATAAAACAAAAATATTTAATGTAAAATTTACGAAGTAAATTTTACATTAAATATTTTTGTTTTATGGATTTTCTAAAATCACTTCTTTTACAGCCAAATCATTGCTTTTTTGATTCATCTTTTGTATATTTAGTTCAGTATAATTCAGTTTTTTCTTCAGTAGCTCAGTGGTAGAGCAATCGGCTGTTAACCGATTGGTCGTAGGTTCAAGTCCTACCTGGGGAGATTTTGATTCAAACGGTTTTTAACATAGTTTGTTGAAAACAGAAGGGCTAACCGGATTTTATGTAATTTATAATTACAATTTGGATACACACAAATTAAGTATTTTTTGAGAATTCACAAAATAAAAAATTTTATTATATAATAAATATATAAAATATATTTATTATAGAAAGATCTTAAAAAGACATTCAGCGCAGGGTAGAGCAGTCTGGTAGCTCGTGGGGCTCATAACCCCAAGGTCGCAGGTTCGAATCCTGCCTCTGCAAAAAGAGAAGTGATGACATTTTACTAAATATCTAAAAATAGTATGAATACAGTTTCTTTAGACATTTTATTAATTAGACACTTTATTAATTAAGATTTTTAGTTAATTCGAATTTATTTGGTATCTTGTTCTTTTTTTGAAAGGACCTTTAAATTCTCATTGGGTTATTTCGAGATAATCATTAAAAATGGAAAAAGTCAGAAATTCTTCGTTCATTTGTATAATTAAGAGTATTTGTAAAGAGTTACAAATACTCTTAATTATACAAAGTTAGATTTATAAAATTTGTTTAATAGGCTATTAATTATGAATCTATAAAAATTAAATTAATTTAACAACTTTTAATAAACCTAAATAAATTGTTAAAGTAAAACCTAAAGCACCGATTAATAATGCAATATAACTTGTAATTGTTACCATATTGTTAATAAAAAATATATATTAGAATCAAAAAATAGAAATTCGAACCATTTCTCTGGCAAAAAATTAATTCTTAAAAAGTTTACGATAAACGATATTGAATACTTACTTTATAAATATTCAATATCAAAAAGTCAAAGAAAATTTTATAAAGTTTAATAGAGTGAATCCATTTAAACTTTGTTTAAATGTATAAAATTGACTTCGTAACATTTTCTTCACTATAGGTAAAATTTATCTTGTAAACTTTACTTGATGAATACACAGAATTAACTTGATCGTTTTGATTGATTAAAAAAGAGTTTTGGACTGTCATTTTTATCGGACAGAACGTAATAAAATCATAAAGGATATAGGATATATCGCTTTTATATTGACTCAAATCCATTTAAACTTCGTTTAAATGGATTCCGAAATATTAAGAAATATAAAAGCGATTTTGAATCCTATTATAATTTCATAGAAGGAACAAAGATATTTTTATTTTATTTAATAAGATAGATAAGAGAAAATGTTACGAAGTAACTTTTTAGAACTAAAAGATTATATAACATTTTAGAATAGTTCAAAATAAAATATCTTTTGAATATCAAATATTAATATGCTAAACCTAAACTTCTTGTACTTTCAGAACCTAAGTAAACACGAACACTTAAGAAATCTGTAGGACATGCAGTTTCACAACGTTTGCAACCTACGCAATCTTCTGTACGAGGTGCTGAAGCCATTTGTGCTGCTTTACAACCGTTCCAAGGTACCATTTCTAGAACATCTAATGGACAAGCACGTACACATTGAGTACAGCCAATACAAGTATCATAAATTTTCACGATATGAGCCATATTTTATTTATTGAGAAAATATCTTAGAAGATTGAGAATTTCATAATGCCAGGAACCAGGATTGAACTGGTGACACAAGGATTTTCAATCCTCTGCTCTACCACTGAGCTACCCCGGCAATAATATTAACTAACTGATAAATAATATAACAAAAAACAATATTTTATGCAAGTTCAATTAAACGCCGTTTGTTCAATCGTTATAAAATTTAATATTATTTGGTTTAATCAAAAATATTTTCTATTTTGACTTATTAATAGGGTTTTTAAATGTTTGATGTAAATATTTTTTTAGATTTTTTATATTATAATATAATGTAAGGAAAAAGTTTATTAAAAGTAACTTTTTTACGGTCGTTAACTAATGTTTAATTTATTAAAAGTGTCTAAGGAATTTATATTATTTCTACGAATTCCATAATACGATTTTTGCAGAAAATCGTATTTACAGTCTTCTTTGGTGAGCATCATTCGAAGACAGTCATCGTAAAAACGAATTCAATTAAGATTTTACAACGAAATGTTTACTATACAAAGTAAAATTTTCTTTACAAATTGGACGTTAGAAAAGTAAAAATTTCAATTTCATTAAAAATCACAATAAACAAATGTCTTTGTATTCTTTTTTTCTAAAACGAGAACTACAAACGAACTGAATGAGGAAGAAAAACTGGATTAGAAGGCGATCGGATGAATAAACTGACGAGAGTAAAGGGTTTCGACACTCGTCAAAAGGATATAGGATATATCACTTTCCTATTTACTCAAAGCAATATAAACGAAGTTTAAATGTATTCATTCCGATATATTAGGAAATAGAAAAGCGATTTCTAAATTTATTGTCAATTCTTCGACGTCGATCTACTAAAGACCGAAAAAGAAATAGTGTTTGAAGTGACAACTTTGTTGCCACTTGTGAAAAAAAAGGTTTTTTCTTTCCTTAACTTTTTACTTGATATATTATGAAATTAGCAATTTACGGAAAAGGGGGTATTGGAAAATCAACAACAAGTTGTAATATTTCAATTGCTTTAGCAAAACGTGGTAAAAAAGTATTACAAATTGGATGTGATCCAAAACATGATAGCACTTTTACATTAACTGGATTTTTAATTCCAACAATTATTGATACCTTACAAAGTAAAGATTATCATTATGAAGATGTGTGGCCTGAAGATGTTATTTATCAAGGTTACGGGAATGTAGATTGTGTAGAAGCTGGTGGTCCACCAGCCGGAGCGGGTTGTGGTGGCTATGTTGTAGGTGAAACGGTGAAATTATTAAAAGAATTAAATGCGTTTTATGAATATGATATCATTTTATTTGACGTTTTAGGGGATGTTGTATGTGGTGGGTTTGCGGCACCTTTAAATTATGCAGATTACTGTATTATTGTAACCGATAACGGTTTTGATGCTTTATTTGCAGCAAATCGTATTGCTGCCTCTGTAAGAGAAAAAGCTCGTATTCACCCTCTACGTTTAGCGGGTTTAATTGGAAACCGTACGGCAAAACGTGATTTAATTGATAAATATGTTGAAGCTTGTCCAATGCCAGTGTTAGAAGTTTTACCTTTAATTGAGGATATTCGAATTTCTCGTGTAAAAGGTAAAACATTATTTGAAATGGCTGATAAAGAATATGGTCTAGTTGAGACTAATAATACTTCAAATTCCGAAAGAGAAATTGAAAAAGCCTCTTCATTGCTGTATATTTGTGATTTTTATTTAAATATTGCGGATCAATTATTAACGGAACCTGAAGGTGTTGTGCCACGAGAATTATCAGATCGTGATTTATTTACGTTATTATCAGATTTCTATTTAAATGCGCCATCTTTAAATGGATTTGTCTCAAATGTATCAAGTGACTCAAGTGTAAATGAAACAAATTCGGATTCATCGAAAACAAATCTTTCAAATCATAAAATTGAAATGTTACAAAGTAAAATTTCGTCAGACAAAGAAGCAAATTTTTTCCTTGTGTAAGTAAGAAAGGGCTTTAACTACTTTTCTAGCTACTTTAGTCATTTTAAATCAATTCATTTAAAAATAAAATAGAAATCGACTTTAGTCGATTTCTATTTTATTTTTAAACGAAAGAATAGTATAATCATATTATATATTCTAATTCATAAAAAAGCCTTCGTGATGGAACTGGTAGACATCCTGGTTTTAGGAACCAGTGCCGAAAGGCGTGCCGGTTCGAATCCGGCCGAAGGCATATAATAGGTAAGAGCAAAGTATTTTTCGTTTCCTTTTAAAAAAGAGTTTAAACAATCTCTAACGTTTTGAACTTTTTTCAAGATATTTGATTTGAATGAAAGTCGAATGTCGTCGAAGGTGCTAACGAAACTTGACGAAGTCAAGTTTCTTTTCTCGACAAATTCGACATACGAATCTCAAGAAACTTATACGCTTAGACGACTTCTTAGACTTCGCTGCCTTTTGCAGCTATTCATCGTAGGCAGGGATCGACGTTGAACTGTTGATTGGAGTTCGCTGAAGACGCTTAAGAAACTTGACTTCGTCACGTTCTTTCGGTACTCTATTACGAAAAAGAGAATGAGTGGGGACAAAATCACCACTCGTTTCTTTTGGCAGAAAATGACTTCATCAAAAGAAAGTTCCTTACATTTTTACTATAACATACAACTATGTTAGTGAACAAAAAGATCCGATATTTTATATTTACGTCATAAATATAAAAGAGTAAAAATAGTAAAGATTTTATAAAATCGGATAGTTTACTATAAAATTCAAATAAGATTATACGTAGTATAATCGTAGTAGTAGTAAACGATTTATAAAATTCAACTTCGTTGAATTTTATTCAAATATGATTCTACTATGTAGAATCGTATAAGGTAAAAATGTAATAGAAAATGTTTCAAAGTAAAATGTATATAGTTGAATTTTATAATTTTATAAGGAAAAATTTCTATTTTTTTTATAGGAATTTAAGTAAGTCAACGAAAATCTCATAGAATTTAAATCAAACGAGTTCTAGAAATTTCATTCATTCAATAAACAACGAAGAGATAACGCTACAATTAAAAAAAGAATCAAATGCCAATTGGTGTACCACGAATTATTTATTGTTGGGGTGAAGAATTACCCGCTCAATGGACAGATATTTATAACTTTATTTTCCGTCGTAGAATGGTGTTTTTAATGCAATATTTAGATGACGAACTTTGTAACCAAATCTGTGGTTTATTAATTAATATTCATATGGAAGATCGTTCTAAAGAACTTGAAAAAAAAGAAACCGAAAAAAGTGTTTTTAAAAGTACAACAAAACAACGTTCTTCACAAAAAAAAGGAAGTGACGGAACAAGTCCAACGTCTTTTTACAATAAAAAATCACGATCTGTTGAAGATTTATTAAACGCAGATGAGGATTTAGGAATTGAAGAAGTTGATACATTAGAACAATATACATTACAAAAAATTACTACAGAATGGTTAAATTGGAATGCTCAATTTTTTGATTACTCAGATGAACCTTATTTATTCTATTTAGCGGAATTATTATCAAAAGATTTTAATAATAGTGAAGCTCGTATGGGCCAACGTTTTTCAAATGAAAATAAAGAAATTTCGCAATTACTCCAAATGTTAACTGCTTCAAACGGCAGTCAAACAAGCATGAATACTGGATCGAGTGGCAAAGTTAATCCAATGACTGAAGGCCCTTTCGGTAATAAAGCCTCAAGATCGTATCCTTTTTTAAAAGGTGAGAATGGGCTTACGAACCCATTTAGTGATGTATATGCACCTTTTAGAAAACATGCGAAATTTTCTGCAACAGACTATAGTTTAAAAGATTTAAATCCGTTATCAGGAAAAGAGAAACTTTTAAATATGTTTAAAGATTATGTGAATAAATCAAAAATGAATTCTACAAAGTCTGATCAACTTGGATCAAATTTCCAAACAAAAGATAAAGCGATTTATAAATTATTATCTGATTTAGCTTATTCTAGAAATTTCCCTTCGGCGAAGGAAAGTTTCTTGAGTAACAATCCGTCACAAAGTTCGTTCAATAAAAAAGGAGGTAAAAATCGAGCTGCATTAGATTTAACATTAGGTCAACGTCATTTACGTCATGAATATAATCTTGATCATTTTACTTCTAGTATTCAAAGAGATAAATTTACAATGAACCCAGATGCACTAAAATCGTATAGTTATTTAGATTTACCAGGAGCTGGCGAAATGAATAATGAATTTAGAGATTATTATCGTAAACAAACTGAAAAAGCGTTAATTGAAGAAGAATCAAAAAAAGTTTTTGTGATTATTAACTCTTTTGGGGGTTCAGTTGGAAATGGTATTACAGTTCATGATGCTTTACAATTTATTAAAGCTGGCTCATTAACATTAGGTTTAGGGGTTGCTGCTTCCGCAGCTTCATTAGTTTTAGCTGGCGGTACAATTGGTGAACGCTATGTGACAGAAGGTTGTCATACAATGATTCACCAGCCAGAAGGTGGCTTACAAGGTCAAGCATCCGACATTTGGATTGACAGTCAAGAAATTATGAAAATTCGTCTAGATGTTGCTGAAATTTATTCATTATCAACATACCGTCCACGTCACAAAATTTTACGTGATTTAGACCGTGATTTCTATTTAACTGCTATGGAAACAATTTATTATGGCTTAGCCGATGAAATTGCTACAAACGAAGTAATGAACGAAATCGTCGAAATGACTAGTAAAGTTTGGGACTATCATGACAGTAAACAACAACGTTTATTAGAAAGTCGTGAAAGTGCAAGTGCTGGTATGGATACTCAAACTCAAAATTAAACATTAAAATTGCTTTTTTTGTAAGTTTTAAATATAGAATAAATTTAAAACTTACAAAAAAAGAAATTTTTTTAAAAATAATCTAATATCATTAAACGCACTGTTGGCTGAGCGGATTAAGCAAACGACTCATAATCGTTCATAGGTAGGTTCAATTCCTACACAGTGCATTAAGTTCACCGAAATAATACGAATCATCCTATCCATACTCAAGACTTATGCAATTTTACAAAGTAATAATACAACGTGTTTTCACCGAAGGTGCCTCCGGCAAAACGAACTCAAAATAAGAACACAAAAAAACCACAAGTGGAGACATGATCGTCAACTTCATTGACAAGCGTTGTTATTGCTTCAGTTTACTCACATGTATACTCACATGTAGTGCACGAAAAGGTTCTGTTAATTTTTTTATAATAACAAAAAAGGAATCGATCACTTGACAAAAAAAAATCCATTCTATATAATCAAAATATAGAAATTAATAAAAGCGGGTATAGTTCAGTGGTAGAACACCTCCTTGCCAAGGAGGTTGTCGCGCGTTCGAGTCGCGTTACCCGCTTAAAGATAAAAAAAGAAATAGAAGTTTATTCTTTTAAACTTATGGCGTAAAATCTAAAAATATAATATATTTTTAGTACTTATTTTCATACGTACTCGTTGGAAAAAGGATATAAAAAAATCAACTCATCAAAGATAAAATAATAATCATACTATTTAAATATGGCAAGATATATTGGACCAAAATTAAGAATTATTCGTCGAATTGGGAAATTACGTGGTTTAACTCGTAAAAAACCATTCCGTCGTGTGTTTCGTGGAAAAGTCATTCCACCAGGACAACATGGTTTAGTAAAACTATTTAAAACAAGACCTTATGACTCATGTGATTCTGATTATTTAATCCGTTTAAAAGTGAAACAACGTTTACGTTTTAACTACGGTTTAACAGAACGTCAATTAGTTAATTATGTTAGAAAAGCTAAGAAAAACAAAGAAGCAACAGGGCAAGTTCTTTTACAATTATTAGAAATGCGCTTAGATAACATTGTTTTCCGTTTAAATATGGCTCCAACAATTGTAGCTGCTCGTCAATTAATTAGTCATGGACATATTCGCGTAAACAGTAAAAAAGTAAATATTCCAAGTTATATGTGTAAACCAAAAGATGTTATTTCTGTTGCGATGAAAGAAAAATCTCTTCGTTTAGTTAACAAGAATTTAAGTGAATATTATAAACGTATGCGTTTCTATAAGAAACGTCTAGAAAAAACAATTGCATTTGTTTTATTTAAATTAAATCTTGTTCCTAATATGGCTTCCGCATTACAATTAATTAATCAAGGTGCCTTAAAAGTGAATAACAAACGTGTTCGTACACCTAATTATATTTGTAATTCAAAAGATGTTTTATCCATTACAACAGCTCAAGGTCTGCGTCGTATTAAATTAGCAGACTTTTTTACTAAAAAAGGAGCGAAATAATTTTTCCTCCGAATGTCCTTAACAATAGCCTTCGGAGAGTGTCAACTCAAGTTGACACTCGTGAAAGACGATTGTTTTGGCGGAAAAAAGTCTCAAAAAGCGAATGTTTGATTTTGTTTTCTTGACATTCTATTTTTGGCTTTGTTCTGTGACTCTCGTTCATCCTTAAAGGATTTTGATATTCCTTTTAACTTTGTTAAAAGTGACATCAAATAAATCTATTGCCAAACCTGGTCCGATTGGGAGATGTTCAATACACATACAAATCGAAAAATTTCTTTTTACAGATAGAAGTTTTAACGTTAGTCTTTAAAAATGCAATTTTTCTAAGAAAAAAGAAAATGTTTACAAAAGTTTATATTTTTACGTTAATGAAATGGTTACAAAAAAAGTATTCCGATAACGTATAAATAGGAACTTGTGACTAAGATTTCAAAACTTCTTTTCTTCTTAATATTCTATAAACAATAATATGGCTGTACCAAGTGCGACTCGTTTCTAGTTGATTAAAAGAAAAAATTTTCCTAATAGAATAGTATATTAATTAAACGAAGTTTAGATTTTCTTTCTCATTTTTTTACTTCGTCATGTTTTATAGATAATTTTTTGCCGGAGGCACCTTCGGTGGAAATTATTTCTTTTAACTTTTTGAAATTTCTGTTCACACCCATTAAAATAAGACTAAGTTTTTAAGGATTGAAACAAACATTAGATTTTAAGTAGGTACCACTTAAAAAAATCTTATAAAAAATAAATAGATGTTTCTATTTAAATCGTAGATTTTGTAATCACAAAATCTACGATATTTTGAAAAGTAACAAAAGCAAAAAATGTTTTTCTCTTTTTTTAATGTAAATAAAAACTTATGTTTTGTAAATAATCAAGTCGATTTTTTTATGTGTGAAAGAAAAACGAGGATTTTCATTTCTATTTTGCGGGCGGCACCTTCGGTGAAAATTCACTCGAAATTGATTTAATAGTTTAAGACATTCTAGACTGAACAAAAATGATAGCGAACTCAATAAAATGTTTTACTAATTTTAAACTTTAAAATTTTACGGAGTAAAAAAAAGGATAGTTTAAAATTATAAAAAAAACAAAAGTGATTTTGTTTCAAATTTGGATTTCTACAAAGTCAAAAATCAAATCTAAACTTTATTATGTCTTTTGTCGTGTGAATTTTTCTATTTAAAATTATTTGAATTTAGGATTCTTTTTTATCCAATAGATATACATAAAAAATCTCAAACAAATTTCATAAAAAGATCGAGGACACGGCCTTCGACGATATTCACAAAGTGAATATCGTCGATCGGAGGAAAGTAGTTACTCTATTCATTACTCTATTCAGCCTTCTCCTCACGTCGAAGTTATTAAAATTTTTTTATTTTAACTTCGTTTTAGTTCCATTCAGTTTTTGTTTCATTTTTAGTATTGGTATAAAAAGACTTTAGATAATCGTTATTTTATAAAGAAAAATTTACAATATTAAATTTTTTTGATCAAAAAAATTTAATATTGTAAATTTTTCTTTAAATAATGACATTTTACAAAATTTGACTTTGTTATTAAATCTCATTACGAATAGTTTACTTTGGAAAATTTTATGAATTTTTTTTTAAACTTCGTTTAATATTATTAAAATAAATTTTTTTTACGTTCTACAATTATACGTAGTGTAATCTTTTTTTAATAGTTTACTATCTACGATTATACGTCGTATAATTAATTGAATTAAATTCAACGAAGTTGAATTTTATAGTAAACGATTTATAAAATTTTACTTCGTAAAATTTTATTCAAATACGATTCTACGTAATAGAATCATATAACGTAAAAAATTATTTATTATTTTCTATTTTCGAAGTCAATAATGAATATCGTAAAAAATGTATAAAATGTTTACTTTGTAAACGTTTTGATATTTTATATTTATGAAGGAAATATAAAATATCGTCAAAATGGATCGCTGAAGACGTATAGCATCCATATTATTCAGTTCTAATATATAACTATTGACTTTTTTCGTTTTTTCGTTTATTATAAATTTATAACAAATTTATAAATAATAAAGCTTGCTTAACTCAATCGGCAGAGTATCGGTTTTGTAAACCGAAGGTTATCGGTTCAACTCCGATAGCAAGCTAACAAATAAAAAAAGTTTTAAAACGACCGTATACGAACTTAGTGTTTTTTCTAAACGAATAGTTTGTGACTTTATTTTTTTCAGTTTAGTCAAACAATTAGAAGCCCCTTGCGATTTTAATAATTTAATTATAAACTATTCATTAGATTCTTTTATAAAAAATGTAATGTAAGAGCTTGTAGCTCAGTGGACTAGAGCACATGGCTACGAACCATGTGGTCGGGGGTTCGAATCCCTCCTGGCTCGATAAAAATGAACTTTAAACATCAAAATTCTTTTCTATATACGGTTTTTTCGTCTTTTTATTGATTATGGAATTTTCTAATAAATTATTCCTAGAAAAATCGTTATGAATAGACGGATTATTAAAATAAATAACTATTTCACTTAAACACAGTGAATAAAATTTTTACGGAGTAAAAATTTTATAAAAATCATTTTTTTCTACAATTTTTTTTCCTAACAGTAATTTACATTAAGAATTAAAATTTTACTTTTTATACAAACTAGAAATCAAGTTTTTAAGTCTATTCTCGTTTTTAGTTCAATCGGAAAGAGAAGGATTCGAACCCTCGGTGACCGCAAAGCCACGCCAATTTTCAAAATTGGTGCAATTAACCACTCTGCCATCTTTCCATTTCTGTATATTTATAATATACAGAAAAACGATTTATTCGTAAAGACATTTTTTTTTTTAGGAAATATAGTATAATAATTTAACGAGTATCTACTTTGTAGATACTCGTTAAAAAAGAAAAAATTTTCTTTACAACGGGTAACCCATATACCCAAGAAATAAATTCTTTAATAACTTTTTATTATAGTACTATAACGTCTTAGAGTGTACAAATTCAAACTATTATTTTTTAAACACTTTATCTATAATTCTTTGTTCTAAGAATTCTTAAAACTGCTATTCGCCTTTTTCTCTTATATAGAAAACTTTGTCGTATGAGACAAATTAACTTTATAGTTAATTAACTAATAGTACAAAATTGACGCCGAAAGAAACTTGACGAAGTCAAGTTTTTTCAGCGCCACACGCGACACAAGGTTACTTTGTCAATTCTCTAAAAAGTTAGAAAGTTTTAAAAAGTCAAAATCGTGTCAGTCCCTATGTTTTAAGATAGGTACTATTATAAAGTCTATTTATTGTTAAACTTTCAAAAAAGAGAAAAATAAAAATTCAAAATCTGTTCATCAAATGACTCGTGTAAAACGTGGTAATGTTTCTCGTAAACGTCATAAAAAAATTTTAAAACTAAATAAAGGTTTCCGTGGTTCTGCTTCAGTATTATTCCGTACTGCGAATCAACAAAGTATGAAGGCATTACGTTATTCATACCGTAACCGTCGTCAGAAAAAACGTGATTTTAGAAGTATTTGGATTGCTCGTTTAAACGCAGCTGTACGTCGATATGGATTAAATTACTCAGAATTTATTCACTACTTAAAAACACGTAATATTATTTTAAACCGTAAAATTCTAGCACAATTATCGATTTGTGATCCAGAAGCTTTTACACAATTTTTACTTTTTTAATCTAGAAAACATATGTTAGTCATATAATAAAAAAATATATTATATGACTAACATACAATAATTATTGTAAAGTAATTATTCATTTCCCTTTTATTATCTTTTATCTAAAGAAAAGCCATTAAAGAGTTCCGTCTTACAAATGGTTTAGAATCCGAGGTTTGAAACAAAAGATTAGAAATCGTCGTGTGGTTTTTTTCGAGTCCGCCGATGACACTTAAAAAACTTGACTTTGTCAAGTTTTTTTCAGAGTGCGCCTTTTACACGTTACGATTTTTACATTCGAAAATTAGACAAAGTAAAGTTTTGTTTAGAATTTTAAACTTCGTTTAAAATTATTAAAATAAAATTTTATAAATAGTTTACTTATACAATTATACGTCGTAGAATCTTAATTGAATAAAATTCAACGAAGTTGAATTATATATTAAACTATCGGATTTTATAAAATTTAAGAATAGTTTACTTCGTAAACTAACCAATGTTTAATATTAACTTCGTAAATATTAAATATCGGAAAAATCGTTTCAGCAATTAATACTGAAATTTTGTAGAAGTTTCAAATCCTTTGTGCCTTAGGTTAACAAAAACGTACATCAAAATCAAAGAAAAATATTCGTAAAAATGCTTGGAAAAAGAAAGTTGAAAAACAAGCCATTCGAGCTTTATTTCTAGCTAAATACCTTTTAAAAGCAAAAAATTCTGATAGTACTTCAGTAGCTAATGTATCATCCGAACCAAGTAAAACTGAATAAAAAAAATCAGTAGGTCTTTCTATCATTCTAACAATAATTATTCATTTTGTGAATAATTATTGTTAGATTTAGAGATAAGGATAAATAGTTTTCATCCAAGTTTTCAAAACAGGTTAAGGAACCTTTATCCTTTAAACAATGTGAGACGTTTTCCTTTCCTTAGGACGTTTTTGGCGACAAAAATCGTATTCAGTTTGTAATATTAAATCGAGTTTACTTTTAATTTTATTTTTGTTAAACTACGTTTATATATTCTTTTTTTTCCATTTTTTCAAATAATGGCGGCATAGCCAAGTGGTAAGGCAGAGGATTGCAAATCCTTTATTCCCCAGTTCAAATCTGGGTGCCGCCTAATCTATTTAATGGGTTTTAAATTTAAATATTATAATATTTAAAAGAGACAGATTGAAAAAAATAGCTTTAAGGTGAGCTAAATTCAAAAAACATAAAAAAGAGTGTCGTGAGGAAAGTTTAAGAATGTTAAATTTTCTATCCATTTTAACCACGATTGTTGCCGGAGGCACCGCCCGTGAAAAACTAGGTATTCATTTTTTTTTGGAAAAAAAATGAATTTCAATTTTGAATTAAAATAAAAAACATCCATTGAAGGAAAACTATGGCAAATTTAGTAATGGTTCTTGCAAAACTTCCTGAAGCTTATGCTCCTTTTTCACCACTTGTTGACGTTTTACCTGTTATCCCAGTTCTATTCATTTTATTAGCTTTTGTTTGGCAAGCTTCTGTAAGTTTCCGCTAATTCATTTTTTATAAAATACACGATTGACGATTCCTTAGACAATCGTGTGTTTTATAAAAACGAATTATTGAATACGACTTTCAAAACATTAATACCTATACAAAAAAACTTCAAAATAGTATAATATAAGTTAATCCAGTATAATAAAAAAGAAAACTGCAAATCTGTCAATACTAAAGCGGATGTAACTCAATCGGTAGAGTGCGATCCTTCCAAGTTCGAGGCTGTGGGTTCGAGTCCCATCATCCGCTAAAAAAAGATCATACTGTTTAGCAAGGGTATTTTCGTAATACTTTTTGTATGGATATAGGATATATTATATCGCTTTTAAATTGACTCAAATCACTATAAACAAAGTGTCTATTTATTCCGATATATTAGGAAATATCAAAGCGAGTTCTAATCTACAAACCTTATTACAAGAATTTTTGTACCATTTTTTCACTATAATTTTTTGTAATTCATTTTAAACAAAGTTTAAAATGTTATGTATTTGTAACGAAAACCGAAATATTATATTATATTCTATAATAGTAAATACAATTTTTTTAATTATTACGTCCTTAGTTCAGTCGGTAGAACGCAGGTTTCCAAAACCTGATGTCATGGGTTCAAGTCCTATAGGGCGTGAAATAATAGAAATAATATAATAGAACAAAGAGGAGTTAGACTTAAGTTTTTCTATTCATACATTTTCGATTTTGTTTTCTTTTTTGATATGACATTTCACGGGCGGTGCCGCCCGCAACAAAGTTGAAATGTCTCACTTTATATTGGTTTTATTATTTTGATTATGAGAATTTTTACTTTGTAAATAGAATAGAATAATTATTTGTTTTTTGTTATAATTGTAACAAAATAATTCTTAAGAGTTTTATTAAATATTATGAAATCAGTATAAACGAGTCATCACTTTGAAATATTAAAATAAAAAATTCTTTTTTATATAAATACTGATTAACCTTAAATTAGAGAGTTTAAAAACTATTTTTTCATTTCTAAGCACTAAAGAATCTATATATAATAAACCTTTAACTTGAAAAAGGTTTTATTATTTGATTAGATATCTATATATTATAATTCATTTTGTATTTCTAATTGTTTTCGTGAAAAAGATTTTTTTCTTTTATTTTTATAAATACAAAAAAATCATTGAATATAGAAATAATTCTATCAGACTTTTCTTAATCTGTGTTTTGAAGGAATATTCTGTTAAAAAAGCGCGTTCAAACTTTGTTTAAACGATAGACTTTGTAAGAATTTCTATTCAAAGTATAAATTTTTACTTCAAATCGTTTGCGATTATATAATCGTAAAACAGTTCAATTGTAAAAATTTAAAATCCTAAATAACTTTAACTTAATGAATTTTAAGTATTCTTTTCAGTATAAAACTTTACAAAGTAAATTTGACTTATTCTTTTTTTATGACGTAAACTCTCCGATTTTGTAATTTTTTACTACGTAAAAAATTATAACCTCGTAAAAAACTTATTTCTTATTATAGATTTACAAACTAAACATATAATATCGTAAATAGTCTAAAGAAAATGTTCTGCGGGCGGTGTCGCCCGCGACAAAGAGTTTACAATCATTAGAATTTTCAATCGTTAAATCTCCAGAAATCATAATCGCTGGCTTTGCCGTCTACTGTTGCATACCTTTGACAAAGATAATGTTAAAATTTACTCTTGTAAAGAGATATATTGAGTTAATATGAAAAATTCATCATGAAGAGATTTTTAGATAGATATAATGATTCCTTAATAAATATATTTCTAACATTACGAAGTAAATTTCTCTTTATAAGATTATATTAGGTTGAATTTTAAAAAGAGAAAGTTATTACGATTTTTAAAATTTACGATATTAAACTACGTTTAATATCGTAAAGATTATAACTCGGCTCGTTTAATTAGAAAATGTATAGTATCATTTTCTCGAATCGTAATAATATTGTTAAATGTCTATAATCTCTTCATTTGTTTTTCTCACAATTTTTATGGCAATGCGCACACCAGAAGAATTAAGTAATTTAATTAAAGAACTAATTGAACAATATACACCAGAAGTAAAAATGGTTGACTTTGGTATCGTATTCCAAGTAGGGGACGGTATTGCTCGTATCTACGGTTTAGAGCGAGTAATGTCTGGTGAATTATTAGAGTTTGAAGACGGTACTTTAGGTATTGCTTTAAACCTTGAAGCAAACAACGTAGGTGCAGTATTATTAGGTGATGGTTTAAAAATCACAGAAGGTAGCCGTGTACGATGCACAGGACGTATTGCTGAAATTCCAGTAGGTGAAGCATACTTAGGTCGTGTTGTGAACGCATTAGCTCAACCAATCGATGGTAAAGGTGCAATCAACACAAACCAAACACGTGCGATTGAATCTATGGCACCTGGTATTGTATCACGTCGTTCAGTTTACGAACCATTACAAACAGGTCTAGTAGCGGTTGACGCTATGATTCCAGTAGGTCGTGGTCAACGTGAACTTATTATTGGTGACCGTCAAACAGGTAAAACTGCGATTGCCGTTGACACTATCTTAAACCAAAAAGGTAAAGGTGTAATCTGTGTTTACGTAGCTATTGGTCAAAAAGCTTCTTCAGTAGCTCAAGTATTAAACACATTAAAAGAACGTGGTGCTCTAGAGTACACAATTATTGTTATGGCTAACGCTAACGAACCAGCTACTTTACAGTACTTAGCGCCATACACAGGTGCAACTTTAGCTGAGTACTTCATGTACAGTGGTCGTGCAACATTAACAATTTATGATGACTTATCAAAACAAGCACAAGCTTACCGTGAAATGTCATTATTATTACGTCGTCCACCAGGACGTGAAGCTTACCCAGGTGACGTATTCTACCTTCACTCACGTCTATTAGAACGTGCAGCGAAGTTAAGCAATGCGTTAGGTGAAGGTAGTATGACAGCTCTTCCAATCGTTGAAACTCAAGAAGGTGACGTATCAGCATACATTCCAACAAACGTAATTTCAATTACAGACGGTCAAATCTTCTTAGCTGCTTCTCTATTCAACTCAGGTCTACGTCCAGCTATTAACGTAGGTATTTCAGTATCTCGTGTAGGTTCTGCGGCACAACCAAAAGCTATGAAACAAGTAGCTGGTAAACTTAAGCTAGAACTAGCACAATTCGCTGAGCTTGAAGCATTCTCACAATTCGCTTCTGACTTAGACGCAGCTACTCAAGCACAATTAGCACGTGGTACTCGTTTAAGAGAAATTTTAAAACAACCACAATCTTCTCCGTTATCTTTAGAAGAGCAAGTTGCTAGCATCTACGTAGGTACAAACGGATACTTAGATAAATTAGAAGTATCTCAAGTTCGTTCATTCTTAACTGGTTTCCGTGCATACATTGCGTCTAGCCACGCTAAGTTCAACACTATTCTTCGTGAAACTCAAACATTCACTCCTGAAGCGGAAGCTATTTTAAAACAAGCGGTTGCAGAGTACTTAGAAGAATTTAAAACACAAAAATAAATCTATTTTGACTTTATAACATTTTATATTTACTTCGTAAATATAAAATGTTATAACGAACATAGGTTATTTTTTTACTTTGTATATATATAGGCAATATAATTTAATAAAAAAAAACAAATGTTAACATTAAAAGTTTTTGTTTATACTGTAGTAACTTTCTTTGTAGGATTATTTATCTTTGGGTTCTTATCAAATGACCCAGCTCGTAACCCTGGTAAAGGTTTAGATCAATAATTAAAAATTTAATCGGAGATGTTTTGGGGATAAAACATCTCCGATTAAATTTTTGAAATGTTTACTACTACGCTTATACGTAGTATAATCTTATTTGAATTTTATAGAAAATTTTACTTCGTAAAATTTTCTTCAGTAAACATTCCGAAATTTTTCTAATGTAAAAAAATTTTTAACGTAGAATTTTGTAACGTAAAAATTGAACGTTTTTATTTCTCTACATCGGTATTCATTTATTTATAAATATAAAAATGTCTTCACAATATAAAAATCAAAATCCTGGCAATGTTTTCGAGGATGGCCGAGCGAAATCGGGAATGACGACAGACGCAAAATCGCAAAGTGATTTGCGAAATGAGCGAACTCGAAGTAAACCGTCAACATCAATCCCAGGATTCAAAAATACCTCTGATAATAAACAAGAAGTAGTATCGATTACCTATGAAGAAATTGGATTATTTCCCCGTTCATTTAGTCGTGTTTTAGATCGATTTCTAAAACAAGTATTTTCAGATGTTGAAAATTTAGTGATTCAAGAATATCGATTCTATCGCTATTTATTTTTAACGACATTTAAATCTCTGTTAATTTTATTTTTTGTTCCGTTTTTGGTTAATTTTTTAGCTAAAAATTATGTTGTTCGTCCATTAACCGAATATTTTTGGAATACCAAACAAACAGAAATTTTTTTAAATTCCTATCAACAAAAACGTGCTTTTGCTGAATTAAAAGATTTTGAAGAAAAACTTTATTTTGAATCGTTAATTTATCCAAAATCACCAGAAAGTGTTGGACTAGTAAAATCACAAAATGAATTTACAGATTCGCTTGGCGTGACAAAAACACTCGATCCATATGTACCAAATTCCTCTCTAGACATTCGACAAAATCCGATTTCTTCTGATTTTATCATTGGAGGCACACAAAAATCACTTGACGGGAATGAAGTGAAGAAATTGGCTGCGGAAAGAAACGTTAGCGAAGTGAACGTTATAGATTTTTTACATACTAAAAAATCGACATTACTAAATGAATTAAATGAAGAAAAAACAGATCAAATGACAAATAACACAAAGGGTAATTTGTTCAGATCTGTTTCACCTTCCGGTTTACAATCCTCGTTGGTCCGAGCAGATACTCCAGAAAAAAACGAACTCTTTATCAGCGAAAGAACGTCGAGCCCTAGGATCACAGGCGGCACCGCCCGCGACGAGTTTGCAAAAGTGCAATCCTTGGACGGACCTGGTCGCAATGCGACCTTATCCTTTGCGAACCTATCTTCAAAAAATAGTCCGGAGTTTTCGGACCAAAACTCGCAAGACCATTTAATAAGTTCTCGTTTTGTGAGTGTTTCCGATGAAAAAACAGAATCCTTAATTAATTCATATACCTTAAAATCATCCTTATTTGTGTATCAGACGCGTGAAGCTGACAAAAATATTCAACAACGTTATCAAGAAAAAACCATTGAATTAGCTCAACGCTATAATGATCAAAGTATTGAGGCAATCACAAACTTTTTTGCCGATTTAATCAGTTTATTGACACTTGTGTATCTTTTATACGCTCTTGAAATTCAAATTAATATTACAAAATCATTCTTGTTAGAAGTGTTTTTTGGTCTAGATGATAGTAAAAAATCCTTACTCATCTTGTTAGTTACAGATTTATTGGTAGGTTATCACTCATCAAACTTATGGGAATTATTTTTTGAATTTTTATTTCACCATTATGGTTTACCAGAAAGTCAGACGGGTATTTTTTTATTGGTTGCAACATTACCAGTGTTATTAGATGTTTTATTTAAATATTTAATTTTCCGTCATTTAAATCGTTCATCACCTGCTACAGTAGCAACATATCATGCAATGATTGAATAACTAAGAAATTTTCTAAGGGCGTTGAAATGGCAAGTGTTACTTTATCGGATCGTTAAAAAAACAAGTCGTCCCATATACGTTAAATACATTTATCCTATAAATTTGTCATAAAACAGTATACCTCTCGTTTATGACAAATTTATAGGATAAATCTAAAGAAACATTTTTGCTTCAGAGTTGAATAGACAGCGTGTCGAAGGTCAAGGAAGTCAACACTCGGTCGTCGAAGTCGCAATCGACGATCCACGAGAAATCGCTTTAAAGGATATAGGATAAATCGCTTTTCTATTGACTCACATCCCTTTAAACGAAGTTTAAATGTATTCCGATTTAGAAGGCCGCAAAGCGGCCATAGTCTCTATCGTACATCCTTTGTTAAAAACAACTGAACAAATTATCTAGAGAATTTCTTTAGAACATTTTACGAAGTCAAATAGTCTTTACAAAACTTTATTTCATAAAGTTTTGTTTAGAAATTTTGTATCGAATCGATTAATTCGTATGAAGATTTTTAAAAAAGGTGTTTGATAAAAAAACAATAAAAGTCTATACATATAATAGATGTAATATTATATTCATTATACATTCTATAAAAGCTTTTTGCTCACATAATATCTTTAATATAAACTATAAACAAATAGTTAAATCGTTAGTGAAGAAATTTAAACAAAATTTAAAGTCGAAAATTCAATATCCATTTTTTACTTTGTAAAATTTCTAAATAGAAACAAAGTTTAAATGTCTTCACTTCATTTAAATGTATTCACTAGTGAAATGTTTACGTTATACAATTATACTACGTATAATTGTATAACGTAAACAAATAATTTAATTTTTAATATTTAATATTAAAAATTGTAGATTTTTCTTTACTAAATTATTTCATTGTTCTAAATTTCACTTTTCGTACATCTAATTTTGACGCTAAAAAAATGACTTCTTTGAATAAACTGCTGCCAATCCAAAATGATACTTTGTTAAATTTTCTTCAGGATTTGGAATTGGATCAAGAATTAGGCCGAAAATCAGTCTAATCTTTAATCCTCTAGAAAAGTTTAATTCGTCAACTTTTATTCACAGAAAATCGGCTTCGTCAAGTTTAAGAAGGATCTTTATAAAACCTTCGTATATTTTATACTTTTTTTAGAGTGACAAGGATAAGTTATCTATATATAAATAAAATATAATATCCTTATACACTTAGAAAAATAGATAAGAGAAATTAGATCTATTTAACTATCAAAATTTATAGTTTCTATTTAACGGTTGATTAATAAAAAAATAGAAAATAAGGATATTAAATTTTTACAATATTTTGTAAAAATTTAATAATTAATAATTTTTTACTACGTAAAAAAATTATAAAATTGAATAGTTTACGAAGTAAACTATTCGTAGTAAAATATCTATTATTCTATTAATATAATGTAACAATTATATTTATAATTAGGTACTCTAAGCTAGATTGATACGTTAATAAATATAAACGAAGTTTATACTTATTTGAGTATACTTTTGAACAGAATTTAAAGAAGTTTCTGTTTAAATCCGAATTTTTCTAGTTTTTTAAAAAAAAACACTTATTTCTATATCATTATTCTCTATAATATATGACTGAAAAAACAACAAGCCAAAATAAATGGGAAGTAGCTATTCAACAATCCTACGGGTTACAAAGTATGGTTGATTTTGTAAAATATCCCGTAATTACTGAAAAAACATATCTTGAATTATACAACAAGCGTCAATATACTTTTGATGTTGACAAACGTTTAAATAAAACTCAAATTAAAAAACTAATTGAAGGTTTATTTAATGTAAATGTTATTGCAGTAAATACACATATCCCTCCACGTAAAAAAGTTCGTGTAGGTTTCGCACAAGGTTATCGTCCTTCATATAAAAGAGCCATTATTACATTAAAAGAAGGTCAATCTATTAACTACAATTTAAAGAAATCATAATCTTCTGATTTCTTTAAATTGTCGTTCAGTAACACTTTAAAGTTCTATCTAAGCGTTCGTTCGGCAAAAAATGACAAAGTCATTTTTCTGATGGACCGAAGATATTCACTCTTAAGCATTCCGTTTTGAAATATAAAAACCCTTTTTCAGCCAAAAGCTGAAAAAGAGAAATTTTTATTCTTTCAAAATCTATTGAAATTTTTTATAACGAAAATTACTTGACTATTTGTTTAGTTTAAACTTACGATTTAAGACTAAAGTCTTTTTGAATCGTTTTAAAAATAAGTTAATTACCTAAAGTTTTAAGCGAAAATATAAAATAAACTATAAAATGGTTACGTTCGAAAAAGATACGATCTTTTAGTGAAGAAAATTATACATTGAATAGTTTACAAAGTAAACTATCCGATATAAAACGTTTACTTTGTAAACGTTTTATATCGTAGAATTTTCTAATTTAAACTTTTGAAAATGTTACATTGTAAAATTTATAAATTTAAACGTTGTTTCAATATAATCACTTCATGTAAAATTCTTCACGATTTTGTATCTTTACGACGTAAATATACAAAATAAAGAATTTTTTACGTTATACGATTATACTACGTATAATCGTATTTAAAAAGTTTACTATAAAATTCAACTTCGTTGAATTTTATTCAATTAAGATTATACTATGTAGAATCGTCTAATGTAAACTCTTTAAATGTAAAAATTTGATTTTATTCATTTTATACGAAGTAAAATATTCAAAGTAACGTTTTGTAAATAAAAAAGATTTACGATTGTAAATGTTTTCAAATAGGATCGTTATCCTTTCCGACAATATGTTTCCAAAAGAAACATATTGTCGGAAATCGTTTATATCGTTAAATTTTCTTCAAAAAAACTTTAATTAGAGTTTATGGAGACTCTAATCTAAAAATGAAATAGTAAAAAATATTAAATTCATTTGTCTAATTTATTATGGGAATTAAATTTCTAAATCCTTGTACACCTGGAACACGTCAAAGATCAGTTTCAGACTTCAGTGAAATGACTTATTCAAAACCAGAAAAATCTTTAACATCATACCGTCAACGCGCGAAAGGTCGCAATAACCGTGGGATTATTACATGTCGTCATCGTGGTGGTGGACACAAACGTTTATATCGTGAAATCGATTTTCGTCGTGACAAAATTGGTATTCCAGCTAAAGTAGTTTCTATTGAGTATGATCCAAACAGAAATGCACGTATTGCGCTTTTACGTTACGAAGATGGTGAAAAACGATACATTTTACAACCTCGTGGTTTAAATGTGGGCGAAATTCTAATTTCTGATTTAAATGCTCCGATTTTAGTAGGTAATTCATTACCGTTACGAAATATTCCATTAGGTGCAGAAATTCATAACGTGGAGTTCCAACCTGGTTCAGGGGGTCAATTAGCACGTGCAGCTGGTTCATTAGTTGAAATTCTAGCAAAAGAAGGTAATTTTGTGACTGTTCGTTTACCTTCAAAAGAAATTCGTTTAATTTCAAAAAACAGTTGGGCTACAATTGGTCAAGTAGGGAACGTGGAAGCTTACAATTTAAAAATTGGTAAAGCGGGTCGTACACGTTGGTTAGGTATCCGACCAACAGTTCGTGGTTCAGCTATGAACCCTGTAGATCACCCACATGGTGGTGGTGAAGGTCGTGCACCGATTGGTCACAGCCGTCCACTAACTCCATGGGGTCGTCCTGCTTTAGGTAAATTAACACGTAAACCTAAAAAATATAGTAACGTTTTTATTATTCGTACTCGTAAATAATCTTTAGTAAAATTTATTTCGTCAATACATTTAAATGAAGTGAAGACATTTAAACTTTGTTTATAGTTATAAATTTTATATTTTGTTTTCTAAATTTTACTTTGTAAAAAATGTATCTTGTATTTTTTTTTTATAATTTGAAACTTTGTTTCAAATTATAAAAAAAATTTTACAATTAAGATTATTTACTAAAGAACAGTTATTACCCTAAACGTATTTATATACCGCTATATATAAATGGAATTTATTTTATTGAAATCAAACTTAAACGATTTAAAATTTTTTTCTACAGAAAAAATTTAAGAAATCGATAATTTAACGATGTTAAATTCTAAAGAAAAAATACTCAAATTAGTTTTTAAACGAAGTTTAAAATTCTCTATAAACTTTACTTAGTGAATACAGTTAAACAAAGTTTAAATGTATAAATATTACTTCGTAGAATTTTGTTCACTAATATAAAAATATAAAATTTGAAAACTACAAAACAACTTTACAACCTAACCTTTAATGTTTACTTCGTAAAAAAAAATTGTAGTTTAAAGAAAGTATTTTTTTTCTTTTGTATTTGTTTTATGTGTTTGCCACATAAAGAAAAAAGATATATATATTAAATATATTAATTTATGCCACGTTCAATTAAAAAAGGTCCTTTTGTTGCAGATCATTTACTTAAAAAAGTTGAAAAATTAAATAGTATGAAGAAAAAAGTTGTGATTAAAACATGGTCACGTTCATCTATGATTGTTCCCCCTATGATTGGTCATACAATTGCTGTGTATAATGGTCGTGAACATATTCCAGTTTTTGTAACGGATCAAATGGTTGGTCATAAATTAGGTGAGTTTTCACCAACACGTACATACCGTGGGCATGTAAAAAAAGACAAAAAAGCAAAACGCTAAAAATACTATTCTATTAAATCGTAGATTTTGTGATTACAAAATCTACGATTTTAAGAGAAATACCAATTTTTAAAATGACTATATCTGAAACATTTCAATCATGTGATAAAATAAAGTAAAATTTTCTCTAAAAAAAAATACAAATAAATAATTATTTATTATAATTATAAACAATAGTTTATAAAAAAATTAATTTAGATAAGATACTTTATACTATTTTTTTATCTATAAAAAAAATGAATATCTTTAAAAGATACTTAATAAATAAGCGTTAGACTTCTCTCTATTTAAAAAGTAAAAAGTAGATAGTGGATTAGAAATTGAACGATCTTCACTTTGTGAAGATCGTCGACTCTAGGATTAAGCCTCTTTTCGGCCTAATCTTCGATCCACAATTGTTTAAACCAAGCGTTTTTTAATAAAGAGAAAAATCAAACAAATCTATATATACACCTTATACTTTTTTAGAATTTTCTATAACTCTAAAAACTATTTAATAAACTTTAGCGATCTAAAGTTTAATGAGTTAGTGTATAGCAAAGTCTTTCAAAGTCTATATAGATTATCCCATTGTTGGCTTCGCCTAACTATTGACTTTGTCAATCATTAAACTTTATATATAAAGTTTAATTCAAATAAAATTTTACGATAGAAACTATATACGACCTTATTATCATTTTAAACGATGTTTAAAATGTCAAATTGACTTTTGAAATTTGACTAGATGTAGAAAAGGTTATAACGTAAAATTTGGTTCATTCAAACTAAATAAGTGTAAATCTCCCATAAAAAATAACCCATATGAGCGATTCTCAAACTAAAAACGTAGGACGTGTTGTACAAATCATTGGTCCAGTTCTTGATATCGTATTTGCTAAAGGTCAAGTACCAAACATTTACAACGCATTAACTATTAAAAGTAAAAACGCTGCTGGTGCTGATTTATCAGTAACAGTTGAAGTACAACAATTATTAGGTGATAACGCAGTACGTGCTGTATCTATGCAACCTACAGATGGTTTAATGCGTGGTATGGAAGTTGTAGATACGGGTAAACCATTAAGTGTTCCTGTAGGTCGTGACACTTTAGGTCGTATTTTCAACGTATTAGGTGAACCAGTAGATAACTTAGGTCCAGTTAAAAAAGGTGAAACTTTACCAATTCACCGTCAAGCTCCTTCTTTCGTAGACTTAGATACTCGTTTATCTATTTTTGAAACAGGTATTAAAGTTGTAGACCTTTTAGCTCCATACCGTCGTGGTGGTAAAATTGGT
This sequence comes from Haematococcus sp. NG2, assembly GCA_004335575.1. NCBI lineage: Eukaryota > Viridiplantae > Chlorophyta > Chlorophyceae > Chlamydomonadales > Haematococcaceae > Haematococcus > Haematococcus sp. NG2. Next base: position 49,925 of record QAXD01000276.1, read on the forward strand.
TTATTCGGTGGTGCTGGTGTAGGTAAAACAGTTTTAATTATGGAACTTATTAACAACATCGCAAAAGCTCACGGTGGTGTATCAGTATTCGCTGGTGTAGGTGAAAGAACACGTGAAGGGAATGACCTTTACACAGAAATGAAAGAATCAGGTGTTATCGTTGAGAAAAACTTATCAGATTCTAAAGTAGCTCTTGTATACGGTCAGATGAACGAACCACCTGGAGCTCGTATGCGTGTTGCGTTAACAGCGTTAACAATGGCTGAATACTTCCGTGATGTAAACAAACAGGACGTATTATTCTTCATTGACAATATTTTCCGTTTCGTACAAGCGGGTGCTGAAGTATCTGCGTTATTAGGTCGTATGCCATCAGCTGTAGGTTACCAACCAACGTTAGCTACTGAAATGGGGACATTACAAGAACGTATTACATCAACTAAAGATGGTAGTATTACTTCGATTCAAGCGGTTTATGTTCCTGCGGATGACTTAACAGACCCAGCTCCAGCTACAACATTCGCTCACTTAGACGCTACAACAGTATTAAGCCGTAACTTAGCTGCTAAAGGGATTTACCCAGCGGTAGATCCTCTTGATTCAACTTCAACAATGTTACAACCATGGATCGTAGGTGAAAAACACTACTCAGCTGCTCAAAACATCAAGAAAACGTTACAACGTTACAAAGAATTACAAGATATCATCGCTATTTTAGGTCTAGATGAATTAAGCGAAGAAGACCGTTTAACAGTTGCACGTGCGCGTCGTGTTGAACGTTTCTTATCTCAGCCATTCTTCGTAGCTGAAGTATTCACTGGTTCTCCAGGTAAGTATGTAAGCTTAGCGGAATCTATTGAAGGTTTCAACAAGATTTTATCTGGTGAATTAGATGAACTACCAGAAAGCTCATTCTACCTTGTTGGAAACATCAATGAGGCGATCTCTAAGGCTGCAACATTAAAATAAAATAAACTAATTGAGGTAGAAATACTTATTTCTACCTCAATTAGTTTATTTTACAAAACAGTAAAAAATGAACTTTTAGAATTTTAAACGTACTTTAAAAATCTCAACAAAACTTTATGAAATAAAGTTTTGTAAAAATGAAGACATTTAAACAAAGTTTATAATAAAAGTTTATAGTAAAAGTTTGTAGTAATAAATTTTACAAAGTAACATTTATATTGATTTTTATAAATGTTACTTCGTAAAATTTATTTACAAAACATTCCGGTATTTTTCTAACGTATATTTTTCTTTATATTTTTGGGGAAAAATAAAAAAAAAACTTTTTTATTGGTGCAAAAAAGATTTTTTCTATTAAATATGTCAATAAAATAATAATTTATTCGTTTTAAACGAATAAATTATTATTTTATTGACAAAATCAAAATAAAACTTTAAAATGACTTAAAGGATAAATAAGTCTATTGACTTAAAAAAAAAAAATAGAAATTCTTGAACTAAATATTACGAAACTCCTCTATTTTAAACTTTTATAAAAGAATAGTGCCGAAATGCTCTATTGTAAAAATTCTATCTACTAAAAATTTATTCCTACAAAACTTTATGAAATAAAGTTTTTGATAAGTGAATACATTTAAATAAAGTTTAAATGTATTCACGATTTTTAATATTTACGAAGTAATTATAAACAAATTCTAAAATCGGATATTTTATTAATCTATTCAGTATCATAAGGATATTCGATTTCACCGAAAGAAACTTGACTTCGTCAAGTTTCTTCAGTGCCTCCGGCATCAATTGTTTCTATCAAATAGTATTATCACTTAATCTTTCACTTAAATGAAAATCTTTAAAAATGGAAAATTTACAAAGTAAATTTTACTCAGCTTTTTTTATTCTAAAATTTTAAACGTTGAGTAAATTTTCAACTTTAATTTTCTTATGAAAGTATTTTTCGTGAGAGAAATTATTCACAATGAAAATCAAACTGAAATAATTGTATTTCACGTTAAAAAACAAAATAATAGATATTATATGTCTGATATGAATCTCCAAAAAACAGTTAATAAAAAATTATATTATCAATTTTTACTTTCTTCACAAATTATCTTAGAAAATCATTATAGTGACATTTCATCTAAACCAAACGTTTTAGAGAAAATTGTTTCTTTTCCATATTCTAATAATGTTTTATATTCTCAAGATAATTTAAGAAAAATGTTATCCGACATTTCACCGAAGGTGCCGCCCGCAACGAATTTGAAATGTCTAAGTTTTCAACAATCGAAATTTGATTTACAAACGAACTCCTATCCCACAGACGGCGCCTTAGTCGATGAAGACAGCCCGTGTAAACATTTTTCTCAGCTAAAACAGGATGATCAGATTTTAGATAATAAAATCATTAGGGTATTACACACTAAATTAAAAAATGACGAAACTGGGTATAATGGACTTTATCGTCATCTACAACCGCCTGTTGAAACAAAATTCAAAAATATCTCTCGAATTTTAACTCGTAAATTGTCGGTTCATAGAATGAACGAAGGTCATTTTATGCCGGAGGCACTGAAGAAACTTGACGAAGTCAAGTTTCTTTCGGTGAAACCTCGAAATCGTAAACTTCCAATTTTTACATTAGGTACTTTTTTTCCATATCGCAAAACGTTTTTATGTTATTGGTTACTACCTTTTGTAGGTTTTGTATATACGGCATATCCTTCAACGAATTTGATGAGGGAAGAAAATTTCTTTCCTAAATTTTCGACAATGGACGCTGATAGATATTTGACGAGTGTTAAGGGGGTCAACACTCGTTTCTCTTCAGTCCACAAAGTTCAAAATCCTTTTTTTGCTCATAAAAACACATTTGAACAAAATAACGTTCTCTTAACCAAAGAATTCAATGTCAAAGACAATTCTTTACAATCACAATTGAATGAACCTCTAAAAAATAGACAAAATGTATTCACTACGGAAATCCAAAAATATTCAGAATTTTATTTATCATCTTTAAAAAATTATATTCAGAATAATTTTCCGCCCGATTCTTTAGCTAAACAAAATGTCATTTTATTCCAGGATTCACAAACGCTTCAAAACTATCTTGGCGAATATAATCACTCTTCACACATTTCACGTACGAAAAACCCTTTCGTCACGGGCGGTGCCTCCGGCAAAGAGTCTCATATGAAACCCATCATTCAACAAAATTTAAGAAGCCTAAATGTGCCTAAGGCGTCTTATTTAACTCAAGGAAATTTATTAACGTTCTTTTCTCCAGTTGCCACGGGTGGTGTTATCCGCCAAGGAGCCACTCTAATTGGAGGCCCTTTGGACCCTCTATATTCACAAAGTGAATATATTCCCGGTACAAAACAAAAATTTGAAACAAAGTTCAACTATCCTTTCAAAATGTCGTTTTTAAAAGATTCTTTTCAATCACTGAAAAAAGAAATGTTAATGAATCCAATTCTTTCTTATTCAAAAGCATCGCTGTTGCTAAATGAATTTAGTGAAAAACAATTTTTAAAAAACGATTCTAAGTTCAGTTTTACAAAAACCGATAAAACACTTTCTAAAATGAACCTGGATGAAATCTCGTTTATAGAAAATTTAAAAGTAAAAAATTTAGATTTCTATGAAAAATTCTTTTCATATCATACAATCTTACAAAATTCTCCTACATTACAATTATCAACAGAAAAAGACTTAGAAAAAATGAAAGTTCAATCTCTTTCATCGTCTTTATTTCAAACGAGAAATCAAAATGTTTTAAAACAAGTAGAAGAATTAAATTCTGTTGAAACTTCGTATGTAAAATTATCAAAAGATCAATTATATAAACTATTATTTAGTTCATTAAAAACAAAAGTAAACGCTTCGGAACAAAAATCTTTTCCAACTCTGTCCAAATTAGACTTTGTTGTTCCCCAAAGTTTAACTTCGACGCATCAAAAGAGTAATAGTATTAAAGTCGATTTTCAACAGAATAATGTTAAAAGACTCAAATTATCACATCCATTTTTAATGTCAACAAAAATGGAAAGAAACAATCTTTCTCCCCAATCTCTTTATAATGTGTCACGGGCGGTGCCTCCGGCAAAATGGATTTCCGTCGAAAAAAACGTTCTACAAAATAAAAAAGATCGACTTCTTACAAACAATACTTTTCTAACCCCACCTATCCACAGGATTAAAAGCGTAAAAAAGGATGTAAATTCTTTATCTCTTAATAAAAATGAAGTCACCCTGAACGGAAATATATCCCATATCACTCACCAAAAAAAACACACAAAAAAAAATGAAGTACATTTTTTAAATGATTTTACACAATATTCAAATTTTGTAAAAACATATTATTTCAAATTAAAAAATTATATTTTTTATTCGCGTGTTTATAATAAAGGCTTAAACACTGATGTATTAAATAAAACATTAGGATTAGAAATTGTCTCGTCAAAACAAAATGGCGTTGTTAGGTCTGATGAAACTTTACTTCGTAAAGGTTTTTATAAGTATCACCCTAAATCGGAAAAGAGTCTTAAAGACTTGAACAAAATTGAAAAAGTGTTACGTGCTTATTTTTCTATTAAAAATTCCTCGAATATTCATGTTCAAAAAAATCAAACACAAAAATCTAAAAACGATAGTTCTTTAGCTATGAATTTTAAGAAAAGATTAACGATTCCTTTCACGGGCGGTGCCGCCCGCAAAACTACACATCAAAAATTGACTCAAAACTTAGAAATCGCGAAGCGATTTCAAGTCAATCTTTTAAAAACAAAAGTTCAGAAAAAAATGATTATCGCGGGTGGTGCCGCCCATGAAAATGGAAAAAATGTGTCTCTTTCGGCTAGAAAGAAATCTATTCCTTATCATAGTATTAAGGCTACAAATGATTGGACAAACCCATCTATTTTACGCTTAATCCTAAAAAATCGTTTAGCGATTGATTTTAACAAAAGCGTTCAAAATGAAGATCTTTCTGGACAAAAAGAATTAGAAAAAACCGTTTATTCATTTGCGAATAAAAAACATGTACAAAAGAAACGTCGTATCAAAAAAATGAAAAAAGAAACCCGTCAACGAAAAAAACGTAAAAGATTTTATCCACGACCGCTTTGGATTCGTTATCGAATGTACTCAAATGATTTAAAAAAGCGCTACTCCCTAGTTAATCAAAGTTTTAAACATGAACCAAAATCACTTGGTGATTTTTGTATTGGCGATAAAAAATTTTTCCGTCAAACGTTATCCTTATTCAATGAATCAAAAAGCTTTTACACAATCTCACGTCCTGTATTAGGAGATTTAAAACGTCTTCTTTGGAAATCTTACTGGCTTCGTTCAAATTTAACTCCATATTTAAATAAAGTTAAAACGTATTTAACAAAAGTCAAAAACTCAAAACAATCTTGGGAAGTTTATACAAATTTAAAATCGTTTTTAATGTATTTTTTAGGCTTTAATGACAATTACGCTGATTCACGTTTTGTCAGTTCTTACAACTACTCACATGTGCTTTTTACACCTTTAATCGAAACTAAAATTCAAAAATCAATCTATGTTGCTGAGTACTATCGAAATTTATATGAACGATTACAACAATTTATTTCGCAAATTCGTGAAAACTTAACATTAAATGGCAATATTAAAATTCGTGCTTCACAAGTTGGACATTTACCATTTAAAGAAAAACGTGGTATTACAGTCAAGAAAAATGATGATTTTTGGGTGAAATTAGGAAAAACATTAACCCTTGAAACACATCAATCTTCTATTTCTGAATATCCTTCTAAGCTTCGTTTATATTGGGCATTTTCAAAAACATCATATGGTTTCTATAAAGAAACACACAATCGTAAAGGGCTATGGGAAACGACAAAACAACGTGAACAAACAAAAAATAATAAAACAAAAAAACTATATAGGAATATTTCAATGCAATTAAAAAATCTCTTAAATAACAATTTTCCATTTATTCCAGAATATTTAGTTTTAGAAAAACTAGAAGGATTGAATTTACCTTTAAAACCTGAAAATCCGTTAAAAAGAGTAAAAAATCAAAATAACACAGAAACTGAATATACGACTGTTAAGAAATTTGAAAATCTTGAAGATAATTTACAGACAAATTTTAATAAAAATATTAACAAACTTTTACAAAAAGCTTTACAAAAAGCACGTCAAAAAAATGAAAAAGCGTCTATTTTTCAAAATGTTAAAGCCCGTTCATTTACACCGAAGGTGCCGCCCGCAGGAAAACGTGTTTCTAAATTCGAAAACAATATCGCTAACACACGACAAAAAGGAAAGAAAAAATATATTCTGGAGAAATTTTTAGGTTATGGCAACAGTTCGTCGTTTTTACGAGATAATTTACAAAGGAAATTCACTTTAAACAAACCCGCCAACGGCACGTTTGGACAAGCGTCTTTTGGACAAGTAAAGAGTTTGCCGCCCGCAGAAAGTCTATATAGTCGTCCAGTTTTTAATAGAGATAATATTCAAAATCATTTAACAACAAAATCAGCTTATTGGTGGACGGATAAAATGTCTTTAGATCATTTTGCCTTAGGGAATTCTCCATCCATTCTCTCTGAAAAATTGACTTCGTCAATTTTACTCAGTGAGTATGATTTCCTTTACAAAAATGTCGAAGGAAATTTTGTTCAGAAATCGTATAATCAATCTAACTCTTTTTCAAATACCGCCGAAAGAAACTTTACGCCGAAGGCACCGCTTGCGGAAAATTCGATTTATATCATTAGTTCGCTGTTATTTCATTTTTGCACACTTCTTTCGATTTTAAGTATTTCTCAAATTCGTGGTTTTTTAAAATTAAGTTTATTAGCCCTTAGTAAAGTTTATAAAATGGGTCTTGAAAGTTTAACGACATTAAACTTTATGACTTTTGTATCGCCATTTGTTTCATCAAAGACAGATCGAGTAAACAATTCTTCGAGCAAAAAGAACCGTATCACGTCTAACTTTACTAAACAGTCTATACAGTCTGGTTCTGTATTATCTATCTCACGGGCGGTGCCTCCGGCAAAAATGACTCAACTGAAGAAATTTGACGAAATCAAGTTTCTTTCGGCAACAAAAGATGTTAATAAACGAAATTTTGCTATCCTAAGAGAATTACTTGTGAATCGTTCATTAAAAGTGCCGTCTGTAAACAAAATCTCTTATCAAGTGAATCCGATTCATAAGTCTTTTAGTGAAGAAAATTTACGAAGTAAATTTTCTAGAGAAAGTGTCTTCAATTTACAACAAGCTTTCTACGAATTTGTATATATGAAGTCAACGTTAGACGATTCTCCTCAAAAATCGTATAATGGGATTTATACTTCGAACGATGAAGGATATCTGTCTAAACCAAACTCACGACGTAACTTTTCATTCTTAAATTCACAGTTTGAATTCTTTAAATTCTTTACATTTATTTATAATTTAAATGATTTATCTATGCCCTTAGATCAATTTAAAGGGCATTTAAATTTTTCTTCACCGAAGGTGCCGCCCGCAAAAAATGTCAATTTAGTTCCATTGGTTGGAAAGAATGATTCTTTCGATCAAAAAGAAAAAATGAATTTTGAAAAAAAGAATGTATTAAAGAGTTCATTTTCTCTGTATCTCAATCAAAAACTTTATCTACTCCTTCGCTATTCTATTAAAAAACCAATTTATTATTTTAAACGTTTAGAAAAGACCAACAAAAATGGAACGTCTCGCCCACAAAGTCAAAATAATATTTCTTTAGAAAAATTGAGTCAATCTCGTGTCATTTCACGGGCGGTGCCTCCGGCAACAAAAATCAAAGAGAGTCATTCTCAACACCTTTCCTCTCAAAACACCGTTTCATTCATTCAATACTCTTTAGCAAAATTAACATTATATAGTTTATGCACAATGAATACAATCACTCAACACTATTATAATATGTATTTTGCAACAAGTTCTGTCCTAAAAGATATTAAAGTGAATATTTTTGAAAAATGTTTACGATCAATTTACACTTTCCTTGAAAAACCTGGAGAGCAAATTGTTGATTGGGTTGCATATATGTTTTTAGTGGAATGGGCATCAGATATTTCAAACACAATCCCAGAAAACTTAGATTTATATGTTGGTTCAACCACATCAAAAGTCACACGTATCTTATTCTTTGAAAATTTAAATATTAAACTGATGTTATCAAATTTCTTTTTAACAGAATTTGTCAGACACAACTCTAATGTCAACTTATCCCTTACATCAAAAATCGCTCAATCCTCTATGACATCGGCGGTTGTTTTTCCCGCGAGTGGTATCGCCTACGAAGGGCACTCAGTTAACACAACAAATGTGTACCTTGATCAAAACCTTTTTAATCTGTCACTGTTAAATTTTATGAATCCGTTTATTCAACGTCGTATTAATTCTTTATATGAGATTTTATTATTTCAATTTTATCAACCTGATACAGATTTAATGGTTCGTCAGAAAAAAGGAATTTTATTTTGGGATATTTGGGGTGATTTTTTAATGCAGACAGCTGAAGAATCAAACATTAATATTTCAGAATTAACATCTGTAAAAGAAGAACAAATTAAGTTATTAGAGAAATGTGAAATTCTTTTAGATAACCCTCAAACAAGCTTTTCTCAAGTTAGTCAAGTCAAACAGCAAAAAGGATCTTCACGATCTACAAACAAAAGTCTTCTTAATAGTTATTCTAAGGAAAGTCTAGGTTTGCGGGCGGCACCGCCCGTGAAAATGATGAATCTATCGTGGAGTTCACAGAAACAACGTTCTCTTAGAAATATTCCTTCGCCAAAGGCAACGCCCGCAGAAAATGTATTCAAACAAAATTTCCTAAAATCCTTAGTCCAAACTGATCTGATGGATCCTCGTTTAGGTTGGGGTGCTCAACAATTTTTAAGTTATCAAGGTAAAGATACAGAATTGTTTATTGATCTTCATCCACGTGCTTCGCTAGATATGGTAAGTTTATTAAAATCAAATGAATCTGTTCAACAACCCATCGGTACATTAGTATGTCAAATTTATTCAGGTCTTTTATCGAAACAAATTTCAAAAAATATTTTAGTTGTAGGTTCTTCGGGAATTGAAAAAAGTTTATTAATCCAAGCAATTGCTGGTGAAACTGAATTAAAAATCATTACGGATAATGCTTATCGCTATGCAACTGTTTATAGAGGTGTAGCTGTTGGTATTAAACTTTTACGGGATGTTTTTGATTCCCTAGTTGCGACAGGACCCCCATGTTTATTTTTAATTGAAGATATTCATGCGATTGGCGAAAAACGACCTTTATTAATTTCAGATGATGAAACAGTCTCAAAACGCGATGGAGCATCACAAGAAATTCATGAAAAAAATCAAGTCTTTTATCAGTTAAGCAAACATGTGATGACTCATTATAAAAAACCATATAAGGGCGATTTCTCTCTTTTAATACCAACAAATCAGTTTTGTTTTGATTTGTTTTTAGTTGGTTTAAATAGTCGAAGTATAACTTCAAATTTATATAACCCAAGAAGTAATACTTCAACATTAAACCAAAATAATAAAATTCATCCTATGATTAAAAATTCTGTTTTACCAAAAATTTCCATTGATAAACAAAATAGTTCTTCTGGAGATATAACTTCCAAATTAAATGAAGTCAATAATCATTCATCAAAAAATTCTTTAAAATCGTTAAGTACATATCAAAAATTACCATCACGTTTATTAATTAAACCTTCGGAACTATTGTCACCACCAGCTAACTCACCTTTTAGCTTTTTAAGTCTTGTGGATTCAAAAAAATTTAAACCTTTTAAAACTGTCTCAGAAATGCCATGGGCTGGATTACCAGGGGAACAATTAGCTCAAGTTTCAAAAGCATCCTATTCCATTCGTATTAAAGTAGCATTATTGGCGGATATGGCTATTTCCTCATTATCTGTCAAATTAGACATGATTACTGACTTATTAGTCATTATCGATAGTGTCAAAGGAAATCGTGGTTTTGTTGTTTTTGCAACAACGCATGTCCCTTATGTATTAGATCCAGCTTTACGTCGACCTGGTCGATTAGATGAAACGATCTCATTAGGATTATTACCAAGTGTTTTTGCGCGTTGGGAAATTTTAAAGTCATCTTTCTCATCCTTAAATCCAAAAATTAATCCAGTATTCCCGGGACTGTCATTACAAACAACTTTAGACTTTTCAGATTTTAGCAAAAATTTAAGTAATCAATATAGTCTTTCTCAAATTCAAGTAAGGCTTTTCAATTATATGTCAAATCAAATTCCAAATCGCGCGATTGGGAATCCGAGTGAACGTAGTATTTTAACTGTTTTTAACAATCAACCCTATGTGACATCTTTATTAACAACATTCAAAAAATCGATTCCGGATCTTTCACCGAAGGTGCCTCCGGCAATCAATGCTTCGAATAGAAATGTTCAATACTCAAAAAGTAGTGTTTTTTCTTCAGATAGGTCTTTAGTAAACAAAATGAAAGAACAAAAACAATTCTCTTCTTCAGTTTTTAATAAACTATCGCAAACTCTATTAGCTCAAACCTATTATTCTGCGAGTATTCTTTTAATGATAACTCTTCCTACTGTATCTTTATATTGTAAAAAAGAATATAAACAAGGCTTGCCGAAGGCACCGCCCGGGGAGAATAACATTAGGGAGAAAAAATATAAACGTGATATGTTTGAATTAACAGCTAATTTCTTTAGTGAAAATTCGCGTATTATGAATTTATATGCTTCTCCACAAAAATTAAAACATCATTTAGTATACTTAATGGCTGGAAAATTAGGAGAAATGTTTTTATTTAAGAAAACATCACAATTAAGAGAATTTCACAGGTTTAATGGATTCTTAAGACAATTTGAACATCAGTTTGGTAACACTCAAAAAAGCGGAACGACTCAAACGCCATCTTATCTAAAACTTCAAAATGAATTAAGTGGAGCATATAGTTCTGTGGGTTTATCTAATACTTGGCAAGCAGTTAGTACGCTTGTTTTATCATATATTCATAAACGTTATATTTATCATAAAAATTTAATAGTTCCAAAACTATTAAATTTTTCAAATTATTCTTCTATTTTTGAATACCCATCACCACCTGCTACAAATATTCTTTTACCAGCAAGACGTTATGAGAACTATAAACGAAGTTTTTCGTTTTTTGCATCAAAACGTCAAACCTCAATGAGTATTATGGATAAGATCAATCTTCATCAACAACAAAGATTGGTTAAACGATTATATCGTTATCCAGTACAAGAACTATTCCGTTCGGAAATTCTTGCCGGAGGCACCTTCGGTGAAAATCGTTTAACAAGTTTTACAAATGCCTCATTAATGATTGGATCCTATGATGGAGTTTTACAAAAACCAAGTAGTTCAAATTGGTTCGTCAAAAATCGTATCTTTATGCGTCATAATTTTTATCTTACAAATCAATGGTGGAATGGTCAATTGCCAGAGCACAATAATGAAACGACATTCTTAAGTGATATTGATTGGAGATATACGTTTATTTCCTCCCCTCAAGAGAATCGAAGACAGGTGGTTAAATATTTAAACCCATTTGATTCTTTCGATTCACGGGCGGTGCCGCCCGCAAAGCCGGAAAATTTACAAGTAAAAAATCAATCATTCAATTCCGTTGAACCGAAAGATATTTTATTAGATTTTCCAGATGCGGATCAGCATTATAATCCACGCAATCGTCGTTGGCTAGTTACAAAAGGTGCCTATAACACTTGGTTTGACTTTGATAAAACAATCTATGCGGAAATTTATTCACATTTTATTTTTGATTCATTTATTAAAGCATATTCGACTTTTGAACAAAATCGTGATATTTTGGATTTCTATGCTTTTTATTTATTAAAAAATCCATCTGCGCTTTTACGAACAGATCGATCAGTAAAATTCTATGAACGTATGTTTAAAAATTCTCTAAACAGAAATTCGAATTTTTTGCCGGAGGCACCTTCGGTGAAATTGTAAACTTTGTTTCTTATTATAAATAAAATTATTTACAAAATTTTCTTTACAAAAACTTTACTTAGAAAATTTTACTTCGTAAAATTTTCTAAGTAAAGTTTTGTTTCAATTCATTTTTTCCGAAGTAAAAAAAAAATATTATTGAATAGTTTACTAGCCGATATAAAATTAAAAATGATACGTTAGAAAAAAATTATAAACAAAACTTTATGAAATAAAGTTTTGTTTATAATTTTTTTACTAAGTTATAAATTTATTCAGTTAATTCAATAAGTTCATTTTAAAACAGTTATTTTTAACATTATTTCTTCGTTTTTCATCAATCACAAAATATGTTATAAAAAATATGTTATAATAAAATCAATAAAAAAGCCAAATTCTCTTCAAACAGAAATTTCTGTTCTAAAATTTTCATTTAATAGTTTACTACGAAAAAAGTTCGAGATTTCATGTTTACGAAGTAAGCGTTATGTCGTAAACGATTCGATATAAAAAATTCGATTTCAATAGATTATCTCTTTATATCAAAATTTACGAAACAAAATATTATCTATCATTTTTTTACGTTAGAAAATTATACGACTGTAGTTATTTCTTTACAAAATTATACGTAGTATAATTTTGTAAAGAATTTATAACAAAGTTAAAAATGTATAAACAAAACTTTACTATAAAATTCAAATAAGATTATACGTAGTATAATCGTATAAGTAAACTATCCGATTTTATAATTTTTTTATAAAATCGTAAAAATGAAAAATCGTAATAAAATAATAAAGAAAAAAAAGGATTGTATTATCTTATATTCCTTTCTTTATTGAAAGACTGGACTTTCTGTGTCTAGTTATATTATAATATAATAAAAGTTTCTTTATTATTAAGTCTTTCAAACGAGTGATTTAACACTTTTTTTATTAGCGCTCCTTTTTCAGTATTGGTATTTTCACGGATCTAAACTCACTTTAGAAAATTTAAATGAAGTTTAAATTTTATTCAGAACTTTTTGAGTTCTAGATTATTTTGTTAGTTACGTAAAATCTTACACTGTAAACAGTTTTTTAATAAATTGTTTTAATGTTAATTTTACGAAAAGAAAGGCTGTTTTAATAAAGTTTTAACGTTGTTAAAACTTTATTAAAATGTCTGAACAAGTTTCTTTTAAAAGAATACAATTAAAACTCTTGAATAGATTAATCATCTTATACAAGAAAGTTTTCTTTTTGTTAAAATTTCTCGACAAATTTTTATTTATAAAAGTTAAACTGCCTTTAAGTATATTTTATTAAATTTTATATAAGATTATTTTCAATTTTTGTTTTCAGTAGATAAAAGAGTATTGTGAATGAAACTTAACTTATTTTTTATAGAACTTTTAACTTCATTAAAAGTCAAATAAAAAATACTAGAGTTTATAAAATTTTATAAAATGAAACGTTGTTTCAGTTTTTAAAGTTAGATTACACTCTTTGTTGCCGGAGGCACCTTCGGTGACTCTGAATTAGTAAAAACGTTTTGTTGTTGAGAATTTTTTAATGAAATTTTCTAAGTCTGATTCTAGTAAAATTTATTTTGTAAATTTTACTCAGTTATTAATTTAGAGTAAAAATGTTGGTTAGTTACTATTAGCCATATAGAAAAATGGATTCACTTAGGAGGTAGTACCAAGTGGAAACACTTTTTAACGGAACACTAACTGTAGGTGGTCGTGACCAAGAAACTACGGGCTTTGCGTGGTGGGCAGGTAACGCACGTTTAATCAACCTTTCTGGTAAACTATTAGGTGCACACGTAGCACATGCTGGTCTTATCGTATTCTGGGCGGGTGCTATGAACTTATTCGAAGTTTCTCACTTCGTACCAGAAAAACCAATGTATGAACAAGGTTTAATTCTTCTTCCTCACTTAGCTACTTTAGGTTACGGTGTTGGCCCTGGTGGTGAAGTTATTGATACATTCCCATACTTCGTTTCAGGTGTGTTACACCTTATTTCTTCAGCCGTTTTAGGTTTTGGTGGTGTTTACCACTCATTAATTGGTCCTGAAACATTAGAAGAATCTTACCCATTCTTTGGTTATGTTTGGAAAGATAAGAACAAGATGACTAACATCTTAGGTTACCACCTAATCATTTTAGGTTGCGGTGCTTGGCTTCTTGTATTAAAAGCATTATACTTTGGTGGTGTTTACGATACGTGGGCGCCAGGTGGTGGTGACGTTCGTATCATTACAAACCCAACAACAAACGCTGCTGTTATCTTTGGCTATTTAGTGAAGTCTCCTTTCGGTGGTGATGGTTGGATTTGCAGTGTTGACAACTTAGAAGACATTATTGGTGGTCACATTTGGATCGGTACTTTATGTATTCTAGGTGGTATCTGGCACATTTACACAACTCCTTGGCCATGGGCTCGTCGTGCGTTCGTTTGGTCTGGTGAAGCATACTTATCATACAGTTTAGGTGCAATCGCTACTATGGGCTTCATTGCTTGTTGTTTCTCTTGGTTTAACAACACAGCTTACCCTAGCGAATTCTTTGGTCCAACAGGTCCTGAAGCTTCTCAAGCTCAAGCCTTCACTTTCTTAGTACGTGACCAACGTTTAGGTGCTAACGTTGCCTCTGCACAAGGTCCTACTGGTTTAGGTAAATACTTAATGCGTTCTCCAACAGGTGAAATCATTTTCGGTGGTGAAACAATGCGTTTCTGGGACTTCCGTGGACCATGGGTAGAACCATTACGTGGTCCAAACGGTTTAGACTTAAACAAACTTAAAAATGATATTCAACCATGGCAAGAACGTCGTGCTGCTGAATACATGACTCACGCTCCTTTAGGTTCATTAAACTCTGTAGGTGGTGTTGCTACTGAAATTAACGCAGTTAACTTCGTAAGCCCACGTTCATGGTTAGCTTGTTCACACTTCGTTTTAGGTTTCTTCTTCTTTGTTGGTCACTTATGGCACGCAGGTCGTGCTCGTGCTGCCGCAGCTGGTTTCGAAAAAGGTATTGACCGTGTTGACGAACCAGTTCTTTCTATGCGTCCTTTAGACTAATTTTTTATTAAATATGAATATTTTATACTGTGCGTTTAGTCTCAGTATAAAATATTCATATTTAATATATAATTTTTCTTCAATAAAGATCGAATCTCTAAGACGTTAAATACTGATTTTCTCCAGTCATAATTCCAATATGAAGAACAATAAGAATAATCATGTGAAATTTTAAAAGTGAGTAGTGTTTTATAAAAAAAAAACGCTGTACAAATCTTTTTAGAATGACTCTATGAAAATTAAACGAAGTTTAATTTGATATCTTTATTTGATCTGTTTTTTTCGTCAATAAAGAATATATTCGTAGAATATATTAAGAAAAAACAAAAAGATACATATCTATTTTGTAACACATTTAATGCGGCATCGCAAAAAAATCAAGTTTGTATTTTTTTATAAAGGTGTTAAAAAAAATCTAGACATAATTTTATAAAATTATGTCTAGATTTTTTTAACAATAATGTTTAGAAATATTTAATTTTTTATGAATTTTCAAAAAATTTGAAATTTATTTTAGCTATATGAACTTATTTATGTGTCAAATTCATTTTTCAGGTCGCACGCCCATTTTTCAAAACTTGTTTCTACAGGATTACGGTCAACCGCAATCTTTACTTTTTTAGCTTCACGTTCTGGCGAACTAATTGTCATGGGATTTCTCCTTAAGATAACAATTAACGATTTAAAAATCAATATTTGAACGTTTAGAATTGAAAAAATGCGCATCGCGCTTTTAACGTTTCAATTCATTCAACTATCATTTTCAAACGAAACAAAAACTTTTTATATCACTAATAGATAGTATAGCATAAGAACAATTCATCTGAAAAACAAATGGATCGACGTGGCCGCAAGGCGCCCAGTCCGATCCATTCTGAAATCCCTTAGAGATTTTTAAACCTTAACATAAAAGATATGACGTAAGAAATTAACAACACTTTTAATTTACCAAACAGAACATAAAAGTTCCCCACCAATACCTCTTAAACGAGCTTCACGGTCAGTCATAATACCTGTTGGTGTTGAAATAATCACAATCCCTGTACCACCTAAAATACGTGGAATTTCACGTGAATTTGCATAAATACGAAGACCAGGTTTGCTAATTCTTTGTAAATTTGTAATACAAGATTCTTTTGTCTTTCCACGATAAACATTTTTTGAACGATATTTTAAACGAATAATAATATCATTTGAATCTAAGGCCATTTGAAATCCTAGAATGAAACCTTCTTTTTCTAAAATTTGGGCAATTTCTAAATTTAACTTTGTGTGGGGGATAACAACATTTGATTTTTTTGTTAAACAAGCGTTTCTAATACGTGTTAACATATCACTAATACTATCATGAATAAAACCTTTTGTTACTGATGTAATCATATATATTTTTTTTTGCCTTAAGTCTTTAAAACCGTCAAACGGTTTAACAAAATACATTCATATTTCTTATTCTTTGTAAAGATTCATTAGGATTAAAATCGCTTTATAAAACTTAAACTATAGATTTTTTAAGTTAGAAAAATATACGATATTTTTCTTTGATTAACTTTTTTCCTAAGTTTCATTTTTATAAAGCGATTTCATAATTGAATGAAATGTAAATTGTTAGAGGCTTGTTTTAATTTTCATACTCTAATAAAATTTAAACGAAGTTTAAATTTTATATTATAAAACATGTAAAAAGTTTCTAAAAAGATTAAAATTATAAGATCGATACTTTCTTTATAAAACTTTCACTTTTTTACGTTGAATAGTTTACAAAGTAAACTATTCAACGTAAAAAAGAACATTACAAAATTATACAGAGTATAATTTTTTTAGTTTTTTTTTATTTCAAACATAGTTTTAAATTATAGATTTACATTTTTAACTTTGTTTAAACTTTTTAGGAAGAAATTTTAGTAAAGAAATTTGATACGAAGTATAAAATTTATAAAGTGTTTAAGGATTAAAACGTAAAGAGTAAAGTATAAACAATTCAGGTTATACAATTATACGATTTCCTAGGCTTCACCACTCAACAAAAATCATCAAGTGATTTTTGTTTCGACGTTAATTATATTCACTGAAGGCAATCTTTATCCTCGATCCTAATCCTTCACTTTTTTCGATCAGAAGTTGTGATTAATAAATCTTTTTGAAGTCAAAGTAGAACTGAGTAAAATAAAATAAAAATTTAGAGATTTATTTTTCATTGTCTACCGTTTTAAACGCTTTAAAACGGTAGACAATGAAAGCGGATTTATTTATCTTTAAATGGTAGACCAAATTCAGTTAAAAGAGCTAAACCTTCTTCTTGTTTTTTAGCTGTTGTTACAATTGAAATATCCATACCACGAATTTGATCAATTTTATCATATTCAATTTCAGGGAACATTAATTGTTCTTCTAGACCTAAACTGTAATTACCATTTTTATCAAAACTTTTTGGATTAATACCTTGGAAATCACGCACACGTGGTAGAGCTAAATGGATTAAACGATCTAAAAAACCAAACATTCGATCACCTCGTAAAGTTACTGTAACACCAACAGGCATTTTTTCACGAATTTTGAAACCAGCAATTGCTTTTTTTGAACGTGTAATTACACCCTTTTGTCCAGCAATTACCCCTAATTCTTTTAAAGCAGAATCAACCATTTTTTGGTTTTGAGATGCACTACCAATACCACGGTTAATTACAATTTTTTCAATTTTTGGTACTTCGTGTACATTTTTATATTGAAATTTTTCCATTAATTTTGGAACAATTTTTTCTACGTATTGTTTTTTTAATCTTTGTGTCATAGTAAATATATTTATTCATTTTTTTTCTAAAGTGATTGAATTAGACAAAATTTCCAACGAAGAATTTACGATCGTACTTTTTAACAACGATATAAATATAAATATAAATATACGTCATACAAAACTGATGCCTTTTGCACCTTAAAACTACGTAAAGTTTTGTAAATAAATTTTTATAAATATGTTGAAACTTCGCTTATAAAAAGATTTCCTTCGTAAATATTTTTTAAACTTCACGTAATGAAGTTTTATTATCGAATGATTTTTTCTTTAAACAAAGTTTAAATAGTATCTCGTAAAAAGTTTTCATTAGAATTTTTTTTAAAATGTAAAATTTACAAAGTAAATTTTACTTAGTTTTTAAGAAATTTTCATAGTTAGAAACATTTATTTCGAATGTTTTTATGTAATCACTTTTTTATTTAGTTAAACTCATAGAATTTTAGATTTTTTCACGCCATATATTTGAAAATTTGTACGATATTTAATAGTTATTTCGTAACTATTTACTAACTCGTACAATTTCTAGAGAAGTAAAGTGTTTCTATCCAAATGTTTTATTTAATATTGTTTCTTTTGTAAAAAATATTAAGCTATTGTTTGCTTATCCTGGAAATCACACTATTTTTCTAATTACATGTCGAAGCAATCGATGATATTCACGAAGGGAATATCATCGATCGGTTACAAAACTTTTCGGAGTCAAGTTTTATTAAAAAAATAAAATTTTAGGCTAAAAATTACGAAGTAAGATAGAAATCTAACACCCGTTTCTTTTATATTTATCTATATAATAAGAAAGGTTGATATTATAATACTTCTGGGGCTAACGATACGATTTTTGTAAAATTACGATCACGTAATTCACGAGCAATTGGACCAAAAACACGTGTACCACGAGGGTTACCTTCTTTGTTAATAATAACTGCTGCGTTGTCATCAAATCGAATTGTCATACCATTAGGTCTTCTAAGACCTTTACTAGTGCGGACAATAACAGCTCTTACAATATCTGATTTTTTTGTTGGCATATTTGGAAGTGCATCTTTTACAACTGCAATAATAATATCTCCAATGTTTCCAGAACCAGAGCCTAAAACACGAATACACATTAATTTACGAGCGCCACTGTTATCAGCGACATTTAAATAAGATTGAGGTTGGATCATTTAAATTACCTTTTTTGTTTAGATATATTCACTTTCTATTTTCTTTTCAAATACTTTCTTTAATGAATTTTGTTAGAAATAAATTATCTTAAAATGAAAAGACTAGTTAAGTGGAGATTTTTTTTGGTTAAACATATGTAAAATTTACATTGTTTTAGAGTGCCAACGTCGTAAGCAACGCTTTTATGAAAAATTTACTTCGTAACATTTTTCTTTCACTAAAGGCGCTTTTATACGGTGACTTATCAGAGCGAGAGTTCGTAACTGAGTGTCCATTGAGTTGACACTCCACCAAAAAAAGGATATAGGATATATCGCTTCTATATGGACTCAAATACATTGAAACCAAGTTTCAATGTATTCCGTCCATTAGACATAGAGAAACGATTACTAATCCTCATTAATAATGATTTTTATAATATATCTTTATACTTTAAATTCATCATTTTAAAAATTATACGAATAAAGGGGTACAAACAGACATTTTTTATTAGTTCTGTATGTACTATTTTGATTGACGAGTTTACGAAGTAAATATTAAATATCGGATATACACTATATATAATAATATAGTTAAGAGTTTAACATTTTAGTAGCATTCTATATTCGTTTCGTTTTAAGGTATAAAACATTTATGTTGTCAAAGTTTTATATTGCAATATAAATTTTGAATATCAAATAAAATTCAATTTTTAGATTTCATATCTCATCAGAGATTTATCAAAGTAAATATAGATTCTATTTAAATAGAAATTTGAAAATTAAACATTTTAATAGTTTACTTATACGATTATACGTAGTATAATCTTAATTGAATAAAATTCAACGAAGTTGAATTTTATAGTAAACTATCCGATATTTTTCTTTAGAATTATAAACTTCGTAAACTTTTCTTCACTAAAAAATTAGAAACAAAGTTTCTAATTTTCTATATAAATTATAAAGTTTAAATTTTATTAACATTTAACTCTGTGTAAAATTTACAAAGTAAATTTTACTTAGTTTTTAAAATTCGACTTACTAGATTGGATTTAGGTTGTATCGAGGCCGTTCTCTAGAGGTCTTCGATTGTGAGGAGCCTCTATGGTAGTAAGGCCACTTATCGACCATTTCCAGATACAGCTGTACGGAATGCCGTTTTAATAGGCATCTTATAAGCTGCAATGCGTAAAGCTTGGCGAGCAATAGCTTCAGACACACCTTTCATTTCATAAATAATTTTACCTGGATGAATAACAGCTACCCAATATTCTGGAGCACCTTTACCTGAACCCATACGAGTACCAGCTGGACGCGCTGTAATAGCTTTATCAGGGAAAACACGAATCCATAATTTACCACCACGGCGTACATAACGTGTTAAAACACGACGTCCAGATTCAATTTGACGAGACGTTAACCAACAAGGTTCTAAAGCTTGTAAAGCATAATCGCCAAAAGCAATTGTATTACCGTTATTTGCTTTACCTTTGAAGCGACCACGGTGCGGTTTACGATATTTTGTTCGTTTAGGACTTAACATAATGAAATTTAATTGATATTTACTTTATATTTTCTTTTTAAATCGATTTTACATTGAATAAAATTAAATATAGGATATATAAATTTGTATTCAAATAAAAAACAGTTTATAAACCGTAAGTATGTTGTTTAATATTTATGACACTTTCGTTTTATAAATCATTGGAATAATTAGCCTTTTATCAAATTATTCCATCTTTGGATTTTTCATATAATACCCAATTTTTGAATTTCTGAGATAGGGTTTTTAACACATATTTTATATTAAAGTATATGTTAACTTTGAAATGTCAACATAGTTGACATTTCATATTTTTATTACCTTTAAAACTGATCAACATGTCTTCAATTTTTCTTCACTAAAGGCGTTGACATTTCTCATTTTAAAACGGTTTTATTGAACGAGCAACTACTTATTTTATATACATCCAATTAAACAGCAAACCTTGAATGAAATATATTTATTTAAACATCGTTTAAATAAAGTATGAAATGTATATTGTCTTAATTTTAATAATACAGAAAAAACAAGGCTTTGTCAACTTTAAAGTTTAAAATACCTTTTTATTTATTTAATTAAAAAAACCAAGATCCTAACTTTTATTTAAAATAAAAAAATTTTTATTTTAAATAAAAATATACTATAATATTATAATGGAAAGAAATCAGAAATAAACAATTTTAATTAATTCAATAAATAATAAATAATAAATAAAACTTATTTTTTATATACAAATGTTAGCAGTTGTCATAAAGATAAATTTATTTATAGAGTGAAGAAAAGACAACGTAGTTTATTTTATATTATCCATTTAAACTTTGTTTAAATGTATTCACTAAAGTTTACGAAGTAAAATGGTCTTCACTATAGTTTAATAAATAAAATTTTCTTTAGGAGTTGAATCGATAAGGATCCAATTTCAAAGCCTTTGACTTAAAAATCAAATAGTATTTTTATCACTTCAGAATAAAATCATCTTTTGATTAAATTGAGTAAAGAATTCTGCTATAAATTATTTTTTTATAGAAGTTCCGTTTTGAATAAAATTTACGTCATTAATTTATAAAATTTTATTTATAAGTTTAAACTTTGTTTAAATTAATTACAAAACTTTAATTAGAAAATATTACGAAGTAAAAGGATTGAATAATAAACTATAAAATTAAACTTTGTTTTAATGTATTCACTTTTGAAATGTTTACGAAGTAAACATTTATTAAATAATAAACTATCCGATTATAAAATCGTAAAAATTTTCTAAGTAAACTATTCAAAATAAAATATTGTGTATAATTTTGACAAAGTAAAATTATACACAATATTTTATTTTACAAACTAAATAGTATATTGTCTTTTAAACAAAAATTATTTTATTTAAGTTTTTGTTAGACCTTTTTTATTTTGTAAAAAAGGAATAGATGCTCACATTGAGTATTACAAAATATCTATTGAGTTATTTAATAATGAATGTTCTTTAAATATAAAGTTTTTTCTTTGTTTAACGAAAAAACTTTAATTATTTAAAATATGTTATTTGTCTGCTTGACAAATAGAAAATTTTAAATAAAGAAAAAGGAATTGAAAACATTTAAAAAAATGTGAATAGAATTTTTCTAGCGTACCGAATTTGATTTTGGGCTTCTAAAACATTATTTTGCAATAATGTTTTACTTTACACAATTTCTAGAGGATTTCGAATGAAATCTTCTAGAAAAAGTACGAGTGAGATAATATTTTGTAAATCCTTTTTAACGAAGTTAAAAAGGATCTAGACCATTTTATATTAAATGTAACTTTGTTCAGTTAAAAAGAAAATGGGCATAATATTTTGTTTAGAAGTTTTTTATAGAAAATTAGATATATATTTTATAACGTAAAATAGTTTTCATTATACGATTATACGTAGTATAATCTTATTTGAATTTTATAGTAAATTATCCGATATAAAATATTTATTTACAAGATTCTACTGCGTATAGTTTTGTAAAGTCAAATTTTCTTCAGAATTAAATGAGTTCGGTTTAATAAAAAATAATAAGAAGGAATCTTTTATGATCCTCATTCTTTCCGTAGTCACATCTGTTAAAGATTATTTAGAAGTTGTACATAAATTAATTGAATATGATACATCGAGTTTCAATATTAATTATTCTGAATTAGGAGCCATTGTAACTTATTTAGTTATTTCATTAAAAAATGCATTAGTCGAGTTTTTAAGTTTTTCGTGGTTAAAGAATGTATGGAGTTTACCTGTTATTATTCCGGATATTAGTTCGGCTATGATTTCAGAAATTTCAGTATTAGATAGTTATTTTCACAATACCTTTAACTTTTTAGATACTCCTGTATCGTATAGTCAAGAACAAAACACATTCATTTCAAGTTTAGAAAAGTTTACAATTGGTATTTTAAATAGCCTTTTCTTGTTTTTACCTACAAGTACTGCTCACATTATTACCTTACGCCGTTTTGTAATGCAAGGTTTAGAAGCGGGTTATATTTCTGGGTTAGGAACCATTGCAGGTAATTTATTATGGCTAACAAGTGTTATTTTAGGATGGCGTTTCTTTGTGATTCCATGGTTATCTTTAGATATTTTTCGATACGTTTTAGGTTTTATCTTACTTGTTAAATATATGTGGGATAGCTATAATGAACGTAGAACCGTTTTAGAAGATGTATCGAAAAGAAAAATCTTTTTACTAAACTTTTTACTTGCTTTAACGGAACAAACAAGTATCTATCCATTTATGAGTAATCTTTCGTTAAGTCCAGAAGCTTCTCTGTTAGAAACGTTCCCAGCGGATAGTTACGTGCAATTCCTTGGTATCCACGTAGCTTATTTAGTAGGTATTGCAGTAGGTTGTATGAGTTTATTACATTTTACGTGTTGGTTTTGGGAAAATCCAGCTTTTAAAATTTATATGTGGGTGATTTCCTCTTTTAAAGTTTCGACTAGTGTTTACTATAAAGTTCTAAACTTTACTTTTTTATACTTAACAATGATTTCGGCTATTTCAAGTATTCCGTATTATGGCTTAGATTATACGATTACTAATCCATTAGGATATGTCAATGATGATCGAATTATTCAAGATAAACTTGTATTAGAAACATCTTTTTTAGGTAGTAAAGCATCAGATCGAAATACACGTCGAAATCCAGGAAGACATGGACGACGTGAACGTTGGAAACGTCGAATTCGAAAATATCGAACATTTGATGCTTCTTTATATGATCAAGGGATTTATGATTTATTTACGATTGAAGATTTAAATTATGGATTTGATCGTTTTTGGTTACGTCGAAAATTACGAAATCATCATGTGAAATTCCGTTTTTTCCCTGGACCATGGATGCGTTCATTTAAAAAACAACTTGCAAAACCGCGATTAGAGTCTTATACAGGTCCACGAATTGAATTCTTTAGAATTTTATTTGAACAAGTTTATCACCCTTCTTTCCATGCCTATGAAGTAAACAAAAAAGCTCCAAAAGGAGAGAAAATGAAAACATCAACTTTCAATTTAAATAAAAAAGATTTTTCGATCTATTCATTTCCAAATTCAACTTTTAATAACAGTAGTTTGAATTCATTTAAAAATGTCCCAGTTGGGTTAACAAGTTTTACTGATTCGTCAAATAATACAACACAACCACAAAATTACATTATTCGTAAAAATTTTATTCATGAAAATTCAACATTAAACAAATTCGTTCGTAAATTGGATAATCGATTAAAGGTAGCTCAAATTGGTCTAGAGTTAAAAGATGTAAAAGGTAAAGATTTATTCGAAAAAAATCAAAATATTTATTCAAAACGTTACAAACAAGTTTTTTCAAAAATGTATAAACGTGATATTGTGAATAGTTCAAATTCTATTAAAGATAGCTTAAACAGCACTTTATTTAGAAAACAACTTGATTCAAACATCAAAAAACAACGCACAATTTTGAATAATGAGCAAATTCTTCGTTATCGATCTTTAATTCAAACCAATCAGCAGAATCAAAAATTTGTAAAGAGAATTAACGAAGGTAATTCTTTAATCGAGAAAAAACAATTTGTTTTTTTACACCCATTAAAATTCTATTTACAACAAGAAGCAGCGTTTAATCGAAAACTACGTTATTACACTCCAAGTGTTTATCGAAAGTTTTCTGTTGAAAATAATGCTCCATATTTCCGTGTCATGATGAGACGTTATTTCTATAATTACAAACCAACAAATCGATGGGAACGAACTATGAAAGTTGCAAGCTTGAGAAAAGCACGTCGAAAAACAACTCGAATCCCTCGAAAATTACAGAATCCAGATAACCTTCGTTTATTAAAAGAACAAAACACGCAACGTACATCCGTAAGTAATGTTTCACGGGCGGTGCCGCCCGCAGAAAAATCTTCAGTAGTTGAGAATTCAGTTAGTGGACTACAGATTCCTAGTGGATCGACATCAAACCTAACGATTCAAGATATGGCTGATTTTAATCGTTTACAAAAACCAACATATAACTACTCTGTTGTGAGCAAGCGTGCGAGTCGTTATCGTTATCAAATTTATAAAGATGTTTTACAGCATTGGTATTATAGTCCTTTTAATCGATTATTATTAAAATTAGATGTGGATAGTTTTATTCGTCGTCAACCAACATCTCACTTCTTAACTCCTAAAGAAGAAAATTTACTACACTTACGACGTGTTTTATTATCCGAACACTATAATACGTTACGTTGGTATACAAATATGGAACATTATCGTTCTATGAAAACACGTTTAGGAGGTGGAACAAAAAGTTTTTCATCTCGAGTTTATAATCAGCAATTTGCTGGGACATTTAAAAAAATTCGTCATCTATTTGCAATTACACCGAGTCAAGGTAATGTTGTTTTAAAGTATGATCAACCATTATATAATGAATATCCGAATACTTCAACAAATCCTTTGTTAAATTCAATTGTCATTCATGAAGAGTTATTGAACGAAAATAACGATAAAATGGCTTTCAATCAAAGTCAAGACCTTTTAACTCAATCTCAGAATGTTGTACGTGATTATTTAATTAAGGCACGTTCAGAGCGCGAAGCTTATATTAAAAATTTATTAAATAAAAATAACTATACAACTTTAACACAATTTATTTATAAAGGTCAAAAACTACGTGGGGAGGAACCTACCACAAGCCAACGTCTTTTAAATAATCAAGAAAAACAATATTTATTAACGAACGATGAACTTACGAAAATTGATAAACAATTTCATAGTTCAAAACTTCGTACGTATTTAAATGATACAAATTTAATCGAAGATTTATATGTTACATATTTGAAAAAATGGAAACGTCGTATTAATGACCAAGAAGCATTAAAAAACTATTTAACCCGTCGAATTGATAAACGTGAAAAACGTAAACAAAAGAAAGAAAAGCATTTAGTAATGAAATTAAAACAATTGGAAGGATTAACTTTAAATCAAAGTTCAACTTCGGCTCTTTCGACAAAAGCGTCGCCCGCGAACTCAAGTTTGATGAAAACTGGAAAAGGTTTTGACGAAAATAGTTTGAAAAATTTCAACGAAATTTCACAAACCCAAAATAATCAATTAGTCACAACAGGTTTACAAAAATCGATTTTTGAGGGTATTTTAACTTTAAAAAATCTAGATTCAAAGATTACAACAACAAATGAAAAATCTTTCTATAAAAAAACAAAGACTTTATTGTCTTCTTCTAATCCTTTTGACAGCTTAAGATCGTATAAAAGTTATGAGTCTTTAAATAATGTTAAAAAGCAACAATTAATTAAAGATATGCAGTTAACAACTTCTCAATTAAAAAATATTGTAAATAAAGCCAAAACGACAGGTTTATTCAAACAATCACATATTACAGGTAAATTACAAAACATCGTAGGGACTCGTTTTTCAAGAATCTATAAAACGTTTAAAACAACACTTTCATCTTCTTTAGGTTTAACAAAACTAACACGCTTAGTTAAACCAATTAAGCGTAAAACTCTAGCAAATTGGAGAAAGAAAGAACGTGCCTTTGGTAAACAGAAACGTTTACGTAAAGATTTTAAAGTATTTAAAGATAATAAATATCCATTAGCAACAACGAATCAAACGTTATTAGATCGTGTGAATTTAAATTCATTTAATTCAACAATTGAATCTCGTAAAAAGCGTGATTCTTTAATGTCTCAAACAAATCAACAATCGTTTAATGAAATTTATGAACAAAATATGCCAGAAACCTCAAATAATATGTTTAATGTTTTTGTTCAAAAATTTAAACGTAAACGTTCTTCACAACGTCATTCTCGAAGTCGTCGAAATCGTGGTGTGTTTAAAAAACGTACATTAAGTACATTGCTGAAAAAAGATTTAAAAACATTAGATATGCAATTATTGAATAATAGTGCCGAAGGCAATCGTATTAATGAAACAAAAGTTTACTTATATAATAAAATTAATTCAAAACTGAATAATATGGCCGAAGGCAATATTGTTAAGGATTCACAATCCAATTTAAACACTCTTGATTTTGAATTAAGAGAATTAAAACAACGTAAAACAAAACAACGTAAACAACGTTATTGGAAACAAAAACGTTCAAAATTTTCTCAAAAACGTCAAAAGTACAGAAAAAGACGCCGTTATTCAATCGGTAAAATCCGTTTATTAAGTAAGCAATTAAAACGTGTCAAAAATCAAATTGAAATTCAAAATTGGTGGTGGAAACAATTTTTACCATCGATTCAAGCGTCAACTGATGCATTATGGCAAATTGAAAAAGATAAATTAATTCAACAGAAACTTTCTGAACTATCTCCAAAAGAAATTTTAGAACGTGATCGTTTACTAAATTCAAATCAAAGTTTACAGATTGGTAATAAAGATTTTAAACCATTAGCGTTGCCTGAAGCAATGCGTCTAAAAAATCAATTAACGAATCAAAACTTGAATTTGAGTGTAGAAACATTAAAACAAAATAATTCTGTTGAAACTTCGAGCGTAGCACCTGAAAATACAACGAATTCAAATTTTGAAGTAGTCAATCGATTATACCAAAATTTATTTATTAATTCCGGAAATCCGACATTAATGGATTCAAATGACGGGTTTAGTAAATTTTTAACGCCTAACACAGGACTACCATTCTATGCCGGCTGGGATGAATCCTTAAGAAAATTTGTTGTTACAAACCGTATGTTATCGCGTCAAGATGCGGGTTATGAAATGTCACAAAAAGATATGAGTACCACAATTCCAGGTTTAAAACCGTTATTTGATTTAAATAAATTGACAAATCTCAACGAAGTTGAAACATCATCACAAAAAACAAATGTATTATTTACGCAAGCTCCTCTCGAAGGTATGAATGCGGCAACAACGTTATATTGGCAAATTCCATTTACAACTTATGATCCTGATCAATTCTTTGCATTAGGTATGGATGGTTTTTCTCCAATTGGCTGGAGAAAATTCTTATTCCGTCATAGTATTTTAAAATCATGGTTAACTTCAAAAGTGAGAAATATCAACGATGTTGATATTTCAAATAGTTCGTCAACTGTTTCAAATGAAAATGATACTTTTGGAAATTTAGTAAATCCAAAAACATCATTAGTTGTTAAAAAACAGAATATCTTGGGCAATTCAGAGAGTGATTCTAGTTCTATTTTAGTTTCAGCTTTCAAAAATCAAATTATCCATTTCTCTTCGCCAAGTGTTTCAAGCGTGTTTAATCTTAATAAGTCTATTTTTAAAACACCAGATGACGATTATACTACGTATAATCGTCTTAGTTTAACGAGTTCTGGAAAATCAAATCAAGCTAAGTTAGCTACAAGTAGACGTTTAAAGAAACGTTATCGCCGTGTTAAAAAACATCCACGTACACCTGTTTGGTTCCCTTCAGGTCCATTATTAAATCAAGTTCTTCCAGTTCATTATATTTATGTCTTCTATAAACGTGCACGATTACCGCGTGATCGTTATTTGAAGCGTCGATTATTAAATCCAAAAACAATTCAATATAATAAGATTGGCTACGGTGAATACGATTTACAAAATAGAAATTCCGAAGGAAATAATCTTCCAAATTCGGATAATCGTATCAATCAAAGTTTTAATACATTCAATATGGATTTTACATTACGAAAACGTTTAAAACCAAAACGTAAATATCACTTAAAACGCAATTTATCGTCATCAAATGTTGTAATTCCACGTCGTTTCAAATTTATTACAAATACGACGAAGGCGAATTTGTTCAGTAGTTCGGATGAGTTATTAGTCCGTAGACGAACACGCCCATATGAAGCAAAAAATAACAAATCAATTGCTGAGTTAGTTAAAGAACAAAAATTAATGCGTACAAAACAACGCAATTTAGCTTCAAAACAACAAACACCAATGTTACGTGTTAAACAATTAAAACGACGTGTTCAACGTCAGATTATTCGTTCTGTTTGGCGTTATCGTCCACGCGCAGGTGGTTTTGTATGGCCTGGTGATTATTTAAAACTAGAGTTAGTTAAGGCACCGAAATTGAAATTACAAGCGAAAACGAACGGTCTGTCTGGTACGGATACTCCAAATATGGCTAGTTCACAAACAGCTGAGATTGGATCAAGTGTTTCAAAACGTAAAGCTAAAAGAAAGAAAAAACGTGCTTTAGTGGAGTGGCAAATCCAACCGAAAAAATATCTATATGCTAAGCATAATATTCGAGTTTTAAAGAAAAAATTAGAAAAAGCACAACGTTCAGATAAAATTCGTGAAAAAGTTAAAGAATTGAATCTTACAAAGTTCTAACTTGTAAAATTGACTTTGTAAATTTTACTTAATCGAATTTTTTACGATATTCTATTTTTACTTCGTAAACAGTTAATAATAAATAATTTGTTTACGTTATACGATTATACTATGTATAATCGTATAACGTAAACTATCAAATTTTAGAATTTCTATAAAATCTTTACTATAAAATTCAAATAAGATTATACTCCGTATAATCTTATTTGATTGATCAATGTAAAACGTTATTTTCCTAAATCTTATTTATTTGATCTAAACTTTTTTAGAGTTAAGACAAGTTAAATAAAATCTATTTCATTTTATTAATATAGGCTAGAGTAATTGTACTACGCTAAGACTGTGATTTAATTGAGTACAATTATTCTAGTTTATATTTTATATTGGGATAAGTTGATTTCATTTATATAAAATGATTTGATTTCTATCAAAAAAAGGCTTTCTAGAGCTAGCCTTCTC
>QAXD01000277.1:2740-18736 GCA_004335575.1 Haematococcus sp. NG2
CTCACACCTGCCCACCAGGTCCTGGTCTGACCTGCACCTGTCTGATCTACCCACACCCGCCCGCGAGGCCGGCGGCATTGTGAAGGTTTAAAGATCCACAGCCTGCGGCAACCTTAGCAACCGGTGAGAAAGCAGCTGACAATGAGTGCCTCTTCAGTTGATGGTGGCGACAGCACAGACCTGCGCCTTGAGCGGGTGAACCGTGAGGCCCGTGATGCTCGAGCAGCAGCAGCAGCATCGAGCAGCAGCAGCAGCAGCCGTAACAACAGCAACAGCCCTACCACTTAGCACCTTGCACAACAATTATGCTGATGAAAGCACCCCTCCACCAATGGCACCTCCCACAGGTTCTCAAGCTCTTTCCCGATCCTCCAAGTCCTCCCCCCTTCATCCCTACCCTCTACCCTCTACCTTCCTCCCTCACCCTAGCGCGACCGTCTTGGCTCCACAACCCGTCCTACCTGGTCAATACTCTGCATATGGTGCTGTACGCGAGTTTTCTGGATCTGACACATCTGCAGGCGAGTCATGGATCCTTCAAGTGGAACGCATCGCTGACTTTTATGGCTTGAGCGACGGCCAAAAGCTAAAACTTACTCTCGCCAAACTCACTGACGCAGCCGCTTCGTGGGCTGAGTCCAACCCAAGCTACTCTTCATACGACATGTTCAGGCAAGCTTTTATTAAGCGCTTCAGTGAGAGCAAGGAATCCCTACTGCAAAAATATGACGCTATGCATCAGGGCGAGCGTGAGACTGTAGCTGAGTATGCTGAGCGGCTGGCCACAGTGCGCGCACGCCTGCGTGTTCATATGCACCACACCACCTGGGAAGACCGGGAGCGCTTTGTACGTGGCCTGCGCCCTGAGCTACAGCTACCTGTCGCCACCTATAGGCCCAACACTCTAGAGGAAGCTGTGGAGCACGCTATCTACATCGACAACCTGACCCGTACCTTACGCCAAAAAGACATGAATGCTCGGTACCCCTACCCCCGCAGGACACCTGGCGCTCTTCCTCCTCCTCCCCCAGCTGGCGCTGCTACACCCTTCAACGACCACCGCCCCAACGGTGCGCCCCCAGCCTACCCAAACCAACAGCGCCCCCCTAGGCCCCCTCATGAGTATCGACAACCTCGCCCACCGATGGACCCCAACACGCAGGCTAGACCTGGCCCCCACGCGCCTCACACTGCCAATCACACACAGGGCCCCAATGCACCCCCACCACGTGCGCGCTCCAATCCTGACCCGACGAATGACCTTCAACGTCGCATGGCTAATCTTGCTATCAATCATGTTAATCGTGATCGTGGCACAGGTCATGAGGGCCACACCCTGATGACAAGTGCACGCCCCTGCGACCGTGAACCGAGTGGCGAATGGGCGAGCTACAGCAACCCTCCCTACCAGCCTGAGTATGAGGCCCATGATCCACCCCCTTAAGCTTACTCCCCTTACAACAGTGGTGAGTGGGGAAGTTGGGATGATGGTTATGGACCTGGTGGGGAAGTATATGCAGTAGACGGCAAGCGGGACCGCCCTGACTCCAATAACGCTGATGTACCCGACAGACTGCCTCGACAGCGCAAGGCCATAGATCCTGCTGCTTTCAGACATAGGCAGCAGGGTCCAGTCCTGGCCCCCAATGCTGCCATGGACATCGATCCTGTCGGCCCCGCCACTTTATCTCCCGCAGCTGGCAACCGAGCGCGTGGCACACAGCTTCCTGCCCAGGGCCAACCCGCACCTGGTGGCCACCCTCGCTCAGTTGAGGCGGCCGCCAGGCCTGACCGCCCTTTGACTGGCCGCCGCCCACCACCCGCTCCAGCACCACCGGCACCGGCAGCACCGGCAGCACCGGCCCCTGCCCCAGCTGCACGCGCCAACCGGCAGGCTAGACAGGCTGCTCCACCTCCGCCCCCTGCCCATGCTAACCCTAGGGCTGATGATCAACCTGTTCCCTTGGCTGCCCCCATCCCTGCACCACGGTTGCCATGGCTGCTGAGACTGCTGAGACCATAGGACGACGCATGGCAATGGAGGTCTTGGGCAAAAACATCTCAATTGACCCTCAACTGCATCCCAACTTCTTCTTACCTGCAGCGGCAACCTGTGCTGCCGGCATCGTGAAGCAAGACCCTGAGCTGGTGAACCAAGGCAAGACAATTGCAGATGCAGCCCTTAATGCTGCCCGGCAGGCACGGCAGCAACCACAGGGCCCTGGCCCCGCTGGTCTAGTAGCTGTGCATGCTGCAATTAACACCTCCACTGCTAACTCTGACCTTTCACGCGTGATCAGAACCCAGTCCTTACATGCTGAGCCACAGAACCAGGTCTGCCAAGTGAGAGTGAGGCTTAATGGCTACATCGTTGTCGCTATTTTGGACACAGGTGCTTCTGACAGTGTGATCACCATGAACCTGGTGCGTAAGATTGGTCTGCTAAATCGTATCAACAGTACGGATAAGGTATTTTGGGATGCGAATGGCAGTAAAATGCCTTCACAGGGGGTCATTCCAAATGTGAGAGTATATTTTGATGATGACACAGATGTACTACTCGATGTGCATGTTTCCAATGCACGTAATTATGATCTGATTCTTGGGAACGATTTCCTGCACCGAGCTCGAGCACAGGTCGACTTTGGTACTAAGCATATGACACTTCTTAGAGATGATAGGACCTATGGGCGCACACCCATACGCTTTGGTGGTCCTCCCTCCCACCTTCTCCTGCAGGCATGCCATGGGGGTGAGGCGGCTGACACTCCTTACAGTGTGAGCCAGGTGCTCCACGTGACGAGCAAGCAGGCGGCCGGTTTGAAGCGCACCTTCTCCCGTGACAACAAGGAGCCCTTCACTCACGGCCAGCTGCTCCTCTCTCCCTCCTCCTCCCTGCTACGTACCCACTGCACCCCCAAGTAAGACCCTGCGGGCACGCCTCACCCGTCTCCCCCTCCTGGAGACTCTGACTCCCTCCTCCCCTTCACCTCCCCCTCGCTCCCGCTCTTCCTCTCCACCCACTCCTCACCCCTACAACATCTCTCCCCCACTCTCACACTCTCACACTCCCTCCACCCCTCAGCCGTACCCTACCCGACCTCACACTCCCCACTCCTTCTCCAAACTCATCTCCCCCTTTGCGGCTGTCGCCAAGCTGGGGCCAAATTACCTCACCCCTGGACTACTCGGGGATGTGTCCATGGCCTCCATCTCCGACGCTACAACCCGCAAAATGGTGGCGACTGGTGTCGCCGAGGGCTTCGATGACCTGGTAGACCTGCTCAATCACGAAGGTGATGACGGCTACATGTCAGACTATGGCATGATCTCAGAGTCTTCATCTCTTGAACTGCCCTCCTCACCTGTCCACCCTATCCTCCCATCTCCTGAGCAACTGGCCAATGAGCACAAGATCCTCCGTCGCATGGCCGAGCCCTACGACTGGAACGCCATGGTGGAGCTGGAGATGGCTGAGCAAGCTGCGCGGACAGCAGCTGCAAGTGCTGAGCTGGTCCTCTCAGGTCCTTACCCTTTCCTTCCTCCCAGTCCTCCTCTCTCCCTAACGGCCACTTCCACCGGCCCCAAAACACTAGTTGAGATCGCCTCTGCTGCCGCAGCCGCCCACATTGCTACCGCTGCTACCACGTCCCGCACCCTCTCTTCCTCCTCAACGCGCTCCTACTCGCCAGTGACCCCTGGTGAGTTGGGAGAGGTTGACATCTGTTGCAATAATTCAGCATCTGAACTGAACCACTCCCCTGATATTCAGCCGCTTACATTCCTAGTACCAATCCTTGACAGCTTGCCCCCTCTACCCTCAGCACCAGCAATACCTCCTGAAGGCACTGTTATTGGTGACCCCTCTGACCTCACAGGATTGTGGGAGTCAGCACCCCAACCATACAGCCCAGGCACACCTCCCCTCTCTCGTTATCTTCCCCACACTCTCCCGACATCTATCTGAGGCCCTCCCAGGTGGAGTAGTGTCTGAGGAGCTGTATGACAATCTCTACACCCCGGCTTTACCCCGGTCCACAACTACCACCATCCTCCCCATCACACCCCCGGCTGCCACCCCATCCAACTCAGTACCGCTGGTACAAACAGCCCTGGCCGCTGCGGCTGCCAGCACCAGCCTCCCCCTCATTGTGCCTCCAGCTGCCGACCCTGAACCGTTAGTGGTGGCTGCTTTAGCCGCCGCAGCTGCCGTCACCAGCCTCCCCCTCACCGTGCCTCCAGCTGCTGACCCTGAACCGTTAGTGGTGGCTGCTTTAGCCACTGCTGCCGCCAACGCCGACCCCCCCTCCATCATACCACCACTGGTAGCAGCTGCTCCACTTCCTGTACCTGAGCCTCATCACCAACTCTTTGACCACTACAACTCGGCACTGGATCCTGCAACTTCTTGGAGCGAGTCTGACACCCCACAGTTCCTCCGACTCTGCCGCCAACCATACTACCAGTACACCATTACCCGCAACATCCTCACCACCTCCCACCCCGTGCGCCTGCCTGGGCCTGACTGGGCGCTGCATCAAGGACGGGACTGGCACGCGCTGGTGGGGCTACCTGGCACCATGTTCCCAGGACCCTGCCCTCTCCCTCAAGTCATCCAGGTCAGCATCAAGCCCCTGAGCACTGGATGCATGGTACAAGAGCAGCATTCGGTGGGTCTCAGTGCTGTCTTTTGGTGAGGACGGCAGCGCTGAGCCTCCCCCTGTGGACCCCACCTTCACCCTCGCTACTCTCTTCTCCCTCCAACCCGACTCTGCCTACGAGCCGTTCAACCAGTACGGGCCGCTGGAGCAGCCCACACAGCTGCAGGAGCACGTGGCCTTCACCGTCCTGGGTCACTCCACAGGCTGGAAAACCCCTCTGTTCTGGGGTGTGTGGTGGGACCGCCCAGATCGTGACATCGAGTACACCTTAGACCCACCTGCTGATGCGTCCCCCTACCCCCACGGCCTCACCATCACCCACCCTGCCCAAGCACGCACTCTCCGCCGTCAGTTCCCCTCTGGTGTCGCCCAGGCAATTGTCCCCATTGAGTGGTGGAACCAGAAGATCTGGCCGTACATGTCCACACCTCTAGGTGGCCCAGCTGCTGACCTGGCCTACCTGGCAGAGCGCGAGGTAGCGCCTGCAAAGCTGGAAATGAACTGGGCGGCAATGTACGGCAACAACCAGCACATGTCCTACACCAAGGCGCACAGCTTCCAGCTGGCCTGGCCTCTGGGCCCCCACCAGCTCAAGCAGGGCACGCCGAGCCACTCTGTGTGTGTGAAGAACCCAACCCGCGGCGGCTTCACCCTCACGTGCTGCCAGCTCGCCAACTCCCACTTCTCCCCCAAGCACACGGTGGAGTGGTCAGCCTGCGTCGCGTGCCACCGTGAGTTTCTGGGCACGGTGACCAACCACCTGATCCAGGTGGCCATCTGCCGTCCAGTGCAACCCAGCCTGTGGCCCACAGTGACAGCTGACTGGATCACGGTGGAAGGTGCCCACCCAGACCGCGACCTAGCAGTGCCCCGCCAGTGCCCCATGCTAGCGCTGGCCTACGCCACCGACTTCATCACCGGCCCTCCTCCTGCTGCTGCTGTGCGCCACGACTTTGCCTTCACCCTAAGCCTGGCCCTGCATGTCCAGAACCACTTCTCTTCTGGCCTCCCCCCCATGGCCACTGACATCATCCTCAACCCAGAGTTTGAGACCCACACAAGCTGCTTCGACATCGGCCCCTACACTCCCTCCGTGTCTCCTAATGGAGGTGCTCTGTGCGTGTCATCGCCTGGTGAGTTTGGGATTGGCCACATGTTCGCCTTCACTGAGACGAGGGTTGACGGCGGCAGGCTAGCATTGGAGGAGAACCCTGCCACCATCTCGGCTCCTCCCCTTCTCACGGCAATCCAGCGGAGCGCTAGCCGGCGCTTCAGCTTCATCACCCTGCACCGCCTCAAGTCTGGCTCCACCCAACACCTGTGCCATGTCTACCTCCCCACCATCGGCAAGGCTGGTGCATACGTGCGCGTTACGTTTGACAGCGCATCAGGGGCGTTGTTTGTGTGGGAAACAGCCGATGCTCCTACAGAGTTCAGCGCCATGCAGATGGTAGCCCGCCTGCTGTTTGGCTGCCCCCTGCCTGCCTCTGTGCTCCGGGGCACTCCCAGCAGGGAGCTGCGCCGCTTCATAGCTCACCGTGCTGAGAACCACTGCTTCTTCGCTAATCAGCAGCACCCCCACACCAAGATCTTCCTCCCCTACCCTGGCGACAATAGGCCGCCTCCCACTCCAGAACCCTACTGCTCTGAGGAGATGAACCTGGACTTCGCACCGTGCGAACCCAGCCGCGGCAAGGAACTGGAAGAAGACCCAGGTGAGGGCAGTGGGATGTTCAAGCCCAAAGGCTGGAGTTGGACTATGTTCCGGAAGGGCTTACACTATCAAGCAGGTTGTTTTGAAACCACAGTAAACCGCCCTTGTATGTACCCCGAAGTTCCTGATTTGTCGGCTATCAGCTTATCTGAGCCCATGTGTCTCACTTGTTTGGTTGCGACCGCAGCTGAGAATTCCACAGCTCCCGATATTGGTGTGCAGTCAACCACTCCCTCTCCCGACCTACCTCACTCTACTGATCCCTCCTGTGAATGTGAGTTGAACGATTATTGGGTTCTTCATGGCCCTGACTCTCCCCTCCAGGCTTGGGAATCAGCAGGCAGCTCTTTTCAAAGCACTGAAAAATGGGTTGATGATTATTGGATTGAGATGGACAGCAGTTTGAAAAAGCTTACCAGTGTCTCTTACATATTTGTTCCCCGATCTTACCTTGGTAAACTTGCTGACCATTATTGTCAGGTGTGCGGCTATGATGACGGCAATTTCACCTTCACCTGGGCAACTCGAGAGCCACGGACCCCAGAGGCTTTTAGAGAAATGCCTCTACAGTCGGCTTATTTTGCAGCAGCCTACTTGCTTGAAATTTGGAACGGCGCCCCACCTGAACAATTTTTGAGCCTGAGATGTATCAGGATTGTTGGGGAGGCAGCTAGATACCAGCAGGGTACGCCCAACCTTAGGGTGAGGTGGCCTCGCTGTGTGATACACCCTGACGAACGGGGCATTGACCGTCCTTTTGTTTTCACAACTTATAGAGCAGGCCCAGCAGAGGAGGGCCCTGAGGTGATAGGGGTTAATCTGGACGGTGGGAGCTATAGACTGCCCATACCTCTGTCGGCATGTGTCGAGAGGGACAGCATTTTCCCTCCTAGCTTTTCTTTTGAAGACCGGGATGTGAGTGCATGTTACTCCTTTTACGTCAATCAATCTGGCAACACAATGTTCGTCGTATACATCCCCGGGTTGAGTTTGTACGCTGCTCCTGCTTACGCCGTGATTACTGAGGACAAATTAAATGGCATTTATGTCCAATGGGTAACTGCCAAGGCACCGAAGCACATCTCTCCTGTCCTGGCCATGGCAAGAATAGTATGTAAAGAGCATAAATCCAAACATGCTATACATCCTGCTATCCTGCGCGGCACTCCTGGACAGGAGCAGATGCGCTGGTTGCTGTGCATGGCAGCAGAATGGTGCTCTGGTAGAGGTTGCCCCACCATGGGATATGGCCCTTTGGCTTGGGATTTCAGAAATTCAAAATACAAACCTGAAAATCCATTTACTACACCTGCACACTCCCAGGACACACTCTTGCTGGCTGATTTTCACTCACACTCTGGGTATGAGAATGATGATTACAGTGATGATGAATATCATGATCATGAATGGTCAGGAGATGACCCATTCACCGACAGCCCCTCACCGTCCACCCGATGGCGCCAACCTTCTCACTTGCCTCAGCAGTACGAATATGCAGCTGCTGCCGCCTTAGATCCCCTGGGAGAATTGGCCCCTGATCCCCAGGACGACACCGTGTGGGGTGAGGAAGCCCAGGTGTTGGCTGCCAAACTGGAACGGCAGCGGGTTTATGGGCCAGCACACTGGTACGACACCAGCCATAGTGAATCAGAGCACGATGAACCCGACAAGACAAACAGCGCCCCAGCACCAGACCCCAAACTGTTTAAGGACAGGGAAGGGTACGACATATACCCAGCAGGAACCACACCTCCTGACAAAGGCAGTTACAAGCTGGGGGACAACCTGACTGAGGAGCAGGTCAGGCGAGTGCGGGGCATTACGTCTGTGTTTAGGTCTGTGTTTCAATATGAGCACGACCCTGTGACCACTACTGACATCATGGAGTTCACTCTGGACACGGGCGATGCCAAACCCATACAGCAGCCCGCATACAGAGTTGGGAAAAAGGAAGGAGGATATTATACACACCCAAGTGATGAAAGTATTGGACAAGGGGATCATTGAGCCCAGTCAATCAGCTTGGAGCTCACCGGTTGTACTGGTCCCAAAGCCTGACGGCTCGCATCGAATGTGTATTGATTTTCGAAAGCTAAATACCTCCATCAAAAAGCCTGCGCACCCTTTACCTCTGATAGATGACATTTTTCAGGATTTACATGGTGCAAAATACTTCTGCCGCGTTGATTTGTCAAACGCATTCTACCAAGTACCAATTAATGATGAAGAAACCAGAGATAAAACAACCTTTATCACTCCCAGAGGCACCTGGCGTTCTTAGGTGATGCCCATGGGGATCAAAAATGCCCCAGCAGTTTTCGCACAACTCACTGATCGAGCTCTGGCCGACTTAATCAACTAAGGGTGGTGCAAAACCTTTCTGGATGATATTTGCATCTTTGCCCCAACTTTTGAATTGATATTGGAAAGGATTGAGTTGTTGTTCAGAGCTTTGAAAGCCGCAAAACTGAGGGCATCCCCTGAAAAATGTGTTTTTGCCTCCAACAGGATCAAAGTCCTGGGACATGTGGTGGATGATGAAGGCATTCACCCAGACCTAAGCAAAATAAAGGCTGTGCAGCAATTTCCAGAACCCACATGTGTGAGGGAAACACGAGCATGGCTAGGACTGACTGGCTACTACCGCCGCTTCATCTTCAACTACGCCTGCAATTGCCAGCCCTCTGTTTGACCTGTTAAGAAAGGACAAGGCTTGGAACTGGACGGCTGCATGCCAGCACTCCTTTGACACGCTGAAGGCCGCCCTCATCAGCCCGCCCATTCTTCGTCCTCCAGACTGGAATGAGCCGTTCATCCTGTACACAGATTGGTCGCCACAGGCGGTGGCCGCCATTCTAGGACAAAAGGATAAGGATGGTGCGGAGTATGTGGTTGCCTATGCTAGCCACAAAATGACGAAGTCTCAGCAGAACTATGCTGCCACGCAAGGCGAATGCATGGCAGTTGTGTGGGCAGTCAAGAAGTTCACCCCTTACCTAAACTACAACAAATTTGAGGTAGTCACAGACCACGCAGCGCTTAAGTGGCTCCTCACCACCACCAACCTCCAAGGAGTGATGGCACGCTGGGCGTTGTACCTACAGCAGTACGACATGACCTTCACACATCGCAAGGGTAAACTGCATGGGAATGTGGATGCATTCACGCGCCTGGGCGACCGTGCTGTAAAGTGCACCCACTCAGATGGCTACGACAGCTGCGATGAAGCACAATGGAATCTCTACCAGCGCGAGGAATATACCGAGGCACAACCTCCACTGGACGCATCAGCGACCCAAGGCTGGCCCCTAGACTGGCCAGATCAAGGACCCCAGCCATATCACTCCCAGCTCCTCACTTATGCCAGGAACCCAGAACCGTCTCCCAGCACATACAGCACCTTCCTAGCCCGACGGTCCAACCACAGAGCTGCTGGCCGCTGCGTCCTTACCTCTGCCACCAACTCACGCGGACGCCCCAGCACTGCCATCCCCAGCACCCATAATGCCCTTCTACATCTCGCTGGAAGGAAATATTGGAGCCGGAAAGACGTCAGCAGCCACACTGGCCCCGCTGGTGTTGACCACAGATGCCGGGCATACAACCCATCCCCTGCAAGTGATCACAGAACCAGTGGAAGAATGGTCACCATTTCTTGTGGACTACTACAAGGAACTGAATGCAGCACCAATCGACCCTGGAGCTCTCTCCAGTGCTGCTACCCTCCTGCAAGCCAGGGTACTGCTTTCCTTCCTGATAGATAATCTGCCAAGATTAGTGCTCACTGAACGCAGTGCATGGACCAGCTACAACGTATTTGCACAACTGCTACGGGACGACGGTACCTTAAAGTCCCATCACGGTGTCCTGATCGACAAAGCCTGGAGAAGCATCGTGGGCCACCGCTTAGCACCTCGGCCACACGGCCAGCCTGATGCCATCATCTACGTCCACACCCCTGTGGACCAATGTGAGGAGAGGATGAGACAACGGGCACGGCAAGGTGAGCAATCAGTACAGCAAGACTACTTGCAAAAGGTAGAACGAGCATACATTTGTGCTGTACGCGCCATGCATCCCGACACCCCGGTTATGGTGGTGGACGGCACCTGTCCCGCAGAGGTAGTAGCCCATGGCATCCAGCAGGCTGCACAATATACCGTAGTGCGCCTAATTTTTGGTGATTATAAATCACCAAAGGGTATCACCAAAATGTTGTCACACTTTGTTGAGGCCTTAGGCCGTCACCAATTCCGTTGCCAAGAGACGTTATAAGCATAACAACGCTTCATCCTTGGGTGGCCTAGAATGAAGAAAAGCACTCCAAAGCAAACCCCTTGACAGCTTTTGACCGGGCTCTGGGGAACGAGCAGGTCGATCATCGGAAGCTGCAGAGGCACCAAGTATGGGTATCGGGGCTCAGGGCGCTGGCCGGCTTCGATCAAGGACCTGATTGTGGGGCACATTAAGAAATGTGCAGGGAATGTGGCGGTGGCCATCCGCAGCCTGGAGCTGCATTTCCCGCACACGTTCGAAGTTGGCGAGATTCCGCACCAGACGGCTCTGAACTGGTGGCACCAGGAGAAAAAGGACCAGCAGGCCAGAAAAGAGACAGAGGAGGCTGGGCAGCCAGCGCCACAGCCACAGCAGCCCAAGCAGCATGGCAGGCAGCAGTGGCAGGCAGCAGTTCGTTGTCACAGGTGCAGTGGGGGCATGGCGCACTTGCATGCAGCTGAAAAATGGACATCACCAAAGTGTTGTCACACATTGATCGGCGCCAAAGGGCATCACCAATTCTGTAACAATTAATGTGTTGACAGGGGGGTCCAGGGGGTCATCACCAAAGTTTAAAATCACTAAAAATTAGGCGCACTACGGTATGTGGAGTGTGCTTACCCAACAACCCACTGAACAAGGCGACAACAACCTGCCCCACGTGAAGCTGTGGTGGCCCGACAGGCTACCCTCCTTCGACCCCAACACCGTCTTCAACCCCGCAACGGTCAGCCTCCTCACCTCACTTGTTACCAGTCACACCGGCTCTCCCTGGGCTTCGAGTGAGCTAGACGAACCACAGATATGTGTACTGCAACCAGATGAGCCAGGATCACAGGATCAAAGTAGTGATATGACAGAGGAGCCGCAAGCCGACCCTCCTAATTCTTCATCTAAACCGACAGGCAGCGCCCAACCAGACGCGCCGGCCGCACCAGCGCCCAGCACTGAGTTGACTCCCTTCACTCCAACCGCTGCTGACCTACAACTTATAGCTGACTCCCTTAGACAGCCCCCTGTCATGACCTCACAATGAACTCCCACACCCGCACCTGTGGCGGGGAATACACGCGGCGAGGGCGCCAACGCTTGAACGGGGGGTGGCAACATCCCGCCACCGGCGTCACTTGACGCTGAAACGGGGGGTCGCCAGCAATTCCGAGCTTAAAGCCGAGCTCGAGGACAGGGATCCAGGACCCAGCCGACCACGCCGCCAACGGGCAAGCCGGGCTCTGTCCATCTTTGATGTCCCAGTACCTGACGACCTGGTATGCGAAGTTTGCCATACCGACAAGGACAAAAACCTGTTAGTAATATGCGACAATGCTGAGTGCAAAAAGGGCTATCACACCTACTGAATGCAACCCCCACATACCTCTGCTCCACACCCCCTGGTATCCTGGTGGTGCCCAGCATGTGAAGCCACACGCCCGGCTCATGAGGAATCTCAGCCACCCCTCAACCTAAGTGCTCCCAAACCAGATACGCCCACCAAGGCCCCCAAAACCAGTGAGGCCATACCACAACCTCCCCCTAGGTCACACTCCCTCCCCCTGACCACTGGTCCAGCCATTTGAGTCCAGGCGCCCCAGCCCCCAGACAGTGTACCGCCCGAACAGATCTCCTTGACCGGAACCCCCGCCCAGAATGACGAGACCGCTGGAGAACCAAATTCAAGCCAGCCTCCTGAGGACCCAGTAGAAGAATCACAAGGACAGGAGGCAGCAGCGTCGGAGGATGATCCTGATCAAGACATCTTCAGCGATGAAAACGCACTATGTGTTACGGGGCACACAGCATATGTGCTGAGTCATGCTGAGCTGAGCTGACTCATGCTGTGGTAGGTTTCACATTTGTGAGACCTGGTGTCTAAGCGGTGACTGGCGTCAGAAGGCCCGGTTCGATTCCGGGAGCACTATCATGCCCTAAGTGCTTAGCCGCTTACACTAAAACTAGTTCGATCCGTAACAGTGGTATCGCAGCAGGTCGTGTTTTAGTGAAAACTGGCTTACATTAATAGAAACGTTGATATTGAGGAACGTTTAGCAGCT
The DNA here is from genome assembly GCA_004335575.1 of Haematococcus sp. NG2. Lineage (NCBI taxonomy): Eukaryota > Viridiplantae > Chlorophyta > Chlorophyceae > Chlamydomonadales > Haematococcaceae > Haematococcus > Haematococcus sp. NG2. The sequence goes on from QAXD01000277.1 coordinate 15,442, forward strand.
TTGCAACCAGTCGACCCATTTGAGGACGGTCCAGTGCTGTCCCCTGAGCGAACGGGTTTCTGGATTTTCAGCAAAGAAGGCGAACAGATTTTACCAGACGAGTGGGCAGAACCAGCTCTAGTTCGACGTTTTGCGACAGAGACTTTGGCATTGGCAGAATTACAAGACCAACGGATGGCCGCACCTTTCGCTGATGCTCAGAGAGGCCTCGAAGCTATGAAGCTGGCCCGCTGCTGTGGCTCCAGTCGTGCCTCCGCCTGTGGCGCTGGCACCCTTACCACATGCACCATCTGGCGCTTCTGGCTCGCATGGCGTTCCGCCACTGCTGGCAGCCACAGCTACTGCTGATGGCCTGGTGCACAACATTGCTAACCTGGTCGCTTCTATGCCTCCGGAGCTGCGCCAGACGCTGTTCAGCTGTGTCACTGAGAAGCTGCGCACCACGGGTGAATTGCTGGGCTTCACTGGTGGTGGTGGCGGCCATGGTTCTGGCCCCTCCAGTGGCGGCTATGGTGCTGGCCCCTCCTCCTCCAAGCGCCCGCGTGACTATGTGCCTGACACCAAGTGGTGCCTGCGCTGTGGTGCTGAGGGCCACACACATGGCAAGTTTGGAGACCCCCCGTGCACGGTGGACCTCAACACCATTGAGCACCTGACCCAGAAGGTGGAGCACGCGCGCTCTCACGTTTATGACCACAAGCGTGCCCGCGGTAGTGGCCGTGGTGGTGGCCGTGGCCGTGGCCGTGGTGGCCGCTAGGCACTTGCCTGTGGGCCTGTTGTGCACACAGCCACAGGTGGTGTGCCGTGTGCAGGTGGGGAGGGAACGGCATGTGTTGCTGAACCTTTTGATCCCGTGGCTGATGTTTCGGCTCTCTGTGATGATGGGATTCCTGTGCCTGATGTCTCATTTGATGCAGTGGCGTTTTCATTGCCCTGTAACGACATGCAAGTTGATCCCCAACCTGTCACGATCAGTGCACAAGATCGCAGTTCTTTGCCCAAAATTGGTGCAGCCAGACATCAACATGGCATTACCTTCCTGTATCAGAATGCCTTCTTTGGTGGCAAGACCAGCAGTGTGTTATTTGACACTGGTGCTGCTTACTCATTATGTGACCAGCGCTGGCTGAATGAAGCCATGCAGCGACAGGCTCAACATGGGTCTGATGGTCCATATCAGTTCAAAGTAGTGCCATTAAGTCAACCCGTCTCCATGCTCACTGCGAGCGATCAGCTGGTCACTGTTACCCATGAAGTGCATGCTGAAGTACAATTTGGTGATGTGCGCTTCCCCATGCATGCCAAAATCCTGAAGGGCATGTTGTCTGGTGTCAACCTCATTCTGGGCATGGATCTACTGCATACACTTCGAGCCCAATTGGATTGTGGCGCAACCAAAGCTATCATACATGTAAATGGTGTACGTCGTGTGTTACGTATGTCCGGTGTGCCGAAGGCCGCTGTGTCTGATCCTCACATCTCTGCGCTGGCATCCACGCCTGCAGCTGCCATTGCTGCAGTGCAAGAAGCTGCACAAGAGTGCAACATGCTGTCTGCAAAGCAAGCCGAACGTGCTATGCGTAATGGTGCGTTGAGCTGGATGGTCATGGTGAATCTGGAGCGCAAGGGTGGCCGTGCCACTCACATGTGTGCGCCCAAAGCTACCCATGCAGGGTCCCTTGCTGCCATGCAAGATCCGGCTGTCAAGGGTCTCATGCAGTCCGAGGTGATGCAGCATCTGCTAGAGCAGTATGCAGACATCTTTAAGGACATGCCTCCAGAGCTGCCTCCTACTCGAGCCATGCACCATACCATTCGCCTTGAGCCTGGGCATCCGCCTCCATACCGGCGTCAATATCGTTTGACTGCTGAAGAAGAAGCAGAAGTTAAACGCCAGGTTATGGATTTGCTGGCTAAGGGTTTCATCGAGCCCTCTGCTTCGCCATTTGGCGCGCCCGTGCTCTTTGTGCAGAAGAAAGATGGCACGCTGCGCATGTGCATTGACTATCGTGCGCTCAACAAAATCACCATCAAGGACGGATACCCTCTGCCCAACATCCAGGATCTCATCGATTCGCTCCATGGCAAGACTGTATTCTCGAGCCTGGACTTGCAGAGTGGTTATCACCAGATTCGCATTTCTGATGAAGACGTCCCCAAGACTGCGTTCTTGACCCCTATGGGGCAGTACCAGTTCAAAGTGTTGTGCTTTGGACTCACGAACGCTCCTGCTACGTTCCAACGAGTCATGAACAACATATTTGCACCTCTCATTGGCAAATGCGTCCTCATCTACATTGATGATGTCCTCGTGATGAGTGAAACTCCGGAGCAACATGAGCAGCATTTGCGCATGGTGTTCGAGCTGCTGCGCAAGCATCAACTGTATGCCAAGCTTAAGAAGTGTGAGTTCAACAAGTCTGAGTTGAAGTTTTTGGGCCACATTGTGGGTCGCGATGGCGTCGCACCTGATCCTGCAAATATCGATGTTGTGCGCAGTTGGCCTGTGCCTCGCAACCTCCGTGAGCTGCAAGGGTTCCTTGGACTGGCAAACTACTTTCGTCGCTTCATTGCCCATTTCAGCACTATTGCTGCGCCGCTGACTGATCTCACGAACAAGAAGCGTGCTGCCGAGTACGATTGGCTGAACTGGTCTGCGGCAGAGTTGGATGCCTTTCACCGCCTGAAAGTTGCGCTCACGTCGGCCCCTGTGCTCGCTCTACCTGATCGTAATGACACCTTTGAGGTGCATTCAGATGCCTCTGTTGTCGGCTCTGGTGCTGTGCTTACACAGCATGGCCGTGTGGTGGCGTTCTCCAGCTGCAAGTTTTCTGATGCTGAGACGCGGTACATCACTCAGGAACAAGAGTTGTTGGGTTTGATTCACGCGCTACGCACGTGGCGTTGTTATTTGGAGGGTTCCAAGGCTGTCACGCTCCTGACAGACCATCATCCTCTCACATTCCTACAAACTCAACCTCACTTGTCTCGTCGCCAAGCGCGATGGGTGCAGTTCCTGTCCCGTTTCCATTTTGATGTGGTGTACAAGCCTGGCAAAGAGAATATTGCAGATGTGCTAAGCCGCAACCCTGCGTTTGCTGCTTGTCTGGCACTCATGGATTCTGCCCGCACTGTTGCTGTCGTTGCTGCAGCGCCTCTGTCTGGCACATCACCTGGCACTGTGGTGCTTGCACGCCTTGGTGTGCCTGGTGATGGTTTGCAGCTTGTGCTCACGCGCTGTGCTGATGTACTGCCGGTGGCCCCAGTGGTTACCCGCGCGCGCGCGCGTGCTGAC
>QAXD01000279.1:4718-20892 GCA_004335575.1 Haematococcus sp. NG2
GCTCACATGCCAAGAGGGCCTTGACTGGCGCCTACGGCTTCTGTAACAACAACAACATCACCACTCACAACAACCGCGGAGGCTGTACAGAGTTGGGCGGAGCCGTGGCGCCTGACGAATGAGTGTTACAGTGTTTTGCAGGGAAATTTTGCGCTGTCACAGCAGTGGCTGGGTGAGCACACTGTGCCAAGCACTGTCTAGCTTATGGCATGTGTATGGGATAAGGCTGCCGTTGACGGTGGTTGCTGGAACCTGACTGCACAATCACCTCAGTGTTACAGACAAACCTTGCTGTTCACCACAGTGTTAAATGGTGAAGGACTACATGCACAGTTCCAGCCACAGACCTCCACCTCGATCATCACACGTAGGAGCTTCCAGGGATTACCCCCCTATGACATCAAGGTGACAACCATGCACGCCGCAGAGCACAAGCTCAGTTCACACCTCACACTCTCCGAGTCCAGAGAGGCATCCACCCTAACTCCAGCTCAGCCAAGACTTGAATCACAGATGAGAAGCCAAGGTCAGTTGCATACAAACCTAGTCGTGATGTATGTCGCAGCTTCCACCAGGCAAAACGGCTGGTCAGCGCAGAACACAAGGCACAGACCATGATGTAAAACCCAGGTGAGGCCTAAGAAGTGATGTGATCGTACACACATTTCCGAGTAATACGCAGCAATGGTGAAGTAGAGTTATGACTCCATGACATGGCATGGAACACCCACGGCAGTCAGTCCTAAGCATGTGCAGGCAAACATGCCATGGATCCCCAGCAGAGTGAATGGATGGTACCAGCAATGCAAGAAGGATAATGACCCCACCTGATCCAGCAGACAACAGGAAAACACCCTGAATGCACACCTGAACATCAGCATAGCATAACCCTTTAACCCACTGATTTTCAAGCTCACAGCTTTCAATCCATACCCCAGAATTCAATCCATAACACCTCAGGTCCACGCACATAATCCACCCAAGGTCCAAGCAATGATGCCTCCAGTACAACCATTCCAGCAGTACAAATCCTTATCAGGGTCAACACTAACACTACTGCAGCATACAGCCAGAGAAGTAATGCAAGCAGCACGTACAACCCTGTAGCACAGCAGTACAATACACCCTGATCGAATGCCCAAACTCACAGCAGTACGGTCAGACCAGTGTACCTCGGCAGTATGAGTGATGACACGTGTGGCGGTACAAAGCAGTACAGCCCCAACCAGAACAGAGCACCAGCGATACGTGCATCCAATCACCATCTCCTGCCATGCAAGTACAGCAGTAGAGCGCAGGTAGCAGTTGCAGTACATTCAGGCAATACAATCCACAAGCTCTGCTGCAGCTGGCATGCACTGTGATCCAGTTCCACCCCATAGTCCCAACCCAAACCACTGAATCCTTGTGCCGGCACATTCATGGGCACGCTGTACTTGAAAGATGCCTCTGGTGACTGGTGAATCGCGTGGAGCTGCACCATCTCAGCTGCCCCAAACATGCTGCCAAACACCCCATACTTGCCACCACACCCGGTGGCACGCGGTCCGCTGTGCTAGAGCGCACAAGACCCTGGCCCCTGTTGTTGTCATACTCAACAGCGCGCGCCAGCATCAATACTGCACAGGTTTCAGCCACCGTGTACGGTACTCCTGCAGCTCAGCCAGATGCCCAAGCGCCATGCCATGAGCAAGAGCGCGCTTCACAGCCTTGCAGTACGCATGCAAGGTGGCACACTGATGATTTCCTGCATAAGCTGCATTGGACTGTGCTGAACACATGGCGGCAGCCATGCGTTCATTACAACGCACAGGCCGCCACTACTTGGCCCCACAAAATTGTGTGCAGAACTTTGTGTCATAATTCTTGATAAATGCGGGTGTGTCATCAGCGCCCACATCCTTGCCCCTGCTCCCAGCTGCAGCAGCATGGGTGCAGCTGTGCGCCACAGATGCTGGTGAATCATCAAATGTCTCTGATGACGAAATGGCAGGCCCTGGTGTGCTGGGCTCTGGTGAGACGGGCCCAAGACCACATGAGCTGGCGCCAACCAGCTGCTCCTGAGCGCAGGGAGGGACATGCGGGCAAAGGATGCAAGCATCACAATGTGTATGGCCACGGCATGTCAATGCAAGGCAAGCACACGTCATATACAAGAACATGTGCTGCAGGAAGAGGATAATAAACTTTACGCAAGTGCATATGCCGCGGAGTGGGACGGTGAAGCGCAGTTGCTACACCAGCATAGCTTCAAAGTCCCAACCAAACCTTGTACACCTCAGCAACATTTGTAGCTGTTTGCCAACTTTTACATGTTTGCGTCAAGCAACGCCAACACAGCAAAGCCCCACCACATGCCACTCACACACGCAAGGTCCTGCAACACAACAGCTGTATATCAATACGCACTGCTCTTTTTGTTCCACGCACCGGGCATAGTTGTTCTTGCGTATCGGCGATAGTGGCCCCTTGCATCTGCATGTCCTTGGCCTCCGCGTCCGAACACAGTTGCTGCGTCAGGTGGGCAGTCTGCAGCTCACTTGCAGCCATCTGGCCCTGAGCAGCCGCGAACTGCACCTCCTTGTCCTGCAGCTGCTCTGCAGCTGCTGCGCCAGGCTGGCGATCTGCGCCTGATGTGCAGCCATCTGGCCCTGTGCTGCCATGCACTCCGCCTCCTTGGCCTGCAGCTGCTGCGCCAGACGGCCACTCTGCAGTTTGACTGCAGCCATGCGAGCCTGAGCAGCAGCGTGACCCGCCTGCAGCTGTCGCACTAGGCGGGCGTTCAGCACCTTCATCGTAGCCATGCGGGCTTGAGCTGCCGCTCGCTCTATATCCTTTGCATGCAGCTGCTGCGTCAGGTGGACAAGCTGCACCTCACTTGCAGCCACCTGAGCCTGAGCAGCTGCGCATTGAGCCTCATTTGCATGCAGCTGCTGCGCCAGGCGGCGAATCTGCACCCTACCCGCAGCCATGCGAGCCTGAGCAGCAGCGTGACCCGCCTGCAGCTGTCGCACTAGGCGGGCGTTCAGCACCTTCGCTGCAGCCACGCGGGCTTCAACAGCTGCTCGCGCTGTGTCCTTGTCCTGCAGCTGCTGCGTCAGGTGGGCAATCTGCACCTTGCTTGCAGCCATCTGAGACTGAACAGCCGTGCACTGTGCCTCCTTTGCCTGCAGCTGCTGCTGCTGCTCCTTTACCAGGTGGTTAACCTGTATGATATTTGATGTACATTGTGGTTTCAGTGGCTTCAGGGTGTATGGTTTGCAGTTGTGTTTGCATGGCTTTGCTCAAGCATGACCTGCACATAATTTTGACGTCAATGATATATTTATAGTCTCACATACTACCACATGCAGCAGGCGAGGCCCTCACACCTGAACTGCCTCGTAGATGCAGTGAATCATGACAAGGCCTACGAATGCCTGCAAGGTACGGCACACAATGCTAGGCTTGCGCAAACAAAACATGGGAGGCCATTGGGGTACCCTCACTAAGACTAAGACACTTCATGCATTGGGGGTGTGGCTGGTGCGCATTTGTGCAAGGAAGTCAAAATCTAGATGTGGTACCACTCCACTTGCATGTGCAATGCCCAGCATCTGATGACGCAAGAAATGACAGATCTGCTTACCACGATCGCAATCAGGAGTATATCCTCCACGTACACACTTGTAGGGTGGGGCAGGGCCAGGGAAAATGACAGCCAGATCCGTGCAGCGGTGCTGGCGAAAGGCATGCTGCTTGTGGCTGTAAGTAACGCTGACTGGCTGCCAGGCGGTGACACTCCTGCCGCATCATGGTGTTCTGCACCATCTGTGTGCATCGCCAACACACCCTGCTGGCCTCCCTTTGTTGGATGCAGCAGGCTCGGCTGCTGCATCTCAGTGGCATCCAAGGCCTCATGCCCGGCTGCCTGGTGTTGCATTTGCTGGGGCGCACTTGCTCCAGCCAGTTGGGCACCGAGGCTGCCAAAGTCATGCGCGTGAGCCAACACCAGATCTGCTGGCGGATCTGTAGTCAGGCTGTCCTGCAGCTCGGCTACAACATTGACATGGGCTGCTGGTGCCATGCTCTGCAGCAACAACGCCTCACTCAACAGCTCTGGTGGCTGCGGTTGGTCGCCAGCGGGGACACACTGTTCACCTCCTGCCCCAGGCTGGCCCTGAGCGTGCTGCTCCTGAGTGTGGTGCGCGGCCACTGGCTCATGGCTCAAGCCAGTGTTTGCATGCTGAGGTTTCTGCACCTTGGATGCAGCTGTCACCAGCTGTTCACAAGTTGCATGTGGCTCACACAACGTGCCATGTAGCCCTGCCACCGATTGCGCTGCATGCTCAAAATTCTGGCTCGGCTGCGCTGCAGGCTGCTCATGCTGCGCTGCAACTGCCACTATGTCAGCAGCGCCAGTGGACGAACTCGGCATGACCATATCATTCGCTGCACAAGGAGGTGACGCGACAGTGCATCAGAATGCGCAGCGACATGCGAGTGGATGTATCATGGTCAATGGACCTACCAACGCCGCTGAAGAGGAAGAGCGCAATGAAGATGGCGAAAAAGGCGCCTATCAGACGCGCCACCAGCACCTCGTGCTCATTGTCGAACTCCTCGTCGTGGTTTCTGCGTGGCATTCTAGTCTCCAAAGCTGCTCTCTGCTAGGCGGTTGTGAGCAGGCAGCCCCAGAGGAGGTGGCTGGCAGGTGGGGATCGCAAGTGAGTCAACGTCCATTACAGGCCCGACAGCTGCATGAGCGTCAAATTAACAGTAAAACCAGGTGATGAATATACGGATTGAACTGTGAAGATCCGCTCTTTGACACCTGCACTAGGATCTCACCTTCATCACATCACTTGTAAATGCATTGTGGATAAGCCGGCAGGGATACATCGTGTTTCAAGCTGCTGGGCGTGCTGATCTGGCTGCTAAATTTTCTTTGGGATCATTGACAGGTGGCATAGGCCTGAGTGCTTGCAAGCCCAGCCATGTTGTACCAGTGTACACAGAGGGGATTCAGTGTTTGCAGTAGTGCTGTTCGCTGTACCGGTGCTGGCATTTCATCAGGCAGCAATGTGCACCTCATGTAGCGTGTTGGCTGCTGGGGAGGGTTAGCAACCAGCAGGTCGACCACCCAATGCAATGTATGTGGCTCAAATCATCCTTCTGCTACCACAAGGCCCCGCTGCATGCAGCTGTGTTGAACTTGCAAGGAGGCTTCCTCCCCACCTGCACTGCTGCTGCTACTCTATCACCATCGGCAGCACGCAATGAAGCACAACACGCTCGGCCTCAGCCTTTGATAGTGCGCCCATCAGGTCGTCAACACTGCAGTCTGTTCCCACTCCGCTGCAGTGCGTGTGCGTGCCGTAGCCAGCTGCTGGGTGCAGCGCCCGCTGCACCCCCCCACACACACCCCACACACACACCCCCGCCCCCCTGGGTGGTTTGCCTGCGACTGTGTACATAGGGCCTTGTTTTCATTGGCCACCTGCGCGGGATTCATGCCAAGCACACATTTCCAACACGGCTTGCTGCTGTCTATGCTTCTGAGCTGCTGCTGCTGCTGCCGGAGGCTGTGAAAACAAACTTTCAACATCAAGAGAGAATCACGCAAGACCATGAGCAACCATCTGATGTACTCGCATGCACAGGGCCGCACAACACAGCTCCTGCTCTGCATCATCCCACATGTACCGTCCTGCCACTACACCCACGTCATCCAGCAGCCAATGCATCTGCTCCCGCTCTTCTACAACGCAGCTGTGGGCCGCGTGTGACTCTTTTTAACTGCACGACCTTGGCCTCCAAAGAATCGGCTTATGCATGCTGCACATGCCCCAGCATGCGTGTCTTGGCATTCACGACTGCATGCCACGCCAGCAGTGCTCTGCAGCACAGGTCTTGCACAAACACCCTGTGTGGGTTTTCTCACAAGTCACGCTACCTGTGCGACAGGCCGCCATCGACAAGCCGTTGTGCCTGCCATGATCTTACACTTCTGCTGTGGTGTGTCTCCAAACTGGCAACCCATGTTGGGATAACCCACCAATTGTTTGTGCCAAGACACGAATCACATGATGTGTGCATCACGACTGCACCATGAAGCAGAACCCCACTGCACAACCTGGCTGCATCAGTCTGGCACCAAGAGCCAACAGACCAGTCAGCACACTGAATTTTGCATCTGCTGTAATCTTCCTGGCATGGCAAACGCAAGCAGCTGTGTGCTACAACACGCTTGTTCCGGACATGTGTGCTCTTGCATAAGTCATAAGTCCACTCCCATCGATCACATCAGATTACCGCATCCGGCAAAGCTGACAGGTTACTTGAGTTGAGGCAGCCTGTCCAAGTGCTTCCCCAGCTTCTGCGCCACTGCCTGCAGCTTGGCCGCAACTGTGCCCGGCTCCTTCAGCAGCTTTCCAGCCACGTCAGACGCATTGAAGCGGCTACTGCTGGGCTGCCATGACCACAGGACTGCGGTGTCCGGTATCCCGGGGCAGACTGGCTCCAGGACCGCAGCTGAAGCAGTGGCTTGCGCCTTGGCCAGGGCTGCTGCAGGCCCTAAGGCATCAGCGAGGGTGGCCAGTGCCTGGTGCACCCAGCTGTGCAGGGCCGTGACGGCAGGCACAAGGTCTGCATGAGGGACGGCACCGTCAGACCCATCCCCTTTCCCTTTCCTGCTGCGCTGTGCGCGTAAGCCTGACCCCCACGCTTCCAGCAGCCCCACTAGCCATGCCAGCGGGCGCTGCACCACAGCCGACACCAGGGCCAAAGCACCCCCATCCACCACCCCACTGTCTGCATGCTTCAGAGCTGCGGCAAGTGCTGTGCACAGCTTCTGCCCAAGCTGCTGCACTTGCTGCAGGCTGGCTGAAGCTGTCTTGACGTCCTGTTCTGATGATGGTTCCGCTCCCAAGACCATGCTCGTCTCAGCTGCAGCAGCCAGCACAGCCACCTCCAGAGCTTCAACACTGCTGCAGGTAGGCGCAGTGCAGCTCTGGCTTGCACGGTGCACCCATGCAGCCAAGTCTCCTGCAGCAGTGTTGCTGTCTGGCGTGGTGCCTGTGGCGCCGCATGCACGTGCAAGCGTGCTCACGGCCGCTGGAAGAGGCAGCAGATTGGGGGAGGGTGAGGAAGCTGTGGTTGCACCAGCAGGTGCCAGCGCTGTGGCCAGGATATGGACTGCGACCCAGGCGACTGACACGTGCTGCAGGTGCGCCACACGCAGCTGTGCCGCCAGCTCTGACTGCCCCTCAGCAGCACCAGACACTGCCCACCAACGGCGCCCGTAGCCCTGGCCTGATGCGTCCCCACGCGCCTCCCACCACGCAGCTGGTGCAAGGTGCAGGGCCTCTGTGCATGGCGCGTACCATGCAGGCCGCGTCCCCAGATCCTCGTTGAACCGCAGCACCCGGCCCCCGTTTGCTGGCCGGCTGCATGGCACAGCAGCACCGCGCATGTATGAAGCCGCGCCGTGCAGCAGCCCGTGCAGCATGCCGCTTGCCCCGCTCTCCAGCAGACCAGCTTGTGCCTCAGACAACACGCGCTCAGAGCGCACAACTGCCGAGGTGTGGGATGCCTCCAGCCGCTCCTTGAACGCCACAAATTCAAGCACCTGAGCACGCGCGTGAGCAACGAGGGCGGGTCAGAAAGGCCAGCCAGCAGTACAAGCAAGCATGTGGGTACACATACTACACAATCTGCACTTCATGCAGGTTTAACTTTCAGTGCGTATCCGAACCTAACAGCATGGTACCATGGCACGTCATATGCACATGACACTCAGCCGTTTGCACCAAACATAACAGTGCCGTGGGGCGTGCTACAACCGGCAGCACAGCGCACCTTGCTGTATGTGCGGCTCTTGAATGCCTGGAACAGCGTTTCTCCTGCGTCGTTGGCGTGGTCATCGAAAAGGTTGGAAGTGTCGCGCAGCAGCCGACGCAGCAGCGGCTGCGGGCCTTGCGCTGGCGGCAGTGTGGTGGCTGTGCTGGCACCCTTGCTGCCGCCCTCTGCGCCCTCAACAAATGGGATCTCAAACGCCAGCAGGGCAGGCAGCAGGTGGTGGCTGCCCAGGGTATCCAGCTGAATGTGCTTGATGTCCAGGGAGCGGATGTGGGCGTTCACACGTTCTGGGCAGCCCAGCAGTGTGTAAAGAGCAGCCAGCGCCAGCCGCAGTGCTGCACTGTGTGGCCGGGTGGCTGTCGCTGCCTCCAGCAGCAGAACTGCATGCCGCATGTGTTGAGTTGCTGATGCCACGGAGGGCGAGCATGCAGCAGCTGTGACGAGCGCACCCGCAGCAAGGGGGGGCAGCTCATCTGCTGGGCCCCGCTCACGCTCATCAAGCCCTGTGTAAAGCGGCACGAACTCTGCGAACAGCTTCATGAGCGTAACTGCATGAGCCACTGCCTCCTGCTCACTGCCCAGCTCAGGCAGCCCTAGGTCATCCAGCATCTGCAGTGCACATACACGCTGCCGTGCAACGTCTGCTGGCTTGATACTCGTCTCTGCCTCAGACATGGGGGTGGCACCACGTGCTGCTGCCGCCTCCAGTTGCTGCCCCAACCACTGCCGAGCTGTGCCATCCATCTGCCGCAGATAGGGCCTGAGGTCTGCGGCACAGCTGGGCAGATGGCCTGCTTGCTGATAGTACCCCATCACTGCCTCGGCCACGGCCTGCTGAGCCGCATCGCATGCAGCCCCTGCCCCACCTCGGTGTGCGACCTGGTATGCACGCCATGCAAGCTCTACACACGCCAGATGTGGGCCTCGCATAGTCAGCCGCGGCTGCGTGCTGCCTGCAGAGGTGCCCCGCGCCCCACTCAGAGGCCCCACAGAGGCTACCAGCTCATTCACTAGAGCGCGCGCCTCCTCTAGAGCATCTGCTGCATCGGTGCTGCTGGCAGTGGCTGCCACACCTGTGCCTGCCCGCTGTGCCCTCCCAGCAAGCTCCATCGCCTCAGCTGTACCCCCACTGAGCCAAGCCAGCGATGAGCAGCCACCAGGCAGCCACCCAGGAGCCCTGGATGCGGGCAACACCACATCCAGGTACCCCTGCAGTGCTGACCAGTCGTCTGGATTGGAGCGCAGCTGGTCGCGCAGCAGTGCAGCTGCAGCTGCGAGCTCACCCCCTGCTGTGAGCAGGTCCACATGCAGCATCGACCGCTCTGCAGCCATCGATGCAACCCCAGCTGCAGCTGGTGCTGACAGCGTCTCAGCGGCCTGCTGCACCTTGCCTGCTGCCAGCAGCAGGTCCACCCACAGCAGCAGCGCCTCAAAGTTGTCCAGCTTCCCCTCCTTGTCCACACAGCGCTTAATCATGGACTCAGCCAGCTGCAGCAGCTTGGAGGGGTCCAGTGCTGGGGCGGCAGTGCCTGTGCTACCATTTGAACTGGCCAGCAGCGCTGCACGTGCCTGCAGCATGATGGTTGTGATGATCCACCACTGGAATACCTCAGCATTGCCCGAGAGCTTCTGCAGCTTCATCGCCACCTGCTGCTGCTTCACATAGTTGAACTCCCTGCAGCGCACACACGATGGGTGACAACCAGGCAGTCCCGTTGTCAGGCATCATCTCACTTGAACTCCACCTGCATCGTCACTCTCGGTTGTATGCGATCGCCAAGGTTTTCCTTCAATGCCCAGCTTGGCTGCAGGCAGCCCGCTGTAGCCAACATGCAATGTAAACCCCGCCAACAATGCATGCGCTGCTTCTGCACTGGTTACTACAATACGATCACTGCCTGGTTGGTGTGTGCTACTCGTACCTGACGTATGATGCAAACAGCTTCTCCAGGATGTCTGCATCCTTGGGGTCCTGTTCATGCGCGTGCTCATACAGGCGTGTGATGTCGCTCATGCGGCGCAAGTCCTTCAGCACCAGCTTGAGTGGGTGCAGGATTGTCTCGTCCGTAGGGTTGTGGCTCACAACAACATCACAAAGCTGCGAAAGTGCGGCCACGAACACAAGTTCAAATGGTGCCTGTCAGGGGTGTGTGCAGAGCACATGCTCATCGTTGCAGTGCTGTTGGAGCATGTGCATCTGCGCCATGGAGCATGACCTGCAGGCATGCAACACATGCACCGCATGTCCAGCAGCCCTTGATGTACCACATGGCACACCTGATGTGCCTCCTCAACACGGCCCAAGCGTTGCAGCGCAATCGCCTTGAGTGCATTCAGAAGGTCATGATTTGGGTATTTCTCCAACGCCGCGTTCACTAGCTTCAGTGCGTTCTGCACGGAACAGCAACAATCCTAACCATTTGCCACAGATCTGTTCATCAGTGCATAAATTCAACATATTACCTTGTTGTTCCTTGAGTCAAGCGCATCATAGACGGGCCGCACCCGCCTTTCAAAGGCGGACATCCCAGCCTCAACAAGCCTATCCCAATAACTATTTTTCCCCGCGTGAAGCTCCAGATCGGAAAAACAAGAGAGGTCACTTGGAATCAATGAGCAGGGTGACCCAGCAGATGACCCACGCTTGCTCATGCAGGCTGTATGACGATTACCAGCATGGTAGGGCAGTAGGAGTAGACAGACATTATGCTGAAAACTTTAGGGTGACTGTCTTCGCGGCCCTTGAGGCCGCGTGATCATGACTGAAGGATGTTTATCTACTTGAGGCACGTAGTACACTGTCGCTGTTGCCACTACGCAAACCTTTGACAGCCCTGACACGGATCGTCGACTGTGGTTATTGACTTTTGCAGCAAGAAGATTGCCATCCCGAATGGGGTCAAGCTACGATGTCTTTCGTGGAATACAGAGCAGGTCAGCAGATGTATTGACTGGCAAGGAGCACGCCTGTTTGGTTATCAGCATGTTAAACAACACGTTCTTCAACATGGTTGCAGGGATGGATTGCGTGCGGTGGTGAATCGGGTCTGCTGAAGGTGGGGTGGATGAATCAAGTGCATGATGCATTTTATGCATTGGATGTTCATTTTGAGCACTCCAGCATTCCATGCACAGTGTTGAGATGGGACATGCACCAGCGCATGGGCAAGCTTGCATCCCGCAGGCTGTTCTTCGTGCACACCAACTGCATTCAGGTGTTGCGATTGGAGGGCACATCCAGCCGAGAAGCAGCCAAGGCACTGAATGCAACTGGTGGCAAGGGTGGCGCAGCACCTGCAGCCAACAACCTGTCACTCAATCAGACCCTCGAGGGCCACAATGGCGCAGTGTTGTGTGTCACATGGAACGATGCGTTCCAGAAGCTCACCACCAGTGATGAGAGTGGTCTCATCATTGTGTGGATGCTGCACAAGGGCATGTGGTTTGAGGAGATGATCAACAACCGGTGCGCAAATATGCTGCCGCATGCGCATGCATTCTGTTTTGTGTACTTGCACGTGGCAGGTTGCGGCATGGGAATGGCTGCGACATGCATGCATGGGCCGCGCACTGTCGCCTTTCCCAGAAGGCGTGCTTGTGTGCCATGCCGTTTGTGCTTGCTTGCGGCTCATGGCTGCAGCAACAAGTCCGTTGTGCGCGACATGAAGTGGACCTCCAATGGCGAGAAGATCTGCATCGTGTACGAGGATGGTGCAGTCATCGTGGGCAGCGTGGATGGCAACCGCCTGTGGGGCAAGGAGCTGGGGCTGAACCTGGCGCTGGTGGAGTGGTCGCCAGATGGCCGCCTCATCTTGTTCTGCACGATCCAGGGCGAGGTTCACATCTATGACGGGAACGGCAACGCAGTGTCCAAGGTGCCGTTGTACTGCAATGAGGGGTATGTGGGCCCCAGCCATGTGGTGGGCGTGGAGTGGTACGATGGCATCCTGGGCTTTGCTGAGCCCAACTGCCCCGTGCTGGCCATTTGCCTGGACAACGGCCGCATGCAGCTGATGCGGTACGAGTCAGATGACAACGCAGTGTGCATCGATACGGGCATCAAGCCATGCAAGTGCAAGTGGAACTGCAATGGCACCGTGCTCGCGGTGGCTGGGTACCAACTCAGTGGCTCAGCTGCCGAGGCGCGCGAGCTGTGGATGGTGCAGTTTTACAGCTACAATGGCGAGCACCTGCGCACGCTGCGCGTGCCTGGCAACGGCATCAGCGGGCTCAGCTGGGAGGGCAACGGCCTGCGCCTTGCGCTGGCTGTGGACTCATTCGTGTACTTTGCCAATGTGCGGCCCGACTACAAATGGGGCTACTTCTGCAACACACTGGTGTATGCATTCAACCGGCCCGACCGTGCAGAGCACTGCGTCATGTTCTGGGACACCAAGTGAGTGTTCGTGACCGGTCAGGAAGTTGTGGAGTGCGTGACCGGTCAGGGTGCGTGACTGGTCAGGGAGTGCTGAGGTCAGGGTGGTGGCACTACCTGTGGCGAGGCGTACTCTGTTGATGTGCCAGGGGCATGGGTGCGGGTGCAGAAGCCCAGCAGGTGGGATGCAAGCAGCCACACACCGCTTGCCTTACTGCTGCAGGAACAACGACAAGTACCCCAAGTACGTGCGCAAGCTAGTGGCCATTCAGGCGTTTGGCGATTTTTGTGTGCTGGCCACGAAGGTGAGCTGCGCTATGGGCCGGGTTCTGTACCAGAAGGTTTGGTTGCATGTGGTGCACAGGGCACACTGAGGACTGTGTGCCGTGCCTGCGCTGGGCTCAATGACCTGCCATTTGTGTGGGGGCTCATGGTGACCTTGCATTCTGCGCGTTGCAGGGCGAGAACCAGGGCGAGTACATCCTCATCCTGTGCAATGCCATCGGGTCGCCTGTTGACAGCAAGTACATCGACGTAGGTGGTGGATGTGGTGGCTGGAGCCAGGCTGGAGTCCATGCGGTGATGGGCGATTGTTGAGACACTTGCAGATGTGGAGGGGTCAGCAAGTTGTGGTGCATGTAGCATGAAGCGTCACGGTGCTGAGAATATATTCCAGCACATAGTCAAAGGCGGCTGTTTTGTTCATGACACCAACAGGTGGAGCCCAAGTACCTGACCATCACCAACTACCACGTGATTGCGGCCAGCGACGAGGCAGTGTACGTGTGGCAGTTCCGCACCTCCTTCTCCAAGGTGCTGTCCACGGACGTGAGCGGCGTGAAGCGGCGTGATGTGCGCGAGAAAGTGTTCCACATCGACGACCCGAACCCCGCGCAGGTGAGCGGTGCTACATGGATGACAGGAGGGACAGGTCAAGGAGACATGCAGCAGCGTGTTGGCTGGGGCGGTGGGGCCAGTGAGGTTTCAGCGGGCAGAACCCTTCAGCCAGTCATGGGCTGATCAGCATTGCACGCTCCACTGGCTGTGCAGCTGTCGTTGCTATTGTTGAAGGGGCAGATGCACAGAACATTGAGAGCAGAGGATGAAGAGCACGCTGCAAGTGGTCACAATCCCACAACCACCCGTACTTTGGCACATGCTCAGGTCTCCGCGGACAGCTACAAGCCCCCAGCCAATGCCACCTCCGACCTCATCTCAGCGCTGTGTGCCAACGACTCAGTGCTAATGATTGGGCGCGTCAGTGGCGTGGTGCAGCGCTACAGCTTACCACACCTGACAGTCGAGGGCACGCACCTGCTGCGTTGCCGGCCGTACATGCTGGCCCTCAACTGCAACGTGACCAAGATGTCCATCATCGACATCAATGGTGTGCTGTCGTTCTACGACCTCACGGCCAAGGGCAACGCAGGTGCAACGCAAGGCGAGCACCTCGCGTTTGAGCGTAAGGTGAGATGGGCGTCCCACGGCAAAGGGTGTGGGCAAAGCAGCGTGCAGGACTGTTCAAGGCAGGCTCCCCTGCTGTGCCCAAGTTTGATGAGCAGATGAAGGTGCTGTGCAACGGAGGGGTTCCTGTCCAGTGATGCACGACCCATGGCAGCTACTCGGCACATGATTGCCACTGCTGCTCACATGGGGATGGTGCACAGGATGCGTGGGACATGAAGTGGGCAGATGACAACCCGGAGCTGTTCGCGATGATGGAGAAGACTCGCATGTACATATTCAGGTGTGCCACCTGCAATCTTGTTGTCCATCTGCAATCTTTTTGTCGTGTCCTGAACAGCATACATGTAGGCCCTCTCTGAGGCTGCCCTTAACCCCCAGGTGTATGGCCGTGCCAGATGCAGCTATGCTGTGCTGCATGCTTTAGGGTTTAGGGTTTACACGCACACTACAAAACCCCATAACCCTGAAACCCTACAATCCCCAGTTGCTGGCTGGGCCTTTGGTACACCACTGCATTCAATCTCACAGCCTCACAACAATCTCACAACCTCACAACAATCTCACAATCTCACAACAATGTCACAACGCTGGCTGCAGGGGCCTGGACCCAGAGGAACCTGTGAACAGCAGCGCGTACCTGTGCAACTTCCATGACCTGGAGATTACGGGTGTGTTCATGGACGACATCATGCAGCAGCCAGACCAGCCAGACATGGAGTTCATGGTCATGTATGAGACGCGGTCGCTGCGTGACACACGCGAGCTGCTCAAGTCCACGTCGTCAGAGGACGCGTACGCGTTTGTGGACACCAACTCGCACCCGCGCCTGTGGCGCATCCTTGCGGAGCACGCGCTAGAGGGCCTGGACTTTGTCATGGCCGACAGGGCGTTTGTGCGCTGCGCCGACTACCAGGTACGTGGGTGCTTGCATAACAGGGCGTGGCTTCACAATAACAGTGCCATGCGGGTCAGACCGGACAGTGTTGCTAAACAGCTGGAGCTTGTGTGAGAAGTCAAAGAGCAAAGACTAAACGCAACAGCGCCCCACAATATTGCTAATGATGCAGGGCTAGCACCAATGCAGATGCCTGCCCCATCCATCCTGTCTGCAGGGCATCCAGTTTGTGAAGCACCTGCAGAAGTTGGATGATCGCGCCAAGCAGCGTGCTGAGGTGGCCCTGTACTTCAAGCGCTTTGATGAGGCGGAGCAGTTGTACCACAAGATGGACCGGCCAGACCTCGCCGTCGACATGCGCATGCGGCTGGGTGCGTGCTTCTCTTAGGGTGCAGAAGCTTTGCTGCAACCACTGTGCAGTGCCGTCTGGGCGCAGTGCCCTGCCTGGCTGCGTCAAAGCCCCTTGACAAGAAGCTCACAGTTTTGATGAGCCTGGCACTCATGGCATTGTCCTGCATGGCTGCGTCAAAATGCCTCAATAAACAGCGCACCCTTTTGATGAACCGCTCACCCTTCTGATGAGCCGTTCAACCCTTTGATGAGCCCGGCACTCGTGGCACTGACCACTTCCCAGGCGACTGGTTCAAGGTGGAGAAGCTGGTGCGCGAGATGGGGGGTGACGACGCGCAGCTGGTGAACGCGTGGAACAAGATCGGGCAGTACTACAGCGACCGCCATAAGTGGTCCAAGGCCGCGCAGTTCTACGCGCAGGCCAAGAACAGCGAGATGCTGGTGGAGTGCTTCTACGCGCTGGAGGACTTTGTGGCCCTGGGCCGCCTGATGGATGCACTGCCGGAGGGCTCGCCGCTCCTGCTGTCCATTGGCGAGAAGTTCCAGAGCGTGGGGCTGTGCAATGAGGGGGTGGCTGCATTCCTCAAGGTGTGCTGCAGGGCTGTGTCAGTCAGTGGCCATGGTGCGCACAAGCAATCTTGGCATGTCCATGGACGCGGGTCCAGGACGAGTGTGCGGATTGTGAATGTGGTCCATGAATTGAATTGAAGTGTGCGGATTTGAACGTGGTTTGAAGGGGTCATGAATCAAATGTCAGGGGCTGCCGATGGTAAGCCATGAACATGGGTGTGTGTGGCATGGCATATGCATGTTAGTCATACGCCGGCTCAAACACATATGCGACATGCCTGAACCTGAGCTGCTGCTGTAAAACCTGCACGCAGGGCGGCGACACCAAGAAGGCCATTGATTGCTGCTACCTCCTGAATCAGTGGGACCAGGCAGTCACGCTCGCGCAGCAGCACAATTTCCCACAGATTGAGGCGCTGCTGGCCAAGTATGCGAACCACCTGCTGGAGAAGGAGAAGTGAGTCACCTGCCATTCTGGATGTATCGAGTGGCATGTGGGTTGCGACGCGTGTGACTGCGTGTCTGCGCTGGCATTCCAGGTGCACGTAACATGGATCAGGCTCCGGCACGCAGAATCATCTGTGACAAGCCGTGTTGTTGTTATTATTGTTGCTGTTGTTGTTGTTGTTGTTGTTGTCGTTGTTGTTGTCGTTGTTGTTGTTGTTGTTGTTGTTGTT